>CM061140.1:25997311-26382613 GCA_030789695.1 Scilla litardierei | reverse complement strand
AATTTATTTTAAATGATTTTAAACTCATTACTTGAATTTAGTAAATGGGAGTATTTGGAGAAATACATGTATTTGGAGTGCAGGAAGTATTTCTACATGTATTTTTATTTTCTTAAAATACAAAAATCCCAATTTTTATTACCATGACAACACACTTGCTATGTGTCATGTTGTTAATTAGTATGAGACACATGGCTTATTAGGTGTAAGGAGGAGAGGGTTTTAATGGATTCAAAAATCTAGGCAATGAAAAAACAAAACCAAGAAAGAAAGAAAAAAAATCTCATTTTCACTCTCTCCCTCACTCCCCATTTCTGGCCGAAAATTAGCATGCCCCCATTCTTTCATTTTTCTTCATCTCCTTCCTTAAAACATACTTCCAAATGATTCCTCTCTTCAACCTTTAAGAACCCACAAAATTCCCTTTCATTCCAACATCAAATGAGCCCAAAAATAGCCCAAAAATCGACCATTTAGAGAGCTTGGAGAAGGAGGTCTAGGGAGCTTTTCATCAAGGAGAAGAAGGGCCAAAGATTCAATTTTGGAGGGCTTTTTGCAAGGTAGGAGTCTTAATCCCTTAGGTAGAATTTAGTTTAGGAATGGCTTTCCTCATGAAATTTCGTAAGAGAAAGTATTTGGTGATAAAATTATGATGTGTTTCATATGTTGAATTTAGTAAGTTAATGTTAGCAAATTTTAGTTTTTGTTATGATTCATAAGCTAGTAGGAATCAATTTTGTACTCATTTGTTGTATGAAGTTTTCGTAGTTTCAAATTAATGTACTTGTTCTCGAAATGGTTAATGCTCAAGATTAATATTAGTAAATCATGTTGTAAAATGGAGAGAATAAGAATTAAATTAGCTTGCTAAAAATGATGCCAATTGGTAGTTGTGGTGTGTAGCAAATTGTTTATATGCTAATTTCAATTCTTATGTGAAGTTGCAAGTATGTAGTTGTATTTGTGCATGGTAAATATTAAATATTATTTTTTTTGGAATTATGTGGAGGATTTATAATTGTCATCATCCTATTCTCATGCTAGTATTGACATGTTAATAGTGGCATTTGAGCATGTTAGAACTAGATTTTGTAACAAAATTAGTTGCAGGAATTTTTGTGTGACAGAACAGTAACTTGTAAAATTTGTAGAAAATAGTAGAAAAATCAGAAAAATAAAATTAAGGAGACTACGAAAAACTAGAGAAAATTTCCTACAACTTTGAAGAGAGACCGAGAGCTAATTCTGACTATAATTAGGGTAACAGAGCCAATCTTTCCAGTGTGACAGTTTTGGACAGATTTTTGTGTTAATTTGTTAAGAATTTTAGAAGTTGTATTTTATCTTGAGTTGAAGTTGATTAATGTTGATGATACATCATTATATGTTCCTGAAATATGTTCCTATGTTGATGTTACATATGTCATGATTCATGTGGAGTAATAATGATAATGAAAATTATGTAAGTACAAAATGAAAACGGTAGTTGAAACCGTTAAAGAATCGTTGCTAAAAACAATGATGTATCATGTTTAAACTGAGAGTGAGGTTGAGAGTTGTCATCGATGTTCTTGTTCCATTCTCGAAATGGGTGAGACGCCAGATGTGGGTTTGGGGGAAACACAGATAAATGGTAGGTGTTAAGGAGCGGACGTAGTATGATTTCTCACTCACTTCGTCACTCCCGAAAGGGGGAGTTGACTAGAGTTAGAGAGGCCGCCGGTGCGCTCGTGACGCACCAGGACGGTAATTGATGGTTTTCTCCGTTTGTTTGACAGAAAAATCGAGATGATTCTCACTCCGGTACCTTGTCGAGTCGGGTACGGAGTTATGAGAGGCCCCTCCAGTGCTTGTGTCGCTGGAGTGGTACCACTTTTCACCCACCCTGGGTGAAGTCCGATCTCTTAACAGCCTATGGTTTATCCGGGTTCCAAATACAGAACAACAATTTAATTTATTTAATTTAATCATTTGTTACTTCAGTTTTTGCTCACTGTTGTTTACTTTCAGCACTTGTACTCTGTTTTTAATTTCTCCGTAACATGTGATGATGTGACACATGTAGTTAGTTAGTTAGTAGGGAGACCAGTTCTAAACTGGGTTCTGCTAGGGTGATTAGGAGTTCCTACTGGGTCACGCATTGACGTGTCCCATTCTGTGGTTTACAGGTGCAAGTCCCGAGCAGTCTTCAGGTGTTACAGAGCCGGAGGTCGGTGCCAGTGCTACCGAGGTAGAGCCTTCAGGAGACTATGTACAGTTAGATTTTCCAGGGTTAGACTAGTGGGTGCGCTGTACTGGGTTTGTACTATTGTACTTTTGGTCTGGGGGTTTCTTTTTGTTGTACCGCATTTTGGACTCCCTTATACAGATGATGCATGCATGTATGTATATGGACTTATGTGATGTAATGTAACTTCAGTGCTGATGTATTTACTTTTCAGTACTATGTTTTACTTTCTGTTGGTGCACTTTTCTTTCTCTGTGTACTATTCCAGTGTTATTGCAGTGGCCTGCTCAATTATCCTATATTAAACCACAAAAAATGCCTAGTAGTATTTAGATAAGAGGGCTCGAAGTCTGAGTCTGAATACTACAGCGACCTCGTCAGCTACGCTCCCCGTACTTGGGTGAGCGGGGCATGACAGGTTTTTGTGGTGGCCCATGTAGGTCAGCTCACACTGCGATTCACGTCAGAATAGTACAAGTAAGCTCCAACATTATGATTCGCAATTTTGGTACTAAATGTTGTTTCCCTGTTCATTCTTGCAGAATGGATCCGGGGAATGGATCGTCCGAGAACAAGACCCCTACTTCTGATGCTGCTTCTTCTGAGGCTTCCCTGATGGGGAAGATTCTGATAGGGATTCTGGAGCACATGCAACAGATGGAGGATAGGGTGGCTAGTGGTGTGCCACCGAAGCCAGTATGTATCAGGAAGTTTAGAGCTTTGCACCCAAGATCCTTTTCGGGCAAGGAGAGTCCTCTGGAGGTGGACGAGTGGATTAGGCATTTTGAGGACGATCTGGAGGCTATTGGATACCCGAGGGATAAGTGGGTGGATACCGCGAAGAGACAACTGACACATCAGGCACGAGATTGGTGGGATGCTCAAGAGCTGCATTTGACAAAACCGATCTTATGGGAGAAGTTCAGAGAGTTGTTTGAGGCTCAGTATCTGCCAGAGACGAAGAAGGATGAGCTGCGGTTGACGTTTGAGCACCTGACTCAGGGTAGACTGAGCATAGATGCTTATGATTCTGAGTTTTCACTATTGAGCAAGTTTGCTCCAGAGTTGGTGCAGTCAGATGCCACCAGAGCTAGGCGATTCAGGATGGGGCTGGACCCTGAGTTCAGGGCAGCGATGTCGACTCAGGCGTTGCTTACTTACAGTGCCGTACTAGAGGCGGCCAGGATGCATGAGACGCACCTGAAGAGTGTGGGTAGAGGTCCATCAGCATCTGAGAGGTTCCCTGCGGGCCAGTAGAGGAGTTTACCGAGGCCCACTCAGACCACTCAGTTCAGGAGGCCTGGAGCTCCACCAGCACCATAGCGGCGTCAGTCTTTTGCATTTTGTGGGAAGACTGGGCATGAGCAGCGGGATTGCAAGTTTAGGCATGGGCGATGCTTTACCTGTGGTCAGTCTGGGCACATCAGTAGGTAGTGTCCTCAGCAGGGACAGACTTCAGGATCTGGGTCACCAGTGGCAGTACGGCCTGTGCAGCAGCAGCAGAGGACCCTTCCGCCGGCTCCACAGAGCTTCCACTGCCAGCTCCACCAGCGCCTGGTGCAGTGACTCAGAGAGGACCACCTAGGCCTCCACAGCAGTAGCAGCAGACCCCTAGGAGAGCGGCGCCGAGGCGTCAGGCTTTCACCATGACGGCTGTCGAGGCAGAGGACACCGGTCGTGTTATCATTGGTACCTATTTCTTTTCAGAGTTGAATGCTTTGTTATTATAGTACTAGTATATACCTGTGCCCGTAGGGCACGGTTCATTTAAGATATTCCCCCTCACATTGTTATTTTCCCCAAAATTTAAAGCACAATGATTATTATTTAGTTCCCTCAAAAAAATTAGTTACCTCAAAATTCGCTTCTCCCAGAAAATTTATTTCCCCCATAAACATTAGTGCCTCCAAAATTTAGTTTTCTCCCGATTTAACATGTGCCCTAAGGCACTGTTCATTTAAATATTACACTACAAAAAAACTGATTAACTTAGATATTTTGATAATTGATAACTACATTCATAAGCAGCAAAAAACTATGGACTGCAAAAAAATAAGTGAAGTAGATTTGTCGTGACTCAATGAAATTATAAAAACTTCCAAGCTTAATAGATATTCATCCTCTCTTTATTTTGCTTTAGGTGAAAATAGAAATTCATTATCAAAATGGAGAATTTGTAGGCATTTTTCCTTTATTTTCGAAATTCACTACTTGTAATATAATTTCAAACTTATATTGTAGAAAATTTACTAATATGATTAAAATGCCTACATATTTTTGACTTTACATCATTCACTAAACCATCTTCTAACTCAAAAAATAAATCAGATGCAAGAAATACTCAAGATGAAGACATGCATAGTTCTTATGGATGAACATATCATCAGATACAAAATAACTTGTACCTGCTATTGTTGCATGAAGTGTTATGATCATGTCTTCTTCTTGAGGAGTGAAGCTCTCATGCTTCAGATTAGTCCTTAGATAATTAGTCCATCTAAGCCTGTAACTCTTCCCACATCTCTTCAACCCTGTAATTTATGATAAAGTTGCATGCAAATCACCATTAATCATCAAGAAAACAAACTCAAGTAAGTTAATATTATCCCTTGGGAACAACTTATTTACATATGGACCTGCATTCTTTGGTACAGAAGTCCAATTGCCTATCCCATAAGTATTTGTGTATGCTATTAACTTCATGTATTTGTTTCAATTTTTTCAGCTATCTGTTTCAATTAACTTCAGTACACCATGGTTTATTCTCTCTCTTTATTAATCAATGTCTTTTTGTATTAGCCATGTCACCACGTTCCCACCAACCACAACATTGATCAGATTTTGTGCATTAGCCATGTCACCACGTTCCCCCCAATCACATCCAACCATGAAAACAATTGCACTTGGTGAAGTAAAAACACCATGCAAGCAACTATTAAAATTTACATTTGTTACATCAAAAAGTAACACCTTAATAATGTTACACAAAAGTCATGTAGATCCAGTTCTATTAGTCTAAGCCAAGTAGCACCATAATAATATTTACATTTGTTACATCAAAAATATATCTGTTACATCAAAGCTGTCAATACGCAATCCATCATGGTCAACATGAAACTTCCTCTTTATTACATTATAAAGGGAATGCGTGTCAATCCCAATCCAATATCGTGTGTCATCTGGATGCACAATAACCTAGGTAAATTACAAACATAAATTGGTTAAAGAAATAAAGAAATATGTAATAATATTAATAATTTAAAGTTAAAAAGTTTATACCTTATGCCGGGGGAGCATAGGTGGACGTGCTTTATGGACCCAATCAAGCTGCTTAAGAACTAACTTCCAATTCTATAACACAAACTCCCCCGGTGGACGTGCTTTATGGACCCAATCAAGCTACTTAAGAACTAACTTCCAATTCTATAACACAAACGATATGTTGATATTCAATGAAAATGATATTGTGGGAATAAAATTCTAATATTTTTTACATTACCTCCATAACACATGTTTCTGGTGCATCAACATTCCCTGTCACCTGTGCTTCTACAATTCTTTTTGCATCTTGCTGAAAATAATAATAATAATAATAATTTACTAACTTAAAAATTCTTAATATGAAAAAGATAACTTATGTATTGGTCATCATACCTTGTCCCACCAAATTCTTTTATAATCACGCAACGTGACAACTATATTATTTTGAGCAAGTAACACAACCTATGAGAACAAAAAGTATTAAGAAATCAAAAGAAACGAAATAAAATATATAGTAAAAAGGTATGATTAGAGACTTACAATTTTATACAGATCAGCATCTACCTGTATACCAAAATACAAACAAATATTTTAGCTAACCATTCATATCCCGTGCCCGCGGGCACGATTCAATCAAGATTTTCACCCGCGAAATCTTTGTTCCCCAAAAAATTATTTCTACAACCAAAATTACACAGAACAACAAATTAGCGGGCGCCTTCGGCGCAGAACAACAAATTCGCCGTAAGTGCCTTCGACACGGCACAACAAATTCGGCGTAGAACAACAAATTCTACGTGGGCTCCTTCGGTGCAGAACAACAAATTAGCGTAAAAAATTTAGCGTGTGGGTGCCTTCGGCGCGGACCCATGCCCTCGGGTATTTAAGATATCCCCTCAAAATATTTGTTCTCCCCAAAAATTATTTTCCCTCCAAAATTTAAACGGCCAAAAATTTAGCTTTGACACGAGCACCTTCGATGCGGATCCGTGCTCTCGAGCACTGTTCATTTAAGATTTCCCCTCAAAATCTTTGTTCTTCCTAAAAAATTATTTCACATTCCAAAATTTAAACGAACAAAAATTTAGCTTCGGCGGGGCGCCTTCGGCACATACCCGCTTCATTTAGGAGATCCCCTCAAAATATTTGTTCTCCCCAAAAATCATTTCCCCCTCCAAAATTTAAACGAACAAAAAATTAGCGGCGTGGGCACCGAACATTTAAGATATCTCCTCAAAATCTTTGTTCTCCCAAAAAAATATTTCCACCTCCAAAATTTAAACGAACAAAAATTTAGCTTCGATGCGCGCTACTTCAGATATGTGGAAAAAAATTTAAATCGGGCTAATTGAGAAACGAACGAAAATGAAGGGGGAAGTCTGTAGCCATATGCCATGGTCGAGGCATGGACTGATAGCGACCGACTTGAGAAAAGCTGATGCAGTCTTACTTTAATGATGCAAATGCCATTCTCCAATGTTCATATAATCTGTAAGTGTGCTAGATACATATATGTCATTTTGTTCACAACTTAATCAACCATCAGGATGAGTTTTCCCAACTTTGAATCATTTAATTAAAATGTTCCTATGAGGCATTGGTTTCCACCCAAAGTATTTCCCTCAGGATGCCAAGCGTTTTCCCATCATTTAAATCATCCATCAGGATGCCATGTGTTTTCCCATGATTGAGTTTATAGTGGCATTGGTTTCCACCCAACGTATTCCCTCCAAAATACAAATTTTCTCCTACAAAATTTTTAGCAATATATTATCTTAACCGTTAATTTCTCAAGATTCAATCTCAGCCCTTTTTTTATCAACCCTTTTGTCCTGCTCTGCTTGTCCTTGTCAGCCCTAGAGTTCAAAAACAGTTGTGTTTTAATATATAGATTTAAAAAATATATGGAGCTATGTGAATTATTATATGTGTGCTTCCAAGAAATTTATGCATAATATAACTAGAAAATCTTTGGAGCAATAATATGTTGTTTCTTTCTCACAGCTTGTGCATGTCTAAAAGTGTAAAATATTTTATTGGCCGAATTTAAATAATTGAAGTTCCAGTTTACTCACCTTCTCTTATATCATTTATCATGTAGCAGTGCAAATGAAAACCAAACATGTATTCAGAATTTTCTCCAAACATGTATTATGGTTTGCCAAAGTACATATGTCTTCTTGATAAATGTGACTGTAGGAAATGGTGAACATTCTGTATTTTGAATGTATCAACAAATTTTTTCCACTAAACACTGATACATATACACATCAGAGTTCTATGCATTGAAAATGTGTCAACAGAGTTTTATCATGTGCATATGTAACTCAATTATCATGTGCATATGTAACTCAATATCATGTTGATACAAATTATAAAAAGTGGGAAAAACTCTGTTGATGTGCATATGTATCAGAGTTTAGTGGAAAAAATGTGTTCGTACAAATTATACATATTTGAATGCACATGATTACACCCTCTTGAGACCATCTTATATGCTCATGAAAAATTGTATCAACAGAGTTATGGAAACTCTGTTGATATAAATTTGAAAGTAAATACATATGCACATCATGTTCATTCCACTAAAAATTGACGCATTATCTATTTATAAACAGTTTTTCCACTACACAGTCAATATTTGCATCAAATTTGTATCTGCATCAAATTTGTATCGAAGTTTATCAACAGAGTTATATTTTGGCATTGGGCCCTGGGCATGTATTAAATCGCCACATAATCTGACAGGATTAAAAAATTAAAATCTTAACTTGAAAATTACAAATCTTATACACAACCTGAAAATTGTGGGTATACATTCCAACCTGAAAATACAAATTGTGGGCATGTGCAATATACATTCCAACCAAAATACAAATTGTGGGCATCCAAATTATACATTCCAACCAAAATACAAATATTGTGTATGCTCAGTATACATCCAACCAAAATTTAGGGAAAATTGTGCAAAAAAAATTAAAATTCGAGGGAAAATATGACAGGATACAAATCATTGGACTCTGCATCCACTTGATTTGAGGGAAGTAAAGAACAGACCATCCTCCACTTGAAATGGATGACAAAACAGCAAGGAACCATAATTAAGTTTAAGTAGAAAAAGGGTAATATGCAGCAACATGATTACGGCCTAAAATAAAGAGCAAATGTTACCAGAAATTGCTGGTGTCAGAATACCATCACTAATTATCATGCAAGCACCAAATGAACTGCAAGTAGCAAAGCAGTTCTCAACTTCTTGTGCTTCTTTAGAAACCTTTTCAATGAAGAAGGGACTGTGTTGCGACCCGTGTTCCCATTCATGTAATATGTTGAGAGCTCCTCATCTGTTGCCTGTTGATTGAGAAGCAAACTGAACTTTGCATGTCTGCAAAGGAGTGAATACAAAGCAAATGTCCCTCCTGCATAACATTTCAGATACATATAACTATCCAAGTGTCGTGGCCCGTTGACGTGCGTTTATATTTCATATATTCGCGCACGTTTTCTTTTGTGTTTCTCCGTGTTTTTCCGCCGTCTCTTATTCGTTTTCGTATATTTTCCCGTTTTCTTTCACTTTTCTTTGTTTGTCTATGATTGCAGGAGTTCGACCACGTAAGGGACGTTTAATGATGATATCCCAAGTCCCCGGAGCAACGGGAGAAGTCACGCGTGATCCAGGGGGTCAAACGTCGAAGAATTCATCTTTCAGCCCCTCACCCGATCGGTTGATCATCTTCAACCGATCGGGTGATGCACGCGTGCACCACCCGGTCTCTACCGCAGCTCACAAAGAAGTCACCCGACCGGTTCATAGACCGGTTCTGCGGGCGGCTGTTCTCTGTTTTTTCGAGCAGAATTCCAACCGATCTGGTGACTCTCACCCGATCGGTTCATCTGTAGCTGAGGAAAAAGAGCTGAAGACACGGGCGTCGAACCGACCGGTTCACCCGACTGCTCCAAGATCCAACCGATCGCCCAAGAACTCACCCGATCGGTTCATGAGGTCGGGTGAAAACTCGCTGTTTTCTGTGATTTATCTGTAACGGATCAACCGACCGGTTGACTTGTCAACTGATCGGTTGATGCGTAAGTCTATATATAGAGCCCCTAGGGTGCCAGAAACGGGAGTTGCTGTTTTTCTACTGTTTTATTTCCTTGTGACGGCTGTAATTGTTACTCTTTAGTAAGTTTTCAGATCTTTCTAAAATTTTAGTATTGTCTTTATTACTCCTTTACTTCCGCATTGCAATTGTCCGATTATGATTTCAACGGTTAAATTTCATTTAGATTGCTTTTTCATGAATTTTTGTGAGTAGTTCCCAAATCTGGGATTTTGGTGGAAACCCCTTCGGGGGCTCTTCTCGATGCGTCCATAGGGTTAGGAAATCGATAGGGAGTAGGAATATAACGGTTACACGGGGTGTTTCATTGTCATTGGCGGGAAAAAGACCGCCTTTGACCGTCGGGCCAAGGGGGAATAAACTTGGTGGTTGACTCCCTAGCCATAGCTCACGCCCTTAGCGTAGACGCCAAATCCTAGCACGCATGAGCGGCAGGATGAGACGTTGGGAGATATCGTTGCGGACTTAGTGCTCCCAGGATCGATCAGTGTTAATGGACACGGGAGTGCCCACTGATCGAATCCGGGAAGTCCGGTGTATCATCCTGGGCACCGACCGGAATATCGGGACAATGGGACGCCGGTACCACTTTCAGAGGCAACGTCTCACCATTAGACCCTAATCCCGATCGCTATCCATACCCGTAGGCCGTATCAGCGAGAGTCTCTCGTCGGGTTGGAAACCAAAGTCCCGGGTTTACTTTCTATTTGTTCATACGCTTTTATTTCCTTTCGTGACAACCATCTACCGATTCGGGCTAGCTCGCCCCTCGGGGTGATTCAGGTCCTACCTGACCCAAGCACAACCTCGCCTCCCTGAGTTCGATATTCCCGCACCCTACACTAACCGTGAAACTTGCGGTAAACGACACCGCGACGCCGCGACGCAAGCGGGGCGCCGGTCAAGTTTATGGCGCCGTTGCCGGGGAGGCAACGTGCTTGTTATTTTAGGATCTCTTGAACCCTCGTGTCTAGCTCACATCCCTACATCGTGATAATTTTCGCACTCTCTACACTTTTAGATTTCACTTGGGTATATTGTGGATAGTAATTGTATAGAACTGATTGACTGGATCGCCGTGCTTCAATCGCAACTTGCGGTTCTCGTTTATGCAACTTGTGCTTTTGACGTGTTTGCCACTTGTGCAGTTCTCTCTCTCTCCTTTCGTATAAGGTCCAGGCCCCACGGCAAAGATGTTGCATGCAGTTTCAGGAGACATCTGGGATCACTCTCACCATATCCGCTGTTTGGCGCGGAGCTTAGCAGAATCACTGAACACTTCGAATATACTATCCCTCCTGTCTACCGCCTTGGAAGGCCAGAGATATCGAGATGCGCATGAGCACCTTGCCATGGCAACTCCCTTTCCCCACGGAGAAGTGGCGTATATCGACAACCATGGTCTCGAATGTTGTAACGACTGCTTTTCATGTATCTGGATTTAATATAATATAATATATGTTTTGGTGGATTTTCTCCTCATGTGTGGTTTTCGTCTCCGTAGTTTCAATTTCGATCGATTCGTCGTATTTTCTCGCTTCTTCCTTAGGATCGTCGATTTCGAAGTATGTCACTCGTGACGGACTTCATAACGGTCGTATCTTACTATTAGATCAAGCCTAGGAGTCTTAGGAACCGATCCCGGGGCCCCGCGCTCCGTATCGGAACTTTCTGTGCTTATTAGACGGTGTAAGAAGGGCCACCGACCGACTAGATGACGATCCAGTCGGTCGGCAATCCTTCTTGGACCGACTAGTTAGCTTTCTAAATTTTCTCAGGAGTTACTGTTTATCGTTAGTCGGTCTAAGAACGTTGGTTGACCGACTAGGTTGCAAACTAGTCGGTCAGCAATGCTTCTTGAACCGACTAACTCATCATATTATTTTTGTATCAGTTACTGTTTACTCTTAGTCGGTCTAAGAACGTTCATCGACCGACTAGATGCCAAACTAGTCGGTCAGTAATTGTTCATGGACCGACTAACTCTAGAAACCTATTTTCGTTCAGGAGTTACTGTTTACACTTAGTCGGTCTGCGTTGGTCGACCGACCGACTAGTTGCCAAACTAGTCGGTCAGTGGTTGTTCTTTGACCGACTAGTCTGTGTTAAAACCCTAATTTCTGGGCAGCCGCCAGCCTAGCCTATAAATACCCAACCCAATCGTTTTCTTCTTCTCCAACACGACCCTAAGCCCTAGTTTCTTCCCCTCTAAGCCCCCATCTTCCTCCAAGCTCCATTTCTTCATTCCAAGCCCTAGAATCATCATCCAAACCATCCATCTACTCTTTCTACCTCTCATCTTCCCCAAAATCTCACCCAAACCCATCAAAATCCCCAAATCCCCCAAAACCCTAGTTTCCCCAAACTTCTCCAATCTTTTCCAGATCTGATCCTAGGGTTCCCCGGAGTGTTCCTTCCGTCTCCTCTTGTGATTTCCCTATAGATTGGCATCCGTGTGACGGAGTAGTCGCCATCCCCGGTGCTAGGCAAGTGAAACTTGCATCTCTTGATTCGGGCCATGTTTTAGGCCATTTACCTTGCTTTAGCGTAAAAGAGACTAGACGGTGAAAGGATAGCCGTTTAGACACCATTGACCTAGCTTGACAACGAAGCTTGGTCCGTCACCCTCATCATGCTTGTATGTCACGTTTAATTTCCCTAAACGGTACGCGTATTAACTGTTCATGTCATCCATGCATCCTTAACTGCCATTGCATTTTAACTGCCATGTTTAATTTAAATAAACGGTACGCGAATATGTTCATGTCATTCATTTTGCCTGTCACGTTTAATTTAATTAACGGTACGCGAATTATCTGCTCATGTCATTGCATGCTTGAATACTCATCGTGATTGCGTAGCATCGCTACATACTAGTGCTACTTGTTCCGGCTAGGTGCACCCCTACGCCATACTTATCAAATACACTTTCTGGCTCGTGTTCCAGAAGACGAGCTCATCACAGCCTGCGGGCAATAGGGCACTCGTTGAGTGATCCCTTGTACTTGATACTTGAACACAGCCTGCGGGCAATAGGGCACTCGTCGAGTGATCCCTTGTACCTTACTTGCTACTTGACATTACATGTCACCCCTACCACTTGATACTTGCCACTTGTACTCTCTTTTACCTTACTTGTTACCACCGTACTTTACTTGCCATGCACCATGTTTCAATTGCTAGGTTGCTAGTTTACCATTATTCCCGTTTCCTTGCACAAGTCTTTCGACTTGCTGACATGTGCCCCTTTTCTCTTTTGGGTGACACATGTTAGAGCCCGAGCCTGAGTTACTTGTTGAGGACGAGGTGTTTGCTGACGCCGAGCCCGTACTTGTGTTTGACGGGGAGTACGTGGACACTGGGGACCAGTCCTAGTGTCTTCGTGTGTTCTACTTTTATTAGACAGTTGTTTTGTTATCGGTGCGTAGTACCCATACTTGTTGTTGTTGCAGTTTTTGTTGGCCTTGTTCTGGGCCTTTAGACTCTTTTCTTTTAGCCTGGTGGCTTTTCTGGATGTTGGACTTTTTGTTGATGTTGGACAATTTGTGAGATGTGGAATTTTATTTCAGTCTCGTCTTGTGTTATTATTGTTATTCTGTTGTGGTTACAGGGACCTGTTTATGTATTGTGGACGCTTATCGGGTTTGGGGCTTCACAGCTCCACTCTCGTGCGGACCTTTTCACGTCTCGCCTCCATTTTAGGGAAGCGGGTCGTGACAGGTTTTAGTGGTGGCCCATGCAGGTCCTTCTGTAACTGCGATTTTTGAATAGCGATAATAATATTAGAATGTCCAATAAATTAAGTTCGACGTCTGATGTCATAAGCTATGAGTCTAATCTGATTCGTTTTCTGTGTCACTAGATGGCAGGAAGGCGTTTCACCCGTGGTGGGGGTAGTGGTGCGCTCCCTCATGATGAGGAGCCTGAGCGGGAACCCACCAGCGGTGAGATGATGCGGATGATGCTCCAGATGATGCAAGTGTAGCAGGGCGTGCTTCTGCAAGTCCAGAATGCTCCACTTGCTCGAGCTGCCCGGGCTCTTCCGGATGCCCCTCGCTCTGAGCCAGGAGCGAAGCAATTTCGGGAGCTGGGTCCCACATATTTTGATGGTTCTGAGGGTCCTCTGGCTGCCGACGAGTGGATAAGGAACATTGAGGATAACTTGGCAATGGCGAAGATTAACCCGGCTGGATGGGTTGATCTGGCTAAGAGGCAGCTGAAGGATAACGCCAGGAATTGGTGGGATGCTGAAGAGAAGATGCTGGTGGAGCCGATCGTCTGGGCTACCTTCAAGTCCAGATTCGATGGAGAGTTCTTCCCGAAGGCTGCTCGGCAGGTGATGCTGCAGCGCTTTATAGATCTGAAGCAGGGGAGCTTGTCGGTGGATCAGTACCACCAGGAGTTCACGAGGCTCAGTCGGTTTGCACCTAAGATGGTGCAGGATGCCGATGAGAAAGCTCAGCGATTTCTCCAGGGACTTGCCTTGGAGCTTCAGAGCTTTATGACCTCTTCTGACTTGGAGACATATCAGAAGGTTCTGATTGCTGCGAGGCGGCAAGAGTTGAATTTGAATCAGAGGAAGGGACATGTTTCTGGAGCTGGGAAGAGGCCTATGGAGCAGGCCAGGGCGGTGGTTAGGCCTGGTTTCAAGCCTAGTCACCCGGTGCAGTTCAAGAGGCCAGGAGGGCCTATTCTGAAGACTTGCCATTTTTGTGGCAAGACTGGACACCTCAGGGATCAGTGTAGGAGGTTTCTAGGACAGTGCATTGTCTGCGGAGATCCTGCCCACACCATCCGGGAGTGTCCGAAGTCGAGACAGCCTTGGCGGGCTCCTATTGCAGCACAGCCGTTGCAGCAGCGAGCTCCTGTGCCCGTTGGACGTGGAGCGCCCCTTGTTCCACAGAGACAGGCCTTTCGACAGGGTGTTCTGCCAAGAGGGCAGGCCTTTCTGATGACTGAGGAGGAGAGCATGGCCGTGGATGAAGTTATTGCAGGTAACGCTCATTCTAGCTATTTATCTTCCTTAGTTAGTTTGAAATTTTGATTATATTGGTTGCTTGCTCATGATTGTTTGCTAGACTAGGATTTGATTGTTAATTGCTTGTTAGGTGTGGTTTTGGTTTGCACATTTCCTGCACGAGTCCTCTTTGACTCTGGTGCATCGATGTGCATTTTGGCCCGGAGCTTCGTGGAGAAGCATTCCTTGTCGACGTCCTCTCTTCCTAAGAGTTGGAATATCGTCACAGGGAACGGTGTAGTCTCGGTGCATCGTGGGTGCAATTCTTGCCCGTTGGTGGTTTGTGGACGTGAGCTTTGTGCTGATTTCATTGTCCACGACATCATCAACTATGATGCAGTTCTTGGGATGGACTGGCTTGCGAGCTTCTATGCTACGATCGACTGTCGGAGGAAGAAGGTGGTGTTCGAGATTCCCGGACATCCAGTGTTTGAGTTCAGTCGTGGTAGCAGTTCGCTTGGTCCTGTCAGATTTCGGGCCAGGCCGGTGGAGGCTGTGGCTATGCAGATGGAGCTGGAGTGGCCAGCTGTGGTGCGTGATTTTGGCGACGTCTTCCCCGAGGAGATGTCTGGTTTGCCGCCTGATCGAGCTTTGGAATTTTCTATCGATCTTGTTCCAGGTGCGCAGCTGATTTCGAAGGCGCCGTATCGTATGGCACCTGCTGAGTTGGAAGAGTTGCGGAAGCAGTTGGATGAGCTTTTGCAGAAGGGTTATATTAATCCTAGCGTGTCTCCGTGGGGAGCACCAGTGTTGTTGGTTAAGAAGAAGGATGGTTCGCGTCGCATGTGCGTGGACTATCGGGAGTTGAATGCGGTGACCATTAAGAATAAATACCCGTTGCCTCGCATCGATGATATTTTTGATCAGCTTGGAGGTTCGAGGGTGTTTTCTAAATTGGATTTGAGGAGTGGTTACCATCAGTTGAAGGTGAAGAAGGGAGATGTTCCGAAGACAGCGTTCAGGACGAAGTATGGACACTATGAGTTCGTGGTTATGCCTTTTGGCGTAACTAACGCGCCCGCAGTTTTCATGAATCTGATGAACCTGATTTTCTACGACTTTTTGGATAAGTTTGTCGTTATCTTTATTGACGACATTCTGATCTATTCGAAGTCGGAGGAAGAGCATGCCTCGCACTTAAGGACGGTGTTGGAGATATTGAGGAAGCATCGTTTGTATGCTAAGTTTTCGAAGTGCGAGTTTTGGCTGGATCGAGTTGCTTTTCTCGGGCATGTGGTGACTGGAGATGGTATTTCAGTGGATCCCGAGAAGATTCGGGCCATCAGGGAGTGGCCTGTTCCGTCGTCTGCGTCTGAGATTCGGAGTTTCCTTGGACTTGCCGGTTATTATCGGCGATTCATTAAGGACTTTTCTCGTATTGCTGAGCCGATGACCAGGTTGACGCGGAAGGATGTTGCTTTTGTTTGGTCGGGTGATTGTGAGAGTGCTTTTGGTATTCTGAAGGGGAGGTTGACGAGTGCCCCTATTCTTGTTGTGCCTGATCGCAGCGGTGGATTTGAGATCTTTTGCGATGCTTAAGGCAAGGGTCTCGGTTGTGTGTTGCATCAGCACGGGCATGTTGTGGCGTATGCGTCTCGTCAGCTTAAGGTTCATGAGAAGAATTACCCGACGCATGATTTGGAGTTGGCTGCCGTTGTGTTTGCTCTTAAGATTTGGAGGCATTTCTTGCTGAGTGAGAAAGTGAAGATTTTCACCGATCACAAAAGCTTGAAGTATATTTTCACTCAGAAGGAGCTTAACATGCGACAACGTCGGTGGTTGGAGCTTATGGCGGATTATGATATTGATTTGCAGTTTCACCCTGGCAAGGTGAATGTGGTTCCAGATGCTCTGAGTAGGCTTCCAGCGGTGATGATTTTGACCTCGCAGTGGAGATTGCAGCAGGATTTTTGCGAGTCTGGCGTGGAGATTGTTCTTCCTGGGGAGGCTTCTTCGTTGATGTACATGCAGGTACAGTCGACGATCGTGGATCGGATTAAGGCTGGCCAGGCTGAGGATCCGAAGCTGGTAAGGATTCGGGAGATGGTGGAAGCCGGTCTGCGGACTGACTTTTTGATTCATGAGGATGGCTCGCTGAGGTTTGGAGCCAGGTTGTGTGTGCCAGCTGGGGATATCAGAGAGGAGTTGATGGTGGAGGCACACAGTTCGCCATATTCTGTGCATCCTGGTGGCACCAAGATGTACCAGGATCTTCGTCTGAATTATTGGTGGCATGGTATGAAGAGGAGCGTGGCTCGGAGTGTAGCCAAGTGCTTGGTTTGCCAGCAAGTGAAGGCGGAGCATCAGCGTACGGCCGGGTTGCTACAACCGATTCCGATTCCGGAGTGGAAATGGCAACACATCACTATGGATTTCGTGACTGGACTACCTCGGAGTCCGAAGCAGAATGACGCGATTTGGGTAATCGTGGATCGGTTGACCAAATCTGCGCACTTTATTCCGTTCCAAGTGGGACAGTCCACTGAGGCGCTAGCGAGGAGATATATGGAGGTAAAATTCTTTTACTCTCCGTTTTTATTTCCTTTTCCCTAGTGTGGATGGTGATGTAACGTGAATCGTGCAGGAGGTTGTGCGACTTCATGGAGTCCCCGTGAGTATCGTGTCGGACAGGGACACGAGGTTCACATCTCAGTTCTGGCAGAGTTTGCAGAAGAGCTTGGGTACGCGTCTGAGTTTCAGCACGGCGTACCATCCGCAGACGGATGGCCAGTCCGAGAGGACGATTCAGATTTTGGAAGACATGCTGAGGGCGTGCATGTTTGATTTCAAGGGTTCGTGGGAGGACCATCTGCATTTGGTGGAGTTTTCCTACAACAACAGCTTCCAGGCGAGTATTGGCATGGCGCCTTTCGCCGCTCTTTATGGGAGGAAATGTCGATCGCCATTGAGTTGGGATGACGTTGGTGATCGGGAGTTGTTGGGACCTGAGATGATCGTGGAGGCCGTGGATATCGTCAGGAATATTCGGGAGAGGTTGAGAATTGCTCAGGACCGTTTTAAGCATTGGGCGGATGCCAAACGTCGTCCTTTGGAGTTTCAGCCGGGCGACCATGTGTTCTTGAAGATTTCCCAGAATCGTGGTGTGATTCGTTTCGGGAAACGTGGGAAGTTTAGCCCGCGATACATTGGACCGTTTGACGTTTTGGAGAGGGTTGGCGAGGTAGCTTATCGCTTGGCCTTGCCGCCATCTTTGGAAGGAGTTCACAATGTTTTCCATGTGTCGCAGCTTCGTCGATACATTAGCGATCCGTCTCATGCGGTGGATTTTTCGGAGATTACCGTTCGCCCCGATATGACGTATGACCAGCATCCAGTGCAGATTCTGGACAGGCGTCAGAAATCGCTTCGGAACAAGATTGTCAATCTTGTGAGGGTGATGTGGCGACACGGTTCACCTGGAGAGTCTACTTGGGAGAATGAGGATGAGATGCGAGAGCGTTTCCCACTTTTTTTTCCGGACTCGTGAGTTTTTGGAAATTCCGAGGACCGAATTTTTCTTAAGTTGGGGAGGATGTAACGACTGCTTTTCATGTATCTGCATTTAATATAATATAATATATGTTTTGGTGGATTTTCTCCTCATGTGTGGTTTTCGTCTCCGTAGTTTCAATTTCGATCGATTCGTCGTATTTTCTCGCTTCTTCCTTAGGATCGTCGATTTCGAAGTATGTCACTCGTGACAGACTTCATAACGGTCGTATCTTACTATTAGATCAAGCCTAGGAGTCTTAGGAACCGATCCCGGGGCCCCGCGCTCTGTATCGGAACTTTCTGTGCTTATTAGCCGGTGTAAGAAGGGCCACCGACCGACTAGATGACGATCCAGTCGGTCGGCAATCCTTCTTGGACCGACTAGTTAGCTTTCTAAATTTTCTCAGGAGTTACTGTTTATCGTTAGTCGGTCTAAGAACGTTGGTTGACCGACTAGGTTGCAAACTAGTCGGTCAGCAATGCTTCTTGAACCGACTAACTCATCATATTATTTTTGTATCAGTTACTGTTTACTCTTAGTCGGTCTAAGAACATTCATCGACCGACTAGATGCCAAACTAGTCGGTCAGTAATTGTTCATGGACCGACTAACTCTAGAAACCTATTTTCGTTCAGGAGTTACTGTTTACACTTAGTCGGTCTGCGTTGGTCGACCGACCGACTAGTTGCCAAACTAGTCGGTCAGTGGTTGTTCTTTGACCGACTAGTCTGTGTTAAAACCCTAATTTCTGGGCAGCCGCCAGCCTTGCCTATAAATACCCAACCCAATCGTTTTCTTCTTCTCCAACACGACCCTAAGCCCTAGTTTCTTCCCCTCTAAGCCCCCATCTTCCTCCAAGCTCCATTTCTTCATTCCAAGCCCTAGAATCATCATCCAAACCATCCATCTACTCTTTCTACCTCTCATCTTCCCCAAAATCTCACCCAAACCCATCAAAATCCCCAAATCCCCCAAAACCCTAGTTTCCCCAAACTTCTCCAATCTTTTCCAGATCTGATCCTAGGGTTCCCCGGAGTGTTCCTTCCGTCTCCTCTTGTGATTTCCCCATAGATTGGCATCCGTGTGACGGAGTAGTCGCCATCCCCGGTGCTAGGCAAGTGAAACTTGCATCTCTTGATTCGGGCCATGTTTTAGGCCATTTACCTTGCTTTAGCGTAAAAGAGACTAGACGGTGAAAGGATAGCCGTTTAGACGCCATTGACCTAGCTTGACAACGAAGCTTGGTCCGTCATCCTCATCATGCTTGTATGTCACGTTTAATTTCCCTAAACGGTACGCATATTAACTGTTCATGTCATCCATGCATCCTTAACTGCCATTGCATTTTAACTGCCATGTTTAATTTAAATAAACGGTACGCGAATATGTTCATGTCATTCATTTTGCCTGTCATGTTTAATTTAATTAACGGTGCGCGAATTATCTGCTCATGTCATTGCATGCTTGAATACTCATCGTGATTGCGTAGCATCGCTACATACTAGTGCTACTTGTTCCGGCTAGGTGCACCCCTACGCCATACTTATCAAATACACTTTCTGGCTCGTGTTCCAGAAGACGAGCTCATCACAGCCTGCGGGCAATAGGGCACTCGTTGAGTGATCCCTTGTACTTGATACTTGAACACAGCCTGCGGGCAATAGGGCACTCGTCGAGTGATCCCTTGTACCTTACTTGCTACTTGACATTACATGTCACCCCTACCACTTGATACTTGCCACTTGTACTCTCTTTTACCTTACTTGTTACCACCGTACTTTACTTGCCATGCACCATGTTTCAATTGCTAGGTTGCTAGTTTACCATTATTCCCGTTTCCTTGCACAAGTCTTTCGACTTGCTGACATGTGCCCCTTTTCTCTTTTGGGTGACACATGTTAGAGCCCGAGCCTGAGTTACTTGTTGAGGACGAGGTGTTTGCTGACGCCGAGCCCGTACTTGTGTTTGACGGGGAGTACGTGGACATTGGGGACCAGTCCTAGTGTCTTCGTGTGTTCTACTTTTATTAGACAGTTGTTTTGTTATCGGTGCGTAGCACCCATACTTGTTGTTGTTGCAGTTTTTGTTGGCCTTGTTCTGGGCCTTTAGACTCTTTTCTTTTAGCCTGGTGGCTTTTCTGGATGTTGGACTTTTTGTTGATGTTGGACAATTTGTGAGATGTGGAATTTTATTTCAGTCTCGTCTTGTGTTATTATTGTTATTCTGTTGTGGTTACAGGGACCTGTTTATGTATTGTGGACGCTTATCGGGTTTGGGGCTTCACAGCTCCACTCTCGTGCGGACCTTTTCACGTCTCGCCTCCATTTTAGGGAAGCGGGTCGTGAAAAATGTAGTGAAGAAGAGTTAACCGCAGAGTTGTGTCAGGAAAACCACCCGACCAGGTTTGGAGGCAACGCCGAACAGGAACCAATCTATTCCTTACAGACTTCTATTGAGCGTCCCCGGTCTTTGGACAATGGAGAAACTGGAAATGGTTGCGGAGAATCGTCGATGACTGAAGCCTGTTTTCACCTACAAGCCCTCTTCCCGGATAGTTATGATGAGCTCGGAAGAGACCCGATGCATCCCTCGATCGTTCCCACTATACCCTGCGAAACTTCGCCGTGCGGAGCCACGGCCGAGGATGAAATTCCGGATGCCGGCTTCAGTGAAATCCACGAAGAACTCTTTTCCCTTGAGGATGCTCAGCTTGAAAGGTATGCGTCAGGGCCCCAAGAAGTTGAGATGAAGGAATTACCGCCGGGGCTTAAATATGAATATTTGGGAGCAGGCTCGACCCTTCCGGTTATAGTCAATTCTTCACTACCCGAAGACCAAATGGCCAAACTTCTTGGAGTCCTAAAAAGGTTTAAAGGAGTTTTTGGATATGCAATTGAGGATTTAAAAGGGGTTAGCTTAGGCCTCTGCTCGCACAGAATTCTGCTTGAAGATGAGCAAGCCTCCTCGATTGAGCCACAGCGGAGGTTAAACCCCATAATGATGGAAGTTGTGAAGAAGGAGATTGTTAGGCTTCTACATGCCGGTATTATATACCCTATCTCCGATAGTCGTTGGGTTAGCCCGGTGCATGTTGTACCCAAGAAAGGGGGGATGACGGTAGTTCGCAATGAAAAGAACGAGCTTGTGCCAACGAGGACCGTCACGGGGTACAGAATGTGTATTGACTATAGAAGGCTAAACAAGGCTACGAGGAAGGATCATTACCCCCTCCCCTTTTATTGACCAGATGCTCGAGAGGCTGGCGAAGCATAATTATTTCTGTTTCATGGACGGGTATTCAGGATTTCTTCAAATCCCTATTCATAAAGATGACCAGGAGAAGACGACTTTCACTTGCCCGTTCGGGACGTATGCCTATAGAAGAATGCCGTTCGGACTATGTAACGCCCCTGCTACATTCCAAAGACTCATGTCCGCTATCTTCTCCGACTACTCCCAAGATATCATGGAGGTTTTCATGGACGACTTCTCGGTCTACGGAACTAAATTTGACTCGTGCCTCAGTAATCTCACTAAGGTCCTGGAGAGATGTCAGGAAAAGGGACTAGTCCTAAACTGGGAGAAGTGTCACTTCATGGTCCAAGAGGGAGTTGTGCTGGGACACGTCATCTCTTCGAGGGGAATCGAAGTTGATAAGGCTAAAGTCGAAGTGATTGAAAAACTTCCACCACCGCACAATCTTCGAGGAGTCCGTGGTTTCTTAGGACACGTGGGAATTTATCGCCGCTTCATAAAAGACTTCTCGAAAATTTCCAGACCTCTGACCCAGCTCCTCGTGAAGGACGCACCTTTCGTCTTCAGCGAGGAGTGTATGGAGGCTTTCCGCACTTTGAAGCAAGCATTGATTTCCGCACCCATAATACAGCCGCCAAACTGGAAACTCCCCTTTGAGCTGATGTGTGACGCTAGTGATTATGCGGTTGGTGCCGTCCTAGGGCAGAGGAAAGATAAAAATCTTCATGTCATATATTATACGAGCAAAACCCTTGATACCGCCCAAAGAAATTATACCACCACGGAAAAGGAATTGCTCGCGGTGATCTACGCCATGGATAAGTTTCGACAATATCTCGTTGGCGCCAAGGTGATCGTACACACGGATCACGCGGCTCTCAAATACCTATTGAACAAGAAAGAAGCCAAGCCACGACTCATTAGATGGATTCTCCTCCTCCAGGAGTTTGACCTGGAAATCAGAGACAAGAAGGGGGCGGAGAATGTTGTTGCCGATCACCTATCCAGGATGCCCACTCTCGATTTAAATGCTACACCGATCGATGATTCACTCCCTGACGAGCATCTCTTCTCTGTCTCTTCCTCCTGGACCCCCTGGTACGCCGACATCGCAAATTATCTGGCTTGCACCATCGTTCCCCACAATGTGAGCTTTCAGAAGAAGAAGAAATTTTTCCATGAGGTCCGCAAATTCTATTGGAATGACCCCCACCTATACAAAACCTGCAATGATGGGGTGATACGAAGATGCATCCCTGAAACTGAGGCGACTTCCATCATTTCCCACTGCCACGGGCAGCAATGTGGAGGGCACGCGAGCACCTACAAGACCACCGCGAAAATTCTCCAGAGCGGATTTTACTGGCCTACGCTCTTCAAGGACACACATGTTTATGTCCAAGCCTGCGATAGGTGCCAAAGAGCTGGTAATATCTCCAAAAGAAATGAGATGCCTCAACACTACATCCTTGAGATAGAGATCTTCGATGTATGGGGAGTGGACTTCATGGGACAGTTCCCTTCTTCCTCGGGGAACCAGTATATCTTGGTGGCCGTAGACTATGTGTCGAAATGGGTTGAAGCGGTGGCCAGTCCAACCAACGACTCCAGAGTGGTGGCCAAGTTCTTTAAAAGCAACATCTTCCCGCGGTTCGGTGTACCTCGTGTCCTGATCAGCGACGGAGGAAGCCACTTTATAGAGAAGAAATTTGAGGCCCTCTTAAAAAAATACGGGGTACAACACCGGGTGGGGCGTGCCTATCACCCGCAGACCAGCGGTCAAGCGGAAGTCTCTAACCGGGAGATTAAAAGCATACTAGAAAAGACGGTGGCCAATTCCAGGAAGGACTGGTCATCAAAGCTCCCCGACGCGCTTTGGGCTTACAGGACGGCATTTAAAACCCCTATCGGTACCACTCCCTACCGGCTTGTCTATGGGAAAGCTTGTCATCTTCCTGTGGAATTGGAACATAAGGCATATTAGGCGGTTAAGAATCTGAACTTCGACACCAAGAAGGTAGGAGTGCACCGGCAGCTACAACTCAACGAACTCGACGAAATCCGGCTCAACGCCTATGAGAACGCCAAGATCTACAAGGAGAAGCTGAAGCGGTGGCACGATAAGCGAATCTTAAGGAGGGAATTCAAAGAAGGGGACTTAGTTCTCCTGTTCAACTCACGGCTGAAGCTCTTTCCTGGGAAACTCAAGTCAAGATGGTCGGGACCATTCCGCGTCACCAAAGTTTTCCCGCATGGGGCTATCGAGATAATGGGAAGGGATGAGCCATTTAAAGTAAACGGGCAGCGTCTGAAACACTATGCAGTAGGAGAACCAGAATTCTATCCGGTCGGATCCCTCACGCGCGACAACTCTTCCTCTAACCCTCCGGATCCTAATTGACCACCGCTGCGGGCGTCGAGCCAACAACGTTAAACAAGTGCGCTTCATGGGAGGCAACCCATGTTCTAAACTTATGCTTCGTTTTGTAGTATTTTTTCCACTTCATTTTTTCTCTATTTTTATAAATAAATCCAGCCGAATCAACTTCTATGAAGGAACTCAGGCATTTCTTGGGTTTTGCAGAAAAACAAGGCCTCAACCGACCGGGTGGGTTTCCACACGATCGGTTGGGATGTGTCAGATACAAACCAAGAACTGTCCCCGAATGAACCGATCGGTTGGAAAATGAGGAGACCGGGTGACAGACCGGGTGAGCTGGGGAGAACTCTCGGGAAATTTTCGGGGAAAACCACCCGATCGGTTGAGTTCGAACGCGATCGGTTGAAGCAACCGGGTGAGCAGCCCTAAATTCTCGGGAAAACCTTGGTAAGCGGCCAACCGATCGGTTGACATTTCAACCGATCGGTTCGCCTGTCGCTGTTGACTGACTGAACTTTCGAAATTTGGCTACCCGATCGGGTGGGTTTCCACCCGATCGGTTCACTTTCGCCCCTATAATTAACCTCGATACACTGCGACCGCCACCCGACCTCAGAAAACCCCCTTCACGCTATTTCACACCCTACCCCACTTCTCAGCACATTCACCCCTTTTGTTTTTGACTCCCCCTTGCACATATCTGGATTTCATTGATCATATCATTTCGCTAGCACTTTCTGGTCTAGCTTGGGGGACGTCTATTTTGGTATGCTGTCGTGTTTTGTTTGTTTTTCTCATTTTGTGTGTGTGTGTGTGCTTGTTTTTCATTTTTTTTGAGTGTCGTGTCGTGTGCCTTTTATTTTTATTTTCGTTTTGTTTGATTTTGATTTTGATCTTTCTTTCTTTTTCAATTCTATCTATGTGTTTTCCTCGTTTTCATTTCTTTTTGTGTCAGTGCGTATTCCCCCCCCCCATTTTCATTGCCCTCCCGTCCTCATTCATATTGCATTGAGGGCAATGCAAACTTCAGCTTGGGGGAGTCGCACTGTGTGCGTCGTTTTAGTCCTTCTTTTTCTATATTTATGTCGTATACATTTAGGCTGTAGTGGCAGCTAGCACACGATGACGCACCGCGTGGACCCACGTCTGTCCATGATTGCAGTGCGGTTGACTCCCTATAACCGGGGAAACGACACCGCGCCGCCGCGACGCAAGCGGGGCGCCGGTGTATCCCAAGCTGGAAAACACCTAGTACTCACCTTCACCATTGTCATCAGCACTCAACACTATAAATGTTCACCACTTCATTTTGGAAACTATTTGAGCACAAAAGCAGACAGATTTTTGATTCTTAGAATGCTCACCACTTCATTCTTTTTGGCTCTTGTACTGGCTAGCATATCTGCTACCTTTTCTGGTAGCTGCTTTTCTTCGTTAGCGCAGATTCCTGCAAGCACAACATAACCGACAACTGAAATAATAACTTAAGATACTAACATCAGTCCGGGTAAAGGAGTAAATACCTCTAACTTCATCCCAAGCTTACATGAATCTTTCATAATCTTATTCAATCTCGATGCATGAACATCCAATGCCGGGAAGCTCACATGATACCTCTAACTTGCAGATGACATGATCTTGTAATTGAAAAGAAAATTTAAGTAAAAAAATTTATGATGACAGGATCTTGGAGTATCAAAATGTGTCAAATTTTTGATATACCTGATACATTTTTAAACCTGATAGAGTATTGATATGCATATATAGATTTTTGACACATTTTTAAACATGTTAGAGTTTTAAAATATTCTTTTCTGTCGATATACTCTGTTAATATAAATTTTTAAACCCAAGAGTTTTAAACCTGACAGATTTCAAAATTCTTGGAGCATTAAAATGTATCAGGATTTGATATACTCTTTTAAACCCGATAGAGTTTTGATAAGTGTATCAGGTTTTGATATACTCTTTTAGGTTTTGATAAATGTATCAGCTTTTAAAATGTATACATGTATATCAAAACTTTGATACATTTATCAAAACATGTATCAGGTTTAAAAGAGAATGTTGATAGATAAGACTGTTATAAATTAGTCTTATAAATTCCAAAAAAAGAAAATTCATATTACGTATTATGGATGAATGTTATCAACTACTTTATATTTCAGGGATAATCTAGCCATAATTCATACCTGGAGGCAGATAATCCAAAGCTGTTGGCATGCAATTATTATCACTTGAATAAATTGGTTGTCCATGTAACCGACCAATTTCAACATGGTTGATGGTGTCATTCCCTGTAAAAAATAAAAAGAAAGTGAAAGATAATCTAATCTATCATGAAACTATATTATAGATTTATTACTCTTTCAGAAATACTAATGCCATATGTCATCAGTTAAGTATTTTCAATGTTTAACTGCAATAAAAAATCACCAGTATTGTTATTATAATAATTTATAAAGCATTCCATGTATTACATAAAGCAGTAAAACTCATGATTTTTCTAAAGAGGAGATTGTTCGTGCTATGCTCAACTCCTTGTATGCTCAACTACATGCTCACACATGATTCTCTTCTGATGGGACCAATTACATTCAAGTAACAATTCTTTTGTGATAACATAGATGTGTTCAAGAAAACTTAGAACCTAAAACATAAACAAAGAGAAATCTGCCATTGAAGACTTGAGGGCAAATGTTAATGTCCAGAAAACCAAAAAAAAAATTAATTTTTACGTTAAGGAAATGAAAGCCAATGCAACGTTAAGCCACGACGAAAATCCAACTTTCATCCCATATTCTATTACCATGTCCATTAAATTTCTTTTTGTTATGGTAGCTTGCTTTTTATTTTATCTGTCTACCTAGTTTTTGTTTCTAGCATGGATTATTCCATTATAGTTTATCACTAAGTACTATCTATTTTTGGCATCTTATTGTTTGGTAATCCGTCTCTTTTTATTCCCAAGAATTTACATTATGTTAGTCTTGAAACCAAAAAAGAATTCAATCTGTTTGAGACTTCAATTTGGCTTATTGATTCCATAGTTGCTACCTAAAAATTGGGAATTTTACCAAAATTAGGTTGGTTATGTGGCCTAAAAGCACGTATTTCCCAAGAGTTTTTGTCTCAAACAGCAACAACTTCCTTATGACAAAAGCTAATCTGAAATACATAATGGACTGGATTTACCCGGACACAAATCAAAAAAATCAGTCCATTGTATGATAATATGACAGTGATGACAATGTTATGTTGCTTATTTCCTTGGAAGAAGCCACCCTAAGCATTGATGCACAATAAAGATATTAAACATCTTCACTTGTTAATACCATCTAAATAAAACTTAGCACAACAGATGGTATTTAAAAATTGTAAAATAGAGTTTCAAGCTTCCACTAAGCAATTGCGAAAAAGGTTAACTAAGAAAATATCTCTAACAATAAACAGTGTAATTTTAAGCGTGCAGTCGAACCGCATCAGAATATGTATCTTGGGTGAACAAAGCAAGCTACATCACATCTTGATCAACAAACTAATGCCTGCAAAATTCTACTTATATTGTAAATTTGAGGAAGAAAAAAAAGAAGAAAAGAACATTATTTCATCCAATCTACTTAATAGATATATTGTTTCCCTTTTTTCTATTTGGGCTGTGAGAAAGACCATGTTGTATAAATATATGCTAACATGTATAACTCTTGTAGACTATGATGGACTGCAAAATTCTGGAATGAAAATATGCAAATTAAAAGACAAATGTACCATAGTATAACTATACCATCAGTTTTTAGGCGCTTTGAGAAAAATGTGACTTGATATATGCTAAGATATATAATTTCTGATAAATAAAGGCACTTGCAATGATCACTTGATCAGTAGATAAAAATGGATTATTGCTTCAAGCATAAGCATAACAATCATGATTTCTGCAATTACAAAAACCCTTACCACCCTCAATATCCTCATATAATGATACTGCACTACATGTCGGATCTATTATAGATACTTAGTTGCATAATCTAGAAATCATAAAGTTAGTTCGCGATATGTCATAATACAAAAAAATGAATGAGAATCCCAGCGACAGCCATTCTCCCTCAAGACTTGTCTTACTTCTATTGTTACATCATACACATCAATTTACGGATTAAAATAGAAGGCAAAAATTTTAGAATCTAAATATAAGCTTTAATCTATGGATTCAATTTACTATTCATTCAATTCAAAAGTCTATTTTAATTTTTTTAATCTATAGGAATTTTATGTCCATTGTGGTGCTTTGCATCATAAAAATAAACAGGTGGCAAACCAGGATATTACTGATATCTTTGTAGTGCACCCAGACCTGGTATAGGAAGCCAAAAGTTGATAACATTAAAAACATATAACAAAATCAGAGAAGCAAATTTAAGAGTAAATTATAAGTAGCTAATCAAGGTTCAAAACATATAATAAAGATGCATGTTTGCATTGACACATGTAACCTATAACTTTAAAGTCTGAACAATAGCAAGCAAACATGAATGATTGAATATATGGATGCATGTTGGTTCTTTTACAATCGATAAATTAAATGTTAAACATGAAAATATCAAGTTTGATAAATTTATTTGCTTATACCATAGGTAAAGATTGCTGGAAAAAATAAATTAATCGACAATTCCAAGTTCTTAAGCTCTGCATCTTCTTTTCCACTTTCAGGTCGACATCTGTAGCTTGAAACTATAATGGATCAATATAAAAAAGAAATGCTGGAAATGTGCAAAGGGGTATTTGAGATTTTGATACCTCTCTGCAAATGCATCAATCACATTTCTCCATGGAAAGGAAGAAAATTAAAGCCCAAAACTCCCCAAAATTCATGTGCAAAAGAGTATTTGATTATATAAATAAACTTTTAATTATCTCCAGGAAAAATAAAGATAGACATTTGCCCAGATTGTACAATACAACATGACCAGAAAATAATATATGTGCAGACAATCTTGAGTTGATTTCTAAAAGTTTGATAAATTTATTTGCTTATACCCCCGGTAAAGAATGCTGGAAAAAATTGATTAAGCGACAATTCTGAGTCCTTAAGCTCGGCATCTTCTTCTCCGCTTCCGGCTCGACTTCTGTAGACTGAAAAAATAATGGTTCGATAACAAAAAATAAATGCAAGAAATGTGCATAAAGGGTATTTGAGATTTTGATACCTCTCTTCAAATGAACAAATTCCACCAAATTTCTCTCTTTTACTATCTAAATCCCATACTTGCAGGTACAATCCGTAGAGCAAGAGAAAAGCATGTACCATATTATAAATCTAGCGAAAGAGAAACACCATGGTTATACTACAAATATCTGTATCATATTATAAATCATCAACATATTTAGCCATAAATGATATTGTAAATAAGTCCAACCAATATAAATACTAATTATAGCATTTACATTTAATGCCATATATGTTAGAAGAGGATTAACCATGGCAAATAGCCATGGTACTATATTTATAAAACTCTCATGTTGAGTTGGGAGTCCAAGGGCCTCCCCACTAACTTAGTGGGGAGTAATGGAGAGTGATGAGGGGAGGGAGGCCAAAGGCCTCCCTCAACTCACAACACTCCCCCTCATCTCTCCATTACCTTGGGTTAAGCATATGAATACTTCAGGATTCAGTATGCCAATGGGGTGGATACTTCTGGATCCAGAGCCACTGTGGTTGCCTCGTTAAAACCTTAGCTTTGGAAAACCCAGTGGGAAAAACCAGCAGCTTAAGGGAAAAGAGTACAACTATCGAGGGACTCCCCCCGATATGTACAAGCTTCAGGCTTGCAGATCTCCTATGTATCTATACAATCATCTCCTATTCGTCTATACATCCATCATGTTCTGAAAGAAAATACAATTATCACTCATCTACACAAGTTTCACTCATCTAGCGGCTACTGGAAGGCAGCGTCGCTCTGGAGTGTAATGCTCTTCGAAGTTGGTAGATGACTCCACTAAAATATTCTTTGAATCAGTCTTCAGTGTGTCTGCAAGGTACTGCTAGACCTGGCTGAGCGTTTTCAATACTTGCTTCTTGGATGATGAGCTTCTCAGAAGATGTAGACATTGGATGATGATGTGTTTATATTTAGGAGGTGGCCGGCCTATTGTGTTTCAGTCATCGCGATGATCTTTAAACCTGCATATGCAATATATATTCCTTGACCCTTGGAAGTTGCGCAAAAGCAGCTTATCCTTGGTCTAGTGTTGCTCTCCAGGACAACACTGTATCTGGTTAACAACTTTACTGGAGACGTTCTATCAAAGATACGTGCAGTTGGCCAGATAATACACTAGAGCTAGGCTCTTCGGGACCTAGGATGTCCTCCCCCTCTTTCAGCTACTGAAAGGTGTCATAAATAAGTATCCATTTTTAATAGGTTGCAAAAGGACATCATTCTTCATAAACTCCAGGTGTATGAAGAATATGAAAGGGTTCCACCACGAAGGTGTTTAATATGTAAGCCGAGACATCTTCGACATGATTAATAATAGTTCATCTTCAGGATGATTAATGTCATCTTCAGGATGATGGTTCATCTCTAGGATGATAGTTCATCTTCAGGATGAGTAATGTCATCTTCAGGATGATGGTTCATCTCTAGGATGATAGTTCATCTTCAGGATGAGTAATGTCATTTTCAGGATGATGGTTCATCTCCAGGATGATAGTTCATCTTCATGATGATTAATGTCATCTTCAGGATGATAGTTCATCTTCAGGATGATTATTGCCATCTTCAGGATGATTAATTTCATCGTCAGGATGATCAATGTCATCGTCAGGATGATCGTTATACCTAGGTTTTTCATTTCCAAGGTACGCTTTAAAGCTATTTGAAATCTCAATGGTCTCTGCTGGAGATCCTATTAGCTTTAAGTCGACCATATGTAAGGCAAATATAACAAATCCTGTCAACGATCTTTCGAAAAAGATACAAGGGCAGAATATTGCTTAAGATCAACTAATGATCTTTGTAGCCTTTATGGAGAAGACGTTTCTACGTTTCTCTTTCATCTCTGGGGGTAGAGTATACCCTTCTGGAAGTTTTATATAGATCTCTATATCTATATTGCCGTATATATATGCAGTCACAACGTCCATGAGCTGCATGTATTGGCTTTTGCAGAGAAGTGTAGGCTTAGTAGGAAAATGATCACATTTCCTTCATTTCAATTTCTTTATGAAATTCGAATTATATTCCACAGGTTTTTACACATTCAGGTGTATGGACTACTGGTCCAAAGACTTTGCTTTTCAAGAGTGAGTCCAGCTCTACTCTTATTGCCTCGTCCCACTTTGGCCATTCTATGCGTTTACGCTATAAAAAAGTGGGTAGACGTCATCGTCGTATTCAGCGACGTGAATGGCAATAGCGAAAGCAAAACTGTCGTCGACGACTGTGCTATATTTGTCCAGTACCTCTCCAGTACGTACGTAATATAATGATGTTTCTCCTGTTGTTTCCTCTGCAGGGGAAATTAGGAGGGGAGAGGTTGCTGGTCTGAGCTCAGCATCCTGTGTGGTTGGATCATTTTAATATATCCAGGAATTTTCCTCTTTTGAGGAATTTTTATATTTTGAACCTGGTAGGCGTCCTCTTTTCAATTGAGGTACAGCCAATTCTGCTGCCGGTGGATTGCATCCATCTTTGGGAATGTCAATCCTAGCTGGCGTATTGGCAACAGGGACGTGTGAACGAACAATCTTCTGGTTGTCTGCAAATTTATCCGTCAATTAATATACTGTAGTCTGAATGTGAAGGATCTTCTGGATCTCAACTTCACACAGAAAAAGTATGCGGATCATAACGAGATGAGGACTTTTGTTTCCTATGATATGGTCTCAGAAGCTTCAGGCTTCTTTAGACTGCGTGCCTATTTCAATGAGATCTTGCTCATCAAATTCACATTTATCAAGACTTGGTGGTAAACCAGAAGCAAGCAGCATCAGCAATAAGATATGGCAACAAGCGGGCCGTATCGTGATAAGTGATGCGGAATGCATTGTGTTGGTCCCTAAATACAAAAGGCAACTGGGATTTATCAATGGACGTGAAATCCATTGGAGTCTCTTTACCAGAGACTCTGCAAACCCATTATGAGTTTGAACATGCTGCAGGATGTTCAATTTCAATGCCAGTTGCTAGGTAGAAGTCTTGAATGATATGTGTAGTAAATTCACCCACATTATAAGCTTTTGAGAAAGCTAGGTTGCGAGTGAATATAAAGGCACACATAAGACCATCTAGTAGATGCATATATCAGTACAGTAATGAAGTACCGAAAATGGGCCATTTGCGGGGTGAATAGGCCCGCAAAGGTCACCATGTATTCTCTCAATGAAGCCAGGAGACTCCAAACCCTCTTTCAGGAGGGAAGGTCTCTCTATTATTTTTCCCTTATGACAAAGGTGGACAAGGAAACTCAACCTTTTGAAGAATCTTTAGGTTCTTCAATGGATTCATTTGATGATGCGTCCATCATCGCTGATCCAGGATGACCAAGTCCATTTTGCCAGAGTTTAAAAACTATGGTAAAGAAAGGCACTTCTGGTGCTCAGTCGAGTTGGCTTTCTATAGGATGAATATCTGTAATTTTAGGGGCCCGACGGGGATCCAGTGAAATCGTAAATAGATGGTCTTCTGGCCATTCTCTTGACGAGTTACATATTGATATTCAATATATATTATCCACAATTTTCAAGTTATTTTCTTTAAAAGAAATATCCTTGAAAATTGGAGATTTCCTATATGTTTAAGAGGAGAATTTGCATCTTATAGTCTCGTTGTAAGTGGGAGCAATATCAATGCTATACCAGTGCAACGAGGCACTGTCCACAATATTCCATACTTCATCGAAATTTTATTTAAGTCAATGAAAAAGACATTCAAAATAAAAGTTCGTAATTAAGCAAATTAAAGATGAAGCAACATGGAATTTTAAATGCATAGATAAAAGATGAAGCTTAATCGAGCAGGTCGTCGTTTTCGAAGTCTTTTGTAGTGAATATCGTTAGTGGCTGAACAACCGCCAACTTTGTTTCAGGTAGAGACTTCTGGCTCGCCTGATATAGTTCCTGGAGGTGGCGAGGAGTGAGGCAGATTCTGGACCAATGGCCAGTCATGTCGCATCTATGTCATTTATTCTCCCAGTTCTTCTTAGGAAGTGACACTTGGTCAGTGTTCTTTTGCTTCCATGTGAAGTATCTTTTTCCCTTATTGTTTTTGTTTGTCTGGGGAGCTGCGCCTCTTGGTTGCTTCATTACAGCTTTCCCTTTGTTGTTTTTAGCCTTCCTCTTGTTTTTCCACTTCTGGGGAGAAACGTGGTGGGCTTCAGGGATAGTGGCAGTGCCGGCTGGACGTAAATTATGGTGGCGAGCAGTAAGTCTCGATTCTGCTCTGCCCTAAGTAGGCATGAGATCAGATCAGAGAATTTCGTGAAGTTCCGTTCACGATACTGCTGCATGAGGATTGCATCTTTCTCGTGAAACGAGGTAAATGTCTTTTCCAACATGCGTTGTTCTGTCACTTCTTCACCGCACAACTTCAAGCGTGAGGTGATGTTATGAAGTGCAGAATTATACTCAGCGACGGACTTATAGTCCTGAAGTCTGAGGTTTTCCCACTCATAACTGGCACGCGGTAATATTACATCAATTTGATGTTTATACCGTGCTTCCAGCGCTGTCCACAGCTCCATTAGGTCCTCTACCATTAGATATTCGGCCTTTAAGGTCCAATCTATATGTTTCCTAATGTAGATAATGGCTTTCGCCTTATCCACATCGGAGACAGTGGTAGGAGTGTTGCTGCTAGATGTAGCAGAAGCATCGGCCGCTGCTGGGGCCGATGAAGGAGCCAAAATTGAGCCAAGGAGGGCCATTGAACGCAAGTGGAACTTCAGGTCCACTCGCCAACTCAAATAATTTTTTCATGCAGAATCAAGGACCTCGAAATCGACGCTTACCAATTTTGCCATCTTAATCTATGCAATTTAAGTAAGCATGTATTAATAATTAAACATCATGCTTTAAAAGAAATAAATAAGAAAAAATGCGGGGATCGGCCAGATACCCAAAACATAAAATGTCCAAAGTCCAAATTACAGTCCTTTAAGAAGAAAAAGAAAAATACAATTTGGAAACCCTATTTGGGTCCCAGATAAATGCAATCTCCTCCATCTTCATAGGTAGTAACATCGGTCTTTGGCATAATACATTAATTCCTCACTACAAATTTCTCTCAGAAAAGAAAAAGAAATTACAAAGAGAAGGAATATAATAATATGGTATCAAAAACTGGCCGATCCCAAAAACCGCATTTTGACTTATTTAAACATCTACACAGTTATATATGCAACATGCAAATAATAGCGCAGCAAACAGACATTACAAAAAAAATAATTAAGCACAAATATTGGATAAAATAATTTAATTTAAGTTAAAAGGATTAGTTGGACCACGGGGAAACGTCATTCATCTTTAGGTTAGTTTACTAAAGACAGAGCGGTCTCAGGATCCGTTTAATCAATTTTACTTAAATAAATATTTTATCCAATGCTTAAGACATTTATTTAAAAGTAGCAGATAAAATATCATAATCCGCAATTCTAGTGGGCTAGAGGCGGGCAGCAGGCCCGATAGCAATAATAATCATATAAATTTGCAATTTGATTAACTGTGCTTCTAGCCCAAATAAGCAAACAAAATAAATTATTTATTTTGATTTGGGCTGCAGGCCCATAAGCAAAATAAAACTTATTGTAATAGTCAAGTTATTAACTGGGCTTCTGGCCCAAAAAATAGCCAAATTAAATTAGTATTAAGATTTGGGTTGCAGGCCCATGTGCACCAAAATTTAAAATGTAATTTAACATAAGCCCTATAAAACAAATTTAAGGGTATTAGTTAAAGAATGTGAAAGGCCCCAAAACCTTATTTTACAGATTGTGTTACCCCCTCTCCCCTTGTCTACGTAAAACAGCCGTAGAGGCTTGCACAATGGAGGATCCAACGTCCGAGAGTAAGGACGGCGGCTCAGAGAGGCCCCCCTTGGGGGGGGAGGATACAGGTCAATTTTTTTTGTTATGAAACACGCAGATCCAGCGAAGTCCAAACAAAATTAAACACCCCCGCAAGCATGAATGGAGCTATTTTGGGAACTTGGAGACAATTTTTAGTGCAAACAAACAAACCCTGAGGCCTCAGGCCACACATTAAAGCAAGTTCATGTCCCATATAATTCAAGCTTATCGGTTCCCATTTGAATCTTAAACTATACTTACTGTATACACATGCTGCAAATCACCATTCCATTCTAATTAACACCAAGTGGACTAATTACTTTATTTTTTTTTCGCGCAATTATGCTCGAGGGAAACCAACTTTATCAAAAGCTGCGTGAGCTCTTAGCCTCCTACTAATAGGATTATAGTTGTCCAAAACCACCCCAAAAAAAATCATTGTCCTAAACCTGTTAAGATTTGTTTTTCACCTCAAATAACGAGGTGTATGTTCTTGATTTTTAGCAAGAATGTATATAATTTTGCATATTATATATCTACAGGATAAGAAATTATACCTCTAGATCGATGATCTAGGGAAGAACAATTGTAATCCGTAGATAAGAAAAAATAATCCCCGCTCCCACAAATCGACGTCACAAGAGCTTTGCCGCAATGGATCGCTGCAACCAAAGATTCCTAAGCGCGGTGAGGGTGATTTGATTTTTGGAAGGAGACGTGAAGAAAAGCTCAAAAGAGAAGAGTGGAAGTGCTGATAACGTGTTAGAAGAGGATTAACCATGGTAAATAGCCATGATACTATATTTATAAAACTCTTATGTTGAGTTGGGAGTCCAAGGGCCTCCCCACTAATTTAGTGGGGAGTAATGGAGAGTGATGAGGGGAGGGAGGCCAAAGGCCTCCCTCAACTCACAACAATAAATTCTCAGATCAATACTCCACCTTTCTAACTTGTAAACATACATGCACTAAATTCGTTTATCAAGTTATGCACTAACAAATTCTTGTAGCATAAAGTGAAAAACAGAATTTACATTTGTGTGTACATGTATATATTTATATGAGTCAAGCCAAAATAATATGTGATCCTGGACAAAAAGTATTTTATCAAGTACAATAATTTGGATTATTTTTTTTAAAATTCATTTCATGAATCTTGCTTACATCAATTGTTTCACTCAACTTTTGCTAAATAACTGAGAAAATACAGTTTGCCTGCATACATGCCCTTGCATGCTTTTCTCAAGCTAAATAACTAAGAAAAAATTTCTCGTCGTCGTTGTGGAACTTGGAGATTGGGCCGTTCGCCACCGAGGAGAAGCCCTGTGAACCGCTGAATCCAAATTAGGATGTGTTGCCATCCACCTCCAACACATAAGCTGCGTGCTTGATGCTAAATAGAGAGAGAACAAAAAGACATGATTTAAGATATAAATTTTTTCCCCTTTGGGGTTTCACATCATCAAATCTTCAAATCATCAAATCTTAGCAAATAAAAATAACAAAATCACGGAATTTTGCAAGATCTCCTCAAGATCTAGACGGAATCGCGGCGAACAAAGATCAAAATTAACGTCAAATTTATTCAAATCATCAAATTACATCCAAGTGCCCCCGATCTAAAAACCATAAAGCTAATAAAAAGACCACATTTATACGCAAAAAAGAGAGAATTTTCGAGATCTAACCTCTCATGACTTGCAGTATCCCAAATCTGAGTATTGATGACCTTTTCATACACATGAATGCTCCGAGTGGAGAAATCGACGCCGATCGTTGACTCGAGAGGAGGTTGGACTTGCCTACGCCAGAGTCACCGATGAGGATGACATTGAAGAGGTAATCGGTCGTCAGTCTATACACCGGAGTCTCCGATGAGGACGACCTTGAAGAGGTAATCGGACCAGCTTCAGCCCTCTCTCTCTCTTCAAGTATTTGGGGCATTGAAGAGGTGAAAGTTGTGTTGTATTTGGGGCGGCCCGAGGTGAGGAAGTTTGAAGGTTGCTGCGGGATAGGGCCCTGGCCCCCTAGGTCTCTCTTAACCCTCCCAGGAAAACACACGCAAACACAGGGTAACCCACACAAACCCGTTGAGCTGAACTTTCAACTAAAAATTTCGATCCCCCCTCCTGTTTGAAATTTCATTTCCCTCAACAGGAATTCCCCTGAATACAAAATTTTCCCCCTAAATACACAACGCTTTCGATCAGCAGTTAATCATTTGGTTTCCCCCCAAAATTTAATTTCCCCCCAAATATGTTGTTTCAAACTTAAAATTTCAAACTCACTCTTCACTTATGCAATTTCTCTTATCTTATCCAATTTCTCTTATCTTATTTAATTTCTCTTAATAACATCCCTCATTTAAACCCAATTTCTCAACTCTTATCTAATAACCCATGATAACTTCCTTATTTTATAATATAGATGTTATGTTTGTGGTTGTGATTAGGATGTTTAGATTCTTATGTTAGTTTATGTTTATTCTCTTAGGTGTTATTAGAGTAGCTTCCTTCCATGCCTTGTCACTATTCGATTCGGGAGCATCCCATTGCTTCCTGTCCCAACAGTTTGTGACTAGGAATTCATTAGTAGTAGACTCCTTTGCTTCTAGTTGGAACATCCATACAGGGAATGGAGTGATCCGCAGTCCTTCGGGATACCGATAGTGTCCTGTTGAGATTTGTGGACGTAGGCTGTATGCAGATTTCTTAGTGATGGAGATGCCTCATTTTGAAGAAGTGTTTGGGATTGACTGGTTAGGGATGTTCTATGCCACTATAGATTATAGGCTCAGGAAGATAGTGTTTTGGATTCCGGATCATCCAGAGTTCGAGTTTCTTAGTGGTAGTAGTTCCCTTGGACCATTGAAGTTTAAGACCAGTCCAGTAGAAGTGATGATGGAGATGGATGCTGAAACTATACTGCCGAGGGTAGTCTGGGATTTTCCTGATGTCTTTCCAGACAATATCTATGGACCTCCTCCGGATAGATCATTGAAGTTCACCATCGATCTGATTCCAGGCACTCAACCGATTGCGAAGGCTCCATATTGTATGGCTCCTCCAGAGTTAGCAGAGCTTCGTAGTCAGCTGAAGGATTTGTCAGAGCGTGGTTTGATTCTACCGAGTGTTTCGCCATGGGGTGCACCAGTACTTTTAGTGAACAAGAAGGATGGAACCCGAAGGATGTGCATCGACTATCGAGAGTTGAATAAAGTCACTGTGAAGAACAAGTATCCTCTCCCCAGGATTGATGACATCTTTGATCAGTTGGGTGGATCTCGTGTGTATTCAAAGCTGGATTTGAGAAGCGGATATCATCAGGTGATGGTCAGAGGATCAGATGTTCCAAAGACTGCATTTAGAACCCGATATAGTCATTATGAGTTCTTAGTGATGCCTTTTGGTGTTACTAATGCACCAGCCACATTCATGAGGTTGATGAACCAAGTCTTCTATGAGTATCTGGATAAGTTTGTGGTCGTCTTCATAGATGATATCTTGGTGTACTCGAGATCAGAGGAAGATCATGCTGAGCATCTGGGGATAGTCTTGGAGACTCTGGGGCAGCACCAGTTATAAGCTAAGTATAGCAAGTGTCAGTTTTGGCTGACCAAGGTTGCTTTTCTGGGACATGTTGTATCTGGAAATGGGATAGCTGTAGATCCAGAGAAGGTTGCTGCAGTAGAGAAGTGGCCAGTTCCTAAGTCAGTAACAGAGATCAGAAGTTTCTTGGGTTTGGCTGGGTACTACAGGAAGTTCATGAAGGATTTTTCTAAGATCACTGTACCGATGACTTATCTAACCAAGAAGAATGTTGCTTACAATTGGTCAGAGGAATGTCAGCGCGCATTTGATGAACTGAAGCATAGATTGATCCCTGCACCTATCCTGACGATTCCAGACCGATCGGGTGGATATGAGATTTACTGTGATGCGTCAGGCAGAGGATTGGGATGTGTTCTCCATCAGCATGGTAGGTGATCGCTCTGGGACGTGACCCAAAAGAACGGTTGTAGTTTTACCACAAGTGCACGGTGTAGCAGCGAGCGGGATATCGAACACAGGGAGGACAAATGACTGTGCTTGCTCCGATCAACCTGGCTATTTAAGAAGAGAGTTTTGCCTTTGGCGATCATGTCGCAATCGTCAGACAAATGTGCGAAATATCAAATCAAATAAAGAACGTCTAGGGAATGGGGAATCCCCGCTACACACCGTACTTCATAAATGTGGTTCGTCGGTATCAAAATTGCTAGAATGAGAATTCGGATGAACTAGTTGCAACTGAATGTAGAACCAAGCTCACGCTCTCGCGCTGTTGCCGGTCTATAGCTATCCTAGGGTCGGGTCCAATCTCTTGCAAACCCTACCCTAGGGAAGCTAGCATTAGAATCAACATCATCGTCCAATCGCGCACCGAGCCCAATCTCTTGCAAACTCGGTCCACGATCTAGATTAGGATGGTTCCTACCCGTCCAATCTCTTGCAAACAGGTATCGGCATGGAATTACAACCGGGAATCCTAGAATCGGTCCAATCTCTTGCAAACCGATATTTCGAAAATCCGACTCCAACCCAATTCAGATTTCTAGGGCTTCCTATCAAATTGGGATCCAATCTCTTGCAAATCCCAATTGATATGAATACCTAGCAATCCGTAGTAAATTGATCCCAATCTAATCCCTAATAACAATTCTAGCACAATTTCTACCAATTCATCACAAATATGAAAGCGGGCTTGTAGGGTTCATCCCCACGCCCCAAGACGTGGAGACTACTCACAAATCATAGCAAGATCACAAAAATAATCGTTGAGATAAGCAATAGAATTCATCACAACAATGATATAAACAATAAAAATAGAATTTTTAGGGGAAAGAGATACAAACCAATGTAGTTCTTCAATTAATCCAACAAAAATCCAAGTTTTGCTCCTTCTCCAATCACAAGAATAAAGCAAAAAAAACTAATCTAAAAAGCTGCAAAAAATCTAAGAGAGAGCTCTCCAAACTAGGGTAAAAACAGGGTTTAAATAGCCCCAAAAATCGTCCAAAAATCGTGACCAAAATACCCCTGCACAGCCTGTTTTCCGCAGTTTTCGCTACAGGCAGCGCATCGCACTCGGCCGAGTGACAAAAGTCGCTCGGCCGAGTGAGAAACCCTGTAATTTTCCAGTAAGTCAGGGCCTTCAGGGGTCTCTACTTCGGGGGCGGCTCGGTCGAGTGAGTTGTCGTCACTCGGCCGATGACTTCATGATACTCGGGCGGACGGGATAATCCACTCAGCCGAGTGGGTCTTCTGAAGTTCAGGCAGCCGAAAAACAGTAACTTCGATGTTTTGGAAGGGCTTCGTCTGGGCGCCACTCGGGCGGACGTGATGTCTTCACTCGGCCGATGTGGTCTTCGGTGCTCGGCCAAGTGCACATAGAAATCGTGTCTGAACTGGTCGGCCGAGCAGTGTCTCGCTGGTCGGCCGAGTGGCTCCTCCACTCGGCCGAGTGGGACACAAAAAATGCCCAATCTGATTGTTTTGGCCTCCTCGTCGCTCCTGCGACGTCCATTCTTCTTCCGCTCCTCTCCAACAGCAAAATACCCCTCGGGGAGGTCGTCGGTGACCGTCTAGAGTAAGCGCATCTCGGGATCACTCCAAATCGCGCCAAAATCACCTGAAATGCGACAGAAACAACAAATCGTGAAAAGCATCGCAATATCGTCGATATATCGTGAAAAACATGATTTGGGCGATCTAAATGGCATGCAAACATGCGGAAAAAAGGTGTAAAATAAGGAGTGATCAAAATCCCCCAAGCTTGCCTCTTAGTCGTCCTCGAGGAAGATAAGTAAAAGGCGAACCCGGTGGATTCTGAAAACGAAAACGGCGAAAAACGAAAAAATGGAAAATGAAAAACGGAGAAGAATGGAAAACGAAATGAAAATGAAGAAGAGAGAAAGAAGCAAAGAGGTAGGATGCTAGATCATTTTCTCAGGACGGGGGTTTCACTTACTAATATAGCATGCACCGAATGAAAAACTCATGTCAAAGGATTTTATTTTGATATCATAGCATAATAGTGCAAAATAGAAATAGAAAACCCGACGAACAACGATATAATCATGAAAAACGGAATAATTTTAAAATTAACATCGTCTGAATCATTTAAAGCGGTATACAAATCATAGATCACACACTTTTCAATTGAACGCTTTCTATCTGGAGTATAAGAGTATCACACTATAGAATAGAGAGAATAGAAAAGTATGGATTTCATGAAATGAGTGCTAGGCTTAGATTTCTGGATTTCGTAAAACTAAAAAAATAATCTCACCGAGTATAGAATATTACTTAGCCTAGGTTGTCGTGCGATGTCAAGTAGTCACTCTCTCACACATCAATGGATCCCCTCCCCCAAGCTTATCTATAAGCGTGGTGGCATAAAAAATATTTACATCCCCATTTTTATATATAGCTCCAAAGGTAATAAGAAGAAAGAAGAAAGAAAGAAAGTGAGATGGGATCTTTTATTGAGGATTTTTCCTTTTTCTTTTTTTCTTTTGTTTTTTTTCTTTTTTCTTTGTAATAAGCAATATATACACAACGATCCCAACTCAGAGAGAGATAATGATGTACAAGAATGTTTTTCTCTCTCTTTCTCCCTTTTTTTATAGAATAAGAGATTTGGAGCTAGGAATTAGTAGCGGGGGAAAATGCCATAAAATAGAATCACTAAGGGGAGATTCACCAATGATTTTAAAAGTAGAGAAATGATGTTCAAGATTTGTGGAGAAAGAAATAAATATAACTCTCGGTTCACTCTATAAGACATGTACGACAACTTCAGCAGGGTAATCTAATCTACTCAGTTTCGATCACAAAAAAGCTAACTAATCCAGATATATCACAGCTAACATCATTCAATCATCCTGAAGTGAAGTGTACAATTCATGCATATAGAAGTGATATAGGAAAAGAAAGTCAGTACTCCAGATATAAGCATTCAATGCGTGAATCTTGGTGTGTTTTCTGTGATAGCATATATATGAATATTCAGACTCAGCTAATAATAAAATTTCATCCATTTTCATGCGGAAAAAGGTGTGGGTTACTATTCTAAATGCAAAGCAAGTCATAGCATCTGATATCTGAAATAAAACCTAAGACATGAAAAATATAGCATGCATATAGAATAAGTTAAATCCAACGTCATCATCATCATAGAAAAGTCATCTCTAGCATGAGATGAAAAAGAAAGAAATAAAGATGAAGGAAAAATAAAACTATGCAATGCGGCACACAGGAAAATAAGAAAAACGTGATGCATGGCAAAATAAAAGAAAAATGATGAAAAATAAGTGCAAAAGCGAAAAAATGGTGTGAAAAACTAAAAATAAAGGTGGCAAATCGAAAAAGAACGTGAGAACTCACTCCCCCAAGCTAAATGGCACAGTGTCCTCAATGTGCAAAGTGTGGCACACCGAGAGACAAGCGATGGGAGGGGCAAGTGAGGATGCATGCATGGAAAAATGAAAAGAAAAAGGTAAAATAAAGAAATGAAAATATGATGCGGACATGATGCATGCACAGATAGGAGCGATACATAGATATAAGTGTCACCAAAAACTCGCCCTCTCTCCCAAAATAGATATAAGAAGATATGATCAAAAAGAGAATACCATAATAAGTGAGGGGAGGGGGGGGTGGACAAAAAGTGCAACAGGACCCAGCAGAAACGGGCAGCACAACGGCAGGAATGGATCAAGGCATCAAGGGTGCCTAAGAAGGTGGTGTTGCGCCGTCTCCGTCCTGAGGCGGAGGAGGTGGTGGTGGTGGTGTAGGCTGCTGAGCTGGGGTGGGCGTGGGAGTGGAAGCAGGTCTAGTGTGTGGGGAAGTGTGTGTGGGAACCTGCTGGGTGGGTGGGGGTACGCGTGGGAGACGCTCCAAGACCTGGGTGAGACAGTAATGGATCTGGGGGATCAGCTCGAAGCGTCCAGCCATCGCAGAGACGGTGGAGGACAGGGTCCTAAGGTCACCTCTAAGACCACTCACCGCCAACTGAAGAGCACGTATGCTCTGCAGTACAGTGTCGGGCGGGGGTGGTGCAGAGGGACGCACCGGTCTAGGCTGTGCAGGGCGAGGCTGGCGTACGCGAGTAGAGTATGTAACGGGCTCAGCAGGGAAGGGGACAAAAGGTGCCGTGCCTACAAATGTGGGCCTGGCCTCAGTGTGAGGCCGGGACACCGGCTGGTGAGAAGTGGAGGCAGCGGCAGCGAAAGAAGTGTGCAAAAGTGGCAGCGAGACGGCCAGAGAGGTCAGTGGCACAGAAGTGTGGACAGACGCCACGACACTCTCAGAAAATACAGCGGCAGTGGAGACAGAGGGCTCTCCGCACTCGACTACGGTCGGCGGTCGCTCGGGTGGGGCAGAGGAAATCGGCTCAGCAGACAGAGGGCCAGCGGTGGTAGTGGGTGTGGTGGTGACAGTGGTGACAGCCGCGGAAGTGGTGGAAGTGGTGGAAGTGGGCTCAGCTGAGGTACTCGTGACACTGACAGAAGTGGGGACAGAGGTGTCAGGAGCGGTAGAAACATCAGGAATAGGCTGAGGGGCCAGTGGGTCAACAGGGTCGGCAGCAGGCTCGGCAGGGTGTGCAGCAGGGTCTGCGGGGGCAGCCTGGGTAGCGTGGGCAGCGTGGGCCTGCTCGGCCTCCTTGGCCTCGAGCACGTAGGCAGCGGGGATGAGAACATCCATCGCAGGGAGCCAGTCGACGTGGGCTGGTGCAATCTGAGTCCGAGCAGGGCTCGGGAGAATCATGTAGTCGGCACCGTAAGGGCCGTGCAACCAGACCCAGTGACGCTCACCATGCGGACGAAGCATCTTCATCCGGGCCATAACGTCTATCGACAGAGAAGTGGGGCCCGAGACACGTCGCAAGTCGTCAGGTAGGTCCTCGCCGGTCATCATGGTAAGCAAGGTGATCAGACCGCCGCAGCATATCGGTGAGCGAGCGCCCACCGATACAATGATGCGGTCCAAAAACCAAGCCGCAATGTCAATCACGACGGCGGGGACAAGCTCGTCTCCATCCCTAGATAGAGCTCTGGGACGTGTCATCGCATAGAGCATGTAGAGCTCTGGCGTAGACATCGTGCCTGGCTCATATCTTGCCAAAAAGGTGGTCGCCATGAGGCGCTGGGCTATGCGGAGGCAGGGGTGGACAATGGCCGAGGCCTTGGCCCTACTAGGGTCAAAGGCAGCGTGGTGGCCCGTAATCCGGGCCCAGAAGGCACCGGCGTCGAAGGAAGGTGGGGGGATATGGGTGGGGCCGTAACCGCGATCGACACCGGGGACAGCGGGCCACGAGAAGAATGCTCTCATCATATCGAGAGTGACCTGGCACTCTCGATCCATGAACCGGAATGAGCATCCCTCGTCAGTCCGGGCGATCGAACTCAAAACTTCAAGTGTCGGGCGGGTAAAAGTATCCGCCGACACCTGCAGAAAATCTCGCCAGCCCACGTTGTCGTACAACGTGAGCATCCCCTCTAGTACCCACAGGCGTCCTAGGTCAGCGAGGTGTGCAAACCTGGAGGGTACGATCGAGCGCTGGGAGATACGCTCTAAGACGGCGCGGTGTGCGTCGTCTCGGAACGTAATCCCGAGCGGCCCGACCAGTGGAGCCGGTGGTGGTGGCTGTGCAACGGCGGGGAGTGGCTGTGTGGGCTGTGCGGGCTGTGGGTGCGCTGCAAGCTGTGCGGGGTGTGCGGGGCCTGCAGGCTGTGCTGGGTGTGCGGGGTGTGTGGGGGACGGTGGAGGAGAGTCCTCCACCTCGTGAGAGGGGCCGGGCTCGTCCGACCGCTTCCGCTTGGCGGAAGCTCTCGTCGAACGCGGCCGTGTCCGGGGCGGCATATCGGCCCCGAGCGCGCCGAAAAGTGAAAAAAGTGCGGTGCGTGTAAAAGAGTGGAAAGAGTGTACCCCGACACGCCGCGAGTGCTAAGCAGTGGAAGCGTGCGAAGTCAGCGCCTCCGCGAAGTCCGGATCAGCCCGTAGAAGCTCCCCTGGGCTCCCCTAAGCTCCAAAAAGCAACCTGCGCATGAAACAACGATTTCAGCGGGTAATATTCAAAATGTATGGAGTATTAGGGGTATAATAGATAGATATAGGAATTGATTCGGGTTAGGGGTTCGATTAATACACGGATCCTCGAAAAATACACAAAAAGAGGCAAAAATAGACGAAATAGGGGTACCGGAGGTGACCGGAGGCACGGCTGCCGACGGCGACTCGGGTGAGGCGACGGGGGTGTTCGGCCGGCGGTGGCGGGCCGAGCGGTGGCGTGGCAGCGACGGTCGGGCGAGTGGGGGCGCGAGCGAGCGAGGATCGGGTGAGGGAGCTGAAGGGGCAAGGGTGTTTTGGGGGTTTTACGTTTCGAAAAATGCGCCCACCCCTCGCCCTTTATATAAAAAAGTTACGACTCGGCCGAGTGACGTGGTCACTCGGCCGAGTGAGGCCAATGAAAATTTCCTCCCCGCTATCGCTTCGGCCGAGTGGCTTTGCCAGCCTCGGCCGAGTGGAGTAAGTCCATTCGGCCGAGTGACTCAAGCTACTCGGCATGACTCGCCCTAGGAGGGTATCCGTTTTACTCGGCCGAGTGAATATATATACTCGGCCGAGTAGCAGTTATATCGAAATCAAGAAAATAAACAGAGAGTTGGGTACAGCAGACTTCCCTCGTTCGTGAGCAGCTCGGCCGGACGAACTTGTGTACTCGGCCGAGCAACTAGTATACTCGGCCGAGTGAGCCTTGTGTTCTGCTGTTTGTCTTCGTTTGGGCTCTAAACTCCGTCTTTCTTCCTCCAGTCGATTTCATCTTCCTCCTAAGCATCGAGCACCTTCTTGGGGCGCTCCTCGTCGACTCGTTCATCCTCCTCATGATGGATCTACCTATCTCCTCTCCTGTCAAGAAAAATAGGACCCGTTATCACAAAATTTTTGGGCGAACGACTCAAAACACTAAAAATTTCTAAAATGAAAATAAAGGAAAAGTAAAAATAAAGCAAAAACCGTCGGGTTGCCTCCCGACAAGCGCTCGTTTAAGGTCGTGAGCTCGACCCCCTATAATTTTCAATCAATGCGGGATGTTTGGTGCATATGAGATGCACCCATCAAACTTTCCGGGGAGAACGCTTGGATTGGGAAGTTGCGGCGTAGTGTTCTCCCGCGGTGGTCTCTCGTCTCGAATAGTGTTGGGGGGAGGCTCCCCCAAGCTAGCATTTGCTCCGGTCAACGGCTTAACCGGTGATACCGATTTCCGTACCGGCGGAGCTTTCTTTGGAGACTTTAGTTTCGAGAGCTTGCAGAGCTCTCGAATCCTTGCGACATCAGCGTCGCCTTCATTTTCTTCAGCGGAGAGGTCGGGGGAATCATTTTTCTTCTCATCGTGGCCCAAATCTGGGCCTTCCTCAAAATCTTCGTCAAAAAGAGCGCCAATTGAGTGAGGAATCGCCTCTTCAATCACCTCATCGAGGAGGTCCATGTAGTCAAGTTCCTCATGATAAGGCATGTGCTTCATGGCCTTAGGAATGTGGAGCTCCACCTCGATGTTTCCGACGTTTAAAGTTAGGGTACCTTCGCGCACGTCGACGATGACTCCGGCGGTGGCTAGGAACGGGCGTCCAAGTATCAATGAAGTGTCTCCCTCCTCCTTAACGTCCATGATCACGAAGTCACATGGCAAGCATATTCCCCCCGGGACTTGTAGCGGTATGTCTTCGGCAATCCCCACCGGCCTTGTTATCCGTCCATCGGCTAATTGAATGCGCATGTCGGTGGGTTTCAACTTTGTCCCGGTGTTTAGCCTTAAGAACATGGAGAGAGGCATGAGGCTCACACTAGCCCCAAGATCAACCAACGCCTTTTGAAGAGGAACGCCGCCCAAAGTGCAAGGAATCCGAAAACTCCCCGGATCTTTAAATTTTGCCGGCTCCTTCTCTCTCTTGGTGAACCAAGAGCCCTCCTCGGCTAGCATGATCTTCTCCTTCCTTTTCCTCCCCGAAATCAAGTCCTTCAAAAATTTAGCATACGTGGGGATCTCGACGATGGCGTCAAGGAAGGGAATGTTAAGGCTAACTCCTCTTAGGTACTCGAGAAATTTTGCTAGCCTTTTCTCCATTTTCGCTCTAGCGAGCCTTTGGGGGAATGGGACCGGTGGCATGAAGCGCCTTTCCTCAATCAATTGCTCCGCTCTAGATTTCTCTTTGTCTTGTGGCTCCTTCTCTTTTTCGACTTCAACTATCGGCTCAATTGGCTCCAAGCTTTCCTCCACGGGCTCCTCAATAGGAATCATGGCGGGGGTGGTGTCCTTCCCACCTCTAGTAGTAACGGCAACTACGGCATTGATGTGGCCCGTGTTGCCCCGTGGGTTTTGCTCCGGTTGCGCCGGCAATCTTTGAGTGTTCCGATTGAGCAACGCCAATTGCTCCGATATTTGAGCCACAACGGTATTAAGGGAGTCTTGCCCCGCCTTCAAGCTAGCATTTACCTTATTTTGCTCGACCATGAACGCCTCCACTCTAGTTTCGAAGTCGGATCGTTGTGGAGCTTGTGGAGGGTTTTGATTTTGATTCCTCTACCCTTGGTTGTATCCGGGAGGCCTATATGGTGGAACTTGTTGCTTTGGTTGAAAGTTTTGTTGCGGAGGCCCCCTCGGTGGATAGTGTTGTTGTTGGGGTGGTGGTGGTCGAGCTTGTTGAGGTGGTTGTTGTGGCGGGTTCAAAGCTCCTTCATTATTGGCGTAAGAGAATCCGGGATGATTTCTTGTGGCCGGATTGGCCCAATACCCTTGGTTCCCTGCAACATATTGTACTTGCTCTAAGGATCCTTCTACTTGCTCTCCTCCCGAGTACATGGCTTGAGATTGGTCTTGCCAATCACACATTTGGTTCGTCGGCGCGGAGGTGGAAGGGGTCCCTTGGGGCTCCGTGATGAACTTCTCCAATCTCTCCACTACCTTGTGGAGAGAATCAAACTTGCTCGTAAGCTCCGCTACGGCCTTTGCCTCGTAGATGCTAGTTGGCTTTAAGGAGGACGTAGAGTGTCCTCGCTCATCGCCCCATTGTTGATTATTTGAGGCCATCTCCTCAATTAGGGCCGTAGCTTCCTCGGGAGTCTTTGACAAGATAGCACCATTCGCCGCGGCGTCAATAATTTGTTTGGTCCCCGGTTGGAGACCGTTGTAGAAGCTATGAACTAGCCCCCAATATTCTATACTGTGGTGCGGGCATTGATGCTGCAAATCCTTAAAACGCTCCCAAGCTTCATAGAGCGTCTCCTGTGGTCCTTGCTTGAAGGACATGAGAGCGCTCCGGATCTTCACCGTCTTGGATGGCGGATAGAATTTGTCAATAAATGCACCCGCCAACTCGTCCCAAGAGGTGAAAACTCCGTCAGCCTGCGTCCTCAACCAATAGAGTGCCTTGTCCTTAAGCGTGAAGGGGAAGAGACGCAGTCTGATAGCATCGATGGAGACCCCCGGCATCTGGAATGTGGCGCACTTTGACAAGAATAATTGGATGTGGTAGTGGGGGTTCTCATGGGCGTTCCCATGAAATGGGTCTTGTTGCATCAAAACCACCAATCCAGTCTTTAGCTCGAAGTTCTTGTCAGCCGCCAACTGCGGCACGGCAATGGACGAGGTAGTAGAAGAGGTCTTAGGCCGAAGCCTATCGCGAATAGAAATTATCCTCGCCATCCTTGCCGCCAATTCTTCAGGAGTTTCCGGGTTGGTCATATACCTCCCTTCCGGATCTTGTCTTCTTTCCGCTCTAAGTCTCCGCGCGGTACGTTCGATCTCGGGATCAAATAATAAAGCTTCAGGGTCCGCCGTAGATCTCGTGTACATGCACAGGGGAAACAGAGTTTCAAAGAAATGATTAGTACCGTGGAAGGGTTAGGTAAGAGATAAGAAATAAAAATAATGATAATAATAATAAAAAATAAAAAAAAGAATAGCTAGGGTGAGAAAGAATCAAACGCAATCGCCTCCACGGCAACGGCGCCAAAAACTTGATCGCTCCGGGACGTGACCCAAAAGAACGGTTGTAGTTTTACCGCAAGTGCACGGTGTAGCAGCGAGCGGGATATCGAACACAGGGAGGACGAATGACTGTGCTTGCTCCGATCAACCTGGCTATTTAAGAAGAGAGTTTTGCCTTTGGCGATCCTGTCACAATCGTCAGACAAATGTGCGAAATATCAAATCAAATAAAGAACGTCTAGGGAATGGGGAATCCCCGCTACACACCGTACTTCATAAATGTGGTTCGTCGGTATCAAAATTGCTAGAATGAGAAATCGGATGAACTAGTTGCAACTGAATGTAGAACCAAGCTCACGCTCTCGCGCTGTTGCCGGTCTATAGCTATCCTAGGGTCGGGTCCAATCTCTTGCAAACCCTACCCTAGGGAAGCTAGCATTAGGATCAACATCATCGTCCAATCGCGCACCGAGCCCAATCTCTTGCAAACTCGGTCCACAATCTAGATTAGGATGGTTCCTACCCGTCCAATCTCTTGCAAACGGGTATCGGCATGGAATTGCAACCGGGAATCCTAGAATCGGTCCAATCTCTTGCAAACCGATATTTCGAAAATCCGACTCCAACCCAATTCGGATTTCTAGGGCTTCCTATCAAATTGGGATCCAATCTCTTGCAAATCCCAATTGATATGAATACCTAGCAATCCGTAGTAAATTGATCCCAATCTAATCCCTAATAACAATTCTAGCACAATTTCTACCAATTCATCACAAATATGAAAGCGGGCTTGTAGGGTTCATCCCCACGCCCCAAGACGTGGAGACTACTCACAAATCATAGCAAGATCACAAAAATAATCGTTGAGATAAGCAATAGAATTCATCACAACAATGATATAAACAATAAAAATAGAATTTTTAGGGGAAAGAGATGCAAACCAATGTAGTTCTTCAATTAATCCAACAAAAATCCAAGTTTTGCTCCTTCTCCAATCACAAGAATAAAGCAAAAAAAACTAATCTAAAAAGCTGCAAAAAATCTAAGAGAGAGCTCTCTAAACTAGGGTAAAAACAGGGTTTAAATAGCCCCAAAAATCGTCCAAAAATCGTGACCAAAATACCCCTGCACAGCCTGTTTTCCGCAGTTTTCGCTACAGGCAGCGCATCACACTCGGCCGAGTGACAAAAGTCGCTCGGCCGAGTGAGAAACCCTGTAATTTTCCAGTAAGTCAGGGCCTTCAGGGGTCTCTACTTCGGGGGCGGCTCGGTCGAGTGAGTTGTCGTCACTCGGCCGATGACTTCATGATACTTGGGCGGACGGGATAATCCACTCGGCCGAGTGGGTCTTCTGAAGTTCAGGCAGCCGAAAAACAGTAACTTCGATGTTTTGGAAGGGCTTCGTCTGGGCGCCACTCGGGCGGACGTGATGTCTTCACTCGGCCGATGTGGTCTTCGGTGCTCGGCCGAGTGCACATAGAAATCGTGTCTGAACTGGTCGGCCGAGCAGTGTCTCGCTGGTCGGCCGAGTGGCTCCTCCAAATTAATGTACTTGTTTGTTATATGAAGTTTTTGTAGTTTCAAATTAATGTACTTGTTCTCGAAATGGTTAATGCTCAAGATTAATATTAGTAAATCATGTTGTAAAATGAAGAGAATAAGAATTAAATTAGGTTGCTAAATAATGATGCTAATTGGTAGTTGTGGTGTGTAGAGAATTGTTTATATGCTAATTTCAATTCTTATGTGAAGTTGCAAGTATGTAGTTGTATTTGTTCATGGTAAATATTAAATATTATTATTTTTTTGGAATTATGTGGAGGATTTATAATTGTCATCATCCTATTCTCATGCTAGTATTGACATGTTAATAGTGGCATTTGAGCATGTTAGAACTAGATTTTGTAACAAAATTAGTTGCTGGAATTTTTGTGTGATAGAACAACAACTTGTAAAATTTGTAGAAAATAGTAGAAAATTCAGAAAAATAAAATTAAGGACACTACGAAAAACTAGAGAAAATTTACTACAACTTTGAAGAGAGGCCGAGAGCTAATTCTGACTGTAATTAGGGTAACAGAGCCAATCTTTCCAGTGTGACAGTTTTGGACAGATTTTTGTGTTAATTTGTTAAGAATTTTAGAAGTTGTATTTTATCTTGAGTTGAAGTTGATTAATGTTGATGATACATCATTATATGTTCCTGAAATATGTTCCTATGTTGATGTTACATATGTCATGATTCATGTGGAATAATAATGATAATGAAAATTATGTAAGTACAAAATGAAAACGGTAGTTGAAACCGTTAAAGAATCGTTGCTAAAAACAATGATGTATCATGTTTAAACTGAGAGTGAGGTTGAGAGTTGTCATTGGTGTTCTCGTTCCATTCTCGAAATGGGTGAGATGCCAGATGTGGGTTTGGGAGAAACACGGATAAATGGTAGGTGTTAAGGAGCGGACGTAGTATGATTTCTCACTCACTTCGTCACTCCCGGAAAGGGGAGTTGACTAGAGTTAGAGAGGCCGTCGGTGCGCTCGTGACGCACCAGGACGGTAATTGATGGTTTTCTCTGTTTGTCCGACAAAAAACCGAGATGATTCTCACTCCGGTACCTTGTCCAGTCGGGTACGGAGTTACGAGAGGCCCCTCCAGTGCTCATGTCGCTGGAGTGGTACCCCTTTTCACCCACCCTGGGTGAAGTCCACTCTCTTAACAGCCTATGGTTTATCCGGGTTCCAAATACAGAACAACAATTTAATTTATTTAATTTAATCATTTATTACTTCAGTTTTGCTCACTGTTGTTTACTTTCAGCACTTGTACTCTGTTTTTAATTTCTGTGTAACATGTGATGATGTGACACATGTAGTCAGTTAGTTAGTAGGGAGACCAGTTCTAAACTGGGTTCTACTAGGGTGATTAGGAGTTCCTATTGGGTCACGTGTTGACGTGTCCAATTCCGTGGTTTACAGGTGCGAGTCTCGATCAGTCTTCAGGTGTTACAGAGCCGGAGGTCGGTGCCAGTGCTACCGAGGTAGAGCCTTCAGGAGACTATGTACAGTTGATTTTCCGGGGTTAGACTTGTAGGGATTTTCAAGGTCCCTTAGAGCTAATTTTAAAATTATTCGTCCTAAGTCGGACGAACAAAATAAATAAACAGCGGAAAATTAATTTATTAAACTATTTAATAAATATAGCCCTAAGGAAAAATTCCCTAAGCCAGGAAATCTACTAACTCGAGTTTGGTCTGACCAACTCGAGAAAGTTCTAACTAATAATTTAAAGTAAATGCATATTAAATTGACTCACCCGGAATCTTGCCCTGGAGCAGGCAAGATGTTCAGCACCGTCTTGTGCTCCATGAGCTGAGCCGCCTCCCGAACCGTGTTGTGTTGCTCCTCCTCGCGAACTGGATCAGCTCCCGAAGCGCACCTTGCCTCCAAGCCCATCACTAGCCGTAGAAAGTTTCACTTGAGTAAACCCGCGTCGTAGACTTCCGAATCAGATTCGAACCATCCCGTTGCCTTGCTAGGACTCGGTTGGAGGACATGAAAATTTATAGAGGGAGAGAATAAATTTAAGTCTCGATTAAGTTTGCTCAAATAATTCGGAGCTCCTTAACCGGTGACTTGGTGCAAGAAACAAAGAAGGGAGTGCCCACTTATTTATATAGGAGGCCGGCTCCGCTTCTTTTGTCATGAGCAATGTGGGACAAAAACTAGGAAGAGGTTTTAGGATTTAATTTAATTTAGTTAGAATAGCTTTCACAAAGTCTAAATTAAATTAATTAATCCTCACTCACCATTGAGCTTCAGAGATGATACAAGTTATCATTTCTAAGGGTTAGAAATGGTGAACGCGTAGGAACAAACGACGAAGAGATCCGAGTTCGTTTAACCCCTCAAACAATTGCTCAAAGTTGAGCAAAAACCCATGTTTCGTAGCCATCAAGGGTTTCACTTAAACCCTAATGAAACGACTTAAGTTGCGGGCGGCCCGCTAAGCTTAGCGGGCGCGCCCGCCTTAGGCAACTGGGCGCGCCTGCTAGGGCGCACCCGCGCAGGCGCGCAGTCCGTTGTTTCCAGCGGGCTGCGCCTGCTGGAGCAGCGGGCAAGCCCACTGGAGCAGCGGGCGGCACCCGTTGCACCCAGCGGGCGGGCCCGCTGGGTCAGCGGGCCGCGCCCGTTTAACGCTAGTGGGTTTATCCCACTTCCCTTTGTGCCTTTCTTGCGTTTCTGGGCTCATCCAAGCTCCGATTCCTACACGGTTTGATCCTCTGGATTCCACACAAAATCCCCTCCATTCCCAAATGCTCCAAATTCACAACCAACTTGTGAATTTAACATTCTCATTTCATCTTATGATTTTCTCTATACAATCTATCTGTTACTACGACGTGAATGTTACTCGGTGTGAGACCCTACAGCCTGATCCTTACTACAGGCAGAGACTCGAAGTCTCAAGACGACAGTGACCGCTAACTTTAGGTGTCATTCCTGTTTCAGGATCATCGATTAAGTGATTGGTTCGTTGGCAAGAGTGCCGATGAGATCACTCTGACTGTGATAATTTCCGTAGTTTTAGTCCCTTCGTCATAACTATGTCACTTGACTAGCCTAGTGTATGGTTCTCTATCAACCCCATTAGCTAGCAGTGGTCAGTATACGTGGGTCTCTGGTACATACATGTTGTACATGTTACACCATACCTTGGCCGTGGTTTTACCGAGAGCCGTACTAACCTGCGACACTAACTTCCCATTAACGGAAGAGACGAATCCTCTGTTGATCACTACTTAGCTCATATGCTTCGAGTGTCACCCAACCTAAGATCTTTCAGCAGGCCTAGCCTCGAAGCTAGATGTTTAGACCTAAGTGACACTGTTCACACATAGCTTCATACAATGATCTCAAGTCCTAAGGACCAACTTACCTATTATCACTTAGAGTTATTAATGATAGATTAGTTAATGTTTAACCATTTAATAACTCTTTGTTTGGGTCGTTCAGTGGACTCATTCTCTAGTGAGCACCTGCGTCCTGTCTCTGACTTTGCCAAGTCGTATGGTTATGAGACCAACCAGACTAAGACTCAATGGTTTGTCCGATGTGCCGATATCCCTGATCTCGACACATCTATGACCACGAACGAATTTAAGATTCAAGCTACTATCGGGCAAACATTTCTCATAATCGTAAGCTACATTGCGAAACATGTGTGACCTAACTTTGAATTTAAGGGAATAATCCAAGTAATAAATAACTCAGACAATACTTTTTACCAGATAGAATACTTTCATTTATTGAACAAGATGTTTATTAAGAAAAATAGCCACGAGGGAAAACATTTCTCTACATCTCCCACTTGCACTCAGGCCTATTTATTTTGGTATCTCATACCATATTTACACGCTAGTTTCTCTAAATGATCACGTGCCAGCACCTTTGTGAATGGATCTGCCAAGTTGTCTTCTGAATAGACTCTAAGGAGTTATATATCTTTCCTCTGCTCTATCTCACGTATCAGGTGATACTTGCGAAGAAGATGTCTGGATCTCTTGTGGAATCTAGGTTCTTGAACCAGGCTTATGGCTGCATTGTTGTCGCAATACAACGGTATTGGACTTTCAACGGCAGGTACCATTTCGAGCTGGTTGATGAACTTCCTCATCCAGACTGCTTCCTTTGCTGCATCGTTGGCCGCTATGTATTAGGCTTCCATCGCGGAGTCTGCAATAGTGACTTGTTTGGAACTCCTCCAACTGACTGCTCCTCCGTTGAGGGTGAAAATATATCCTGAGATCGATTTGCTATCATCCATATCACTCTGAAAGCTGGAATATGTGAACCCTTCAACTTTTAGGTGTTCACTTCCATAAACCAAGATCAAGTCTTTAGTCCTTCTCAAGTACTTAAGAATTGTCTTGACCACTTTCCAATGATCTTCTCCAGGGTTAGACTGATATCTACTTACTACACCTAGTGCATAAGCGACATCGGGTCTGGTACAAATCATGGAGTACATGATAGATCCCACAGCAGAAGCATATGGGATCTTGGTCATCTGTATCCTTTCCAAGTCAGTTTGTGGAGACATCTTCTTGGTGAGGGTTATTCTATGATTGGCTGGTAATGAACCACCCTTGCTGTTTGCCATGTTAAAACGTTTTAACACGGTTTTGATGGATCCTGTCCAAAACAGAGTTAGGATCGATAACATGAAGTTTAGACTTACGCTTGCGTACGCGGCACGGTAGTCTACGAACTTCGCCTTCGGATTCGCCACGACGGATCGAGTCTACTCACGAACGGAGTAAGGCTACTAATCCCACAATCTAAATCTCTATTTTAGATTAAGAACTTGGATGGAGGGAGAGGAAATATTTCTGCAGAGCTTCGCTATGAAGAAGATGCATGTATGAATTTCATGCAAAATGTGTAAGGAAAATGGCTACCCTTGGGTCTTATTTATAGCCCCCAAGGTAGTTATTTTAGGGTAAGTTGTTCCTTTGGAACAACTTAATTAAGGTGTACCATGATACATGGCACATTATAAGCTTAAGTTGTACCATATGCATGGTACAACATAAGCTTAAGATATTCCCCCTTTATTAGCTATATGTCGCATGCACTTATGCATATATAATGCGACTTTCCCGCTCATACAGAGATCCTCTCCGCAAGGGAACAGATTCCCTTTGCACATGACTTCGTGTGCGCGACGTTCGAGGTCCGTATTCCCTCGTACATCCCCCACAAGGGTGTACAAACGTCTCCCATATCCAACATCTCCCACTCACACTTGAGGGGATTGTAAGAGAACGTTTTTCCCTTAGTTCTTTCATCTATCATACCGAGAAATAGACCGTGCGACCGTCATGCGCGTAGAGTCTGTTGTTGTGCACTTGTTAGAGATACACAACGACCTCGAAGGTGCAAAGTTGAGTAGTTCAACGCATGCTTTACCCTAGATTATTTCTTCACATTTCTTATACTTTATATTCAACAATTGAATCCCATCTGGATTACAATTGGCTGGCCAGCTTTGAATCATTTAAAGTCCAAATGCGAACATGAAATCAATCTTCCTCTTCTTGAGAACCTTATGATCTTGACTTGATTCGCTTTTCTAACGTGCCCCGCCGAGCCGAATTACCATAGCCCATTAGTAACACGCTAAGATAGCGATCATCTCGTCAAATCTAAAGGAACCAATTGGAGTCCTTGAGGGTAAGAGTTAAGACCCGTATGGCCTTTGAGTCTTACATAATAGCAAACACTATTGCTACTAACTCAGTGGTCGAAATGCATACGTGGTATGAACACGTATTACAACATCACTCCTTTCCCAGGGAGAGTATGTCTTAATGATGTTGTACGGATGAAAGATCAGACACCACAGTGCCTATCTTTTGAGTCCCCTTACTACTCAGGAAATATTCCCGGACTCTCATCCTGCATAAGACAGATAGGATTAAAAAATCCAATGAGATCTTTATATCCTTGTGACACAGATCTCAGATCTTTTGTAAGCATCCATATGATGCAGATCTTTCATTCGACTATCTTGTTAAAGTCTTGACTCTAAATCATTCGTCTAATGATTTTGACTTTAAACTAGTCTCATCTCTATCTTATCCATCTGATAAGATAAGGCGGTTGCTCATGTGAGAGAGCCAACCTTAATCTGTCCGACATACACACAATTCAGCTGAGATTTCAAAAATGTACACAAACATTTCTTAAGAAATTCATATGCAATGTTGGAAAAAGAACTTATTCTTTTATTAATTTTGATCATTTCTTAGACATGGGAATATATATTTGGTACAACTCAGCCCATACGCAATCCTTGAGATGATAAGTGTTTATAAAACACATTTCTGGGGATCGCTTTCGTAAGCTGATCCTCTATCGTCTCATGCGTAGATATGTACCTTATGTCTACCTTCTTGGTTTTATCATAGTCTTTTGCAAATCTGTAGTTCCTTTAAGATACTGCATTATCCTCTTAACCGCTTTCCAGTGTTCTTGCCCTGGGTTGGATTGGTAACAGTTTATCATTTCCAACGGTAAAACAGATGTCCAGTCTCGTACACACCATAGTGTACATAAGACTATCAACTGTACTGGAATATGAAACTTTTTCCATAATTTCCTTTTCCTTTTGGTTCTTTGGACGTGATTCCAGATATAAATTATCGCATATGCTTATATGAATATCAATGGACTTGCAGTCCTGCATATTAAATCGTTCTAGAACCTTCTTTATATAAGTCTCATGTGAAAGAGAAAGAAGTTTCTTCGAACGATTCCTTGAAATCTTAACTCCAAGGATATATGCGGCTTTTCCTATGCCTTTCATCTAAAATACTGATGAAAGCCAAGCCTTGATACTCATTACAAAGCCCTTGTCATTTCTGGCTATTAAAATGTTATCTACATATAGATACATGATAATATACTTGCTTTTAATCCTCTTGATATATACTCAGTTATCTTCATCAAGCATGGAAAAAAAATCCATTTGATAAGACAACTTCTTGAAATCGTATATACCATTGCCTCGAGGATTATTTAAGACCATATATGGACTTACGAAGTTTACAAACCTTATGTTTGTTTCCTTCTTTTACAAACCCTGTTGGTTGTTCCATATAGATCTCCTCGTCCAATTCTCCATTGAGAAAGGCAGTCTTTACATCCATCTGATGTAATTCGAGGTATAAGCAAGCTACCATTGCGAATCAAGGTAAAACGCACAACAGGTGAGAAGTTTTCTTTGTAGTCTATCCCTTCCTGTTGCGTAAAACCTTTCGCGACAAGGCGAGCTTTATATCTATCTATAGAGCCATCAGCCTTATGCTTGATCTCGAGAACCCATTTGTTCCCAATTGCTCTATGTCCTCTGGGTGAGTTAACTAAGTCCCAGACTTGGTTAACTTTTATGGATTTCAATTCCTTCTTCATCGCTTCCATCCATTTGTCTTTTGCAGGGCATGATGTGGCATATTTGAGATTCTTCAAGTCCTTGTTGACTTGAATTTAGATCAATTCTAATATCACTCCCACTTGAAATGTTGTTAGAATTGCTCCCACTTGGATCATTATTCCCGTATGGAATAGGATAATCGTCATTCGTATAATCCATTGGTGAAGGTTGAAAAGTATTTTCGTTTTCACCAAGAATTCTCCCACTCGAATGAGGTAATCCTTCTTGATCACAAATCTCAAATAGAGATAAGTCCTGACTTATCTCGCCCTGTCTTGGAAACTCGTTTTCCAAGAAAGTGACATCCCTCGACTCAAACTCAATTAGCACACCATTTTCTTCCTGACTAACAAAAACATAACCTTTGGAGTTTAATGCGTATCGTTTAAAGATACATTTCCTTCCCCATGGCCCATGTTTGCCATACTTATGGGAGGAAATATGTGCGTTGAATGCACAAACTCAAGGTAAAATGTTTAAGTCAGGAGACCTTTGGTTCCACAACTCATAAGGAGTGGAGCTAACTGATTTCGAGGGTACGCGGTTTAAAATGAAAACGGTTGTCAATAATGCATCACCCCAGAAGGTGATTGGCAAGTTAGCTTGCGCCATCATTGAACGGACCATTTTTCATTAAAGTCCTATACCTCCTTTCTGCAACACCAATTTGTTGAGGAGTATAAGGCATAGTTACCCGATGTACTATGCCTTTTTCATCACAAAGTTCCTTTAAACTTGTTGATTGATATTCACCGCCCCTATCGGTTCGCATGACCTTAATCTTGCGATCTAATTGATTCTCCACTAAACTCATATAGTTTTCAAAGCAGGCTTAGTGCTTTCACTTTTGTGGGATATCAAATAGATATGACCGAATCGGGTGAAATCATCAATTAAAAGTGATGAAATAGGACTTCCCGCGTCTTGTCTTGACATTCATCGGACCACATATGTCCGAATGGATAAGCGGTAATGGAACCTTGGCCCTTGTGCCGGTTCCAAACGGCTTGCGACAAGATTTCCTTTCAAGGCAATGTTCGCAGGTCGACATTTCAACCTTTGAAACATTGGATAGAAGGCCACGTTTGGCAAGTCTATCCATACGCGTTGGTCCAATATGACCAAGCCTTGAGTCCCAACAAATTATATTAGACTCATTAGTCAAAGAATTTGTCATAAGGAAATGAGAAATCATACATTGTACTTATTACAATGAATCCTTTAAATACATAACCCAGAACCAATAAAGGAATTATTACAAAAATAGGTCCATATTACAAACATGAAGGAACCAACCATTAACCAAGACCCAATAAATTGACCACAATTTTAATATTCCTTTGAATATATGGAATGAAGTAGGATAGTGCGGCCGTTGTCCAAGACAAGCTTGCGAGTCCCAACGCCTTTCACTTCAACACGTGTGTTGTTTCCTACATTGATCCACTTCATTCCTTGAGTATCCGGTGATACTCCACGAAGGACCGTCTGTCCTTTGCTATGTGGTCGGTGGCACCTGAATCAATTATTCCAAAATGGATTAGATTCCACAAGAAATAGTGAACTAGAAACACATATGTAACTAGTATTACAAGTTACCTCGTCACTTCCACTCGTACACGAACGAGCATAGTGACCGAGCTTGTTGCACTTGAAGCACTTGATTCTTTTCAAGTCTTTCTTCTTGTGCCATTTCTTGTGTCCACCCTTATGTTTGGGTTCCTTGGTAGACTCAGGTTGCTTATTACGTTCATTAGAAGACTTCGAACGATCTTTACGTTTCTTTCCCCCGTGTGAGGAACTAGCAACCATGTGCACTTCTGCACCTGGCTTGGCAGCCGCAAGCCGCTCTTCCTCTAATTCGAGGTGCTTGGAAACATCGTTGAAGGTCTTGATGCTCTCATTATGAGTGAGATGCATCTTCATCTGATCCCACCCATTTGGTAGGGAACGTATGACTGCTTGGATTTGTTGCTCATCTGTGAGCACATGACCTGCGTCCTTTAACTCCGAGATAAGGTTCGCCATATGTCGCAGATGTTTCCCTATGGAATGATATGGACGTTTCTTATATGTATCGAACTTTATAGTTAAGGCGTGAAGTTTGGACACCGATGTGCCACCGAACTTCTCTTCTAGCTTGGACCATATGTCCATAGCTAGGTCATGTTCTCGGAAGATGCACATTATGTCATCAGCCATACTGCTTAATAACGTAATGCGCGCTATCTTATTCTTCCGAGACCAAGCATCAAAAGCTTCCTTGTCTCTTCGGTGTTGGGCCGTAGTGCCCAACTCGGGTTCAATCATTACGTTCTTTAGAGTTTCGAGCACTTCTTGCTCCTCTAAAACGTATTGTATCTTAATGGACCAAAGTTTGTAATTATCGCCGTTGAGTTTTTCACCTTTGTTTAACTCAGCGACGATATTCTTTGAAGCGGAAGACATTTTACTTTTAAAATGCTGCAAAAGACACAAAACCGAAGGTTCGATCAAAAACATTGCATAAAAAATTCTTAAAATATAACTCCCACTTGAAATGATAATAGAATATCCCATTTGGATAGTTCTAAAATTCAAATCCCACTTGGAATTATATTATATTTGATAAGTTACTTTCGAAAAATATTGAAGGTGTTGTTCTAGAATCGAAAAGGTCTCTATGATTCCAATCACCATCTAGAACAACTTTCAATATTCCCCCATCACTTATCAAACAATAGTACTCTTATAGTACTAGCAGCGGAAAATAAGTATTTGATAAGTTACTTTCGAAAAATATTGAAGATGTTACTCTAGAATCGGAAAGGTCACTATGTTTCCAATCACCATCTAGAGTAATTTTCAATATTTCTCCCTCACTTTATCAAATGTTAGTACTCTTATAGTACTTAGCAGCGGAAAAGCGTTTTTGAAAACGTATTTTTCAAAACGAATTTAAAATACATTGGCTAATCTCCGTAGAGTAGAGCACAACGTCATAAGTTCATTGGCTAATCTCCGTAGAGTAGAGCACAATGACATGGCTAATCTCGCATGAAGTAGAGCATTACGGCTAATCTTCAAGGAGTAGAGCACAATTTCATAAGTACATTGGCTAATCTCCGAAGAGTAGAGCACAATGACTTGGCTAATCTCGTATGAAGTAGAGCACTGTGGCTAATCTTCAAGGAGTAGAGCCCAAGTTAAAAACTTCATTAAAACGTTAGTCCCGTATGAACTAGTCGGCACTGTGGTTAGCCCCGTATGGGCTAATCGACACATTCGAGTTTGACCAATGCCCTTTGTCACCCCGTATGTGTTAGTTGACAAATTTGCAGTCGACCCGGACCTTCTGCCAGATTGGTCGACCAAAAACACAAAATTGGTCGACCAATATTCAAACTGCAACTTCTCCCGGTCAGGGCCTCTGCCCTGACCGGGGCTTGGCCAATGGCCGGCCAGGGCCTCTGCCTTGGCCGGCCAGGGGGCCTGCCCCCCTCGGCCAGGGCCGGCCAGGCCCTGGCCTCTGCCAGGGCCGACCGGCCAGGCCACTGGCCGGGGCCAGGGCTCCTGCCCTGGCCTCGGCCAGGCCCTGGCCTGAGGTCAGGGCGCTGCCCTGGCCTCTTGCCAGGGCAGCCAGGGCGCCGGCCCTGGCCTCTTCCAGGGCCGGCAGGCCGGCCCTGGCCTCTGCCAGGGCTGGCCTGGCCCTGGCAGTGGCCAGGGCGCCGGCCCTGGCCTCTGCCAGGGCCGGCAGGCCGGCTAGGGCCGGCCCTGGCCACTGCCAGGGCCGGCCTGGCCTGCAGGCCCTTGGCCAAGGCCGGCCACTGCCGGCCCGGCCTTGGCCGGCCACTGCCGGCCTGGCCATGACCGGTCATGGCTTGGCCATGGCCGGCCATGGTCTAGGCCTTTCGGCGTTGGCCGGCCATGGCCCCTTTGGCCATGGCCGGCCACCCCCTTTGAATGGGGTTGCCGCACTTTCTCCTCCCCCTTGATGGGGTGGTCGCCGGTGGTTATTGGCCGTAGCCAACCCCCTCCGCTTGAGGAGAGGGGGTGCATGGCCTTCATAGCCCATTTGGCCATGGTGCACATGCACCAAATTTCCTCTTACCCGATGGAAGTAACTACCATCATCTTCCTCGATGAAGCACCCGTTCGTCGATGAAGCACCCGTTCGTCGAGAAATTAGTTATTTCCTAATGGCCGTGTGCCAAAAATGAATAACGTACTACGTGAACGGTCGGTTCTTCCCGTCACGGAGAGTTCCTACCATATCCGTAATGATAGGAGACCCTAACGTGAAAAGAACAACCGCTGCGTTCTCTCCGTCACGAAGCGTTCCTACTATATCCGTAATAGTAGGAGACCCATTCGTGAAAAAGACAACGACTCGTTCGTAGTTTCGACGGAGCGGTGGATTGACCGGGGCGAACCCATATGGCTCTGATACCAATGATGGATCCTGTCCAAAACAGAGTTAGGATCGATAACATGAAGTTTAGACTTACGCTTGCGTACGCGGCACGGTAGTCTACGAACTTCGCCTTCGGATTCGCCACGACGGATCGAGTCTACTCACGAACGGAGTAAGGCTACTAATCCCACAATCTAAATCTCTATTTTAGATTAAGAACTTGGATGGAGGGAGAGGAAATATTTCTGCAGAGCTTCGCTATGAAGAAGATGCATGTATGAATTTCATGCAAAATGTGTAAGGAAAATGGCTACCCTTGGGTCTTATTTATAGCCCCCAAGGTAGTTATTTTAGGGTAAGTTGTTCCTTTGGAACAACTTAATTAAGGTGTACCATGATACATGGCACATTATAAGCTTAAGTTGTACCATATGCATGGTACAACATAAGCTTAAGATATTCCCCCTTTATTAGCCATATGTCGCATGCACTTATGCATATATAATGCGACTTTCCCGCTCATACAGAGATCCTCTCCGCAAGGGAACAGATTCCCTTTGCACATGACTTCGTGTGCGCGACGTTCGAGGTCCGTATTCCCTCGTACATCCCCCACAAGGGTGTACAAACGTCTCCCATATCCAACAGGTTTCAATGTACCTAGTTTGGGAGAGTCCTAGCATCCGCTTAGATCTATCTCTATGGATCTTCACACCCAGTATGTAGGATGCTTCTCCCAAGTCTTTCATGGAGAAGTTGGTTGATAGCCATCTTTTAACAGACTTCAACATCTTTATGTCATTGCCTATTATCAGAATGTCATCCACGTATAAAACGAGGATGACTAAAGAATTATTATTACTGGTCCTTTTGTAGATGCATGGATCATCCTCGTTTCTGACAAAACCAAACTCTTTGACTGTTTTGTCGAAGCGGATGTTCCAACTTATTGAAGCTTGCTTAAGCCCATAGATGGACCTATGCAGCTTACATGCTTTTCCTTCACTCCCACTGACTTCAAAACCTTCTGGCTGAGTCATGTAAATCTTCTCCTCTAAATCACAGTTTAGAAAAGCAGTCTTCACATCCATTTGCCAGATTTCGTAGTCGTAGTAGGCAGCAATGGCGAGTACTATCCGAATAGACTTGTGCATGGCTACTGGTGAAAAGGTTTCGTCATAATCTATTCATAGAATCTGACGATATCCTTTTGCAACCAGTCTAGCCTTGTACGTTTCTACTTTTCCATCAGCACCAATCTTCTTCTTGAAGATCCATTTGCAGCCTATGGGAACATTTCCATTGGGCACGTTTTCTAAGGTTCATACCTTATTCACGTGCATGGAATCTATTTCGGATTTCATTGCATCTAGTCATTTGTTAGAGTCTGTACTCTTTATGGCTTGCTGGAAGTTAATAGGGTCATCATCTACTATGATGCTATCCTCAATCCCCCCGTTTACGAGAAAACCGTAGTACCTTTCGGGGACTCGAGGAACTCTATTTGACTTCCTACTGACTGGTTTGGAGATGTCAGGTTCTGACTCTCCCACTGGTTCCAATACTTGTTCCTGTGTAAGTACTTCCTCCGGGCATTCATCTAGATTATTTACTTCGCCAGTGGATTCCTTTACAAGGAATTCCCTTTCTAGAAAAGTGGCATGTCTAGAGACAACAATCTTTTGTTGTTCTGGATGGTAAAAGAGATAACCTAATGAATGTCTCGGGTACCCTATGAATTTACACAGTATAGATATGTCTTCCAGTTTGTCTGGATTTTGCCTTTTGACATATGCAGGACAACCCCATACCTTCAAGTGATTAAGGCTGGGTTTCTTCCCGGTCCATATCTGATATGGTGTCAAATGCACAGATCTTGACGGAACTTTATTTAGAATGTATATAGCAGTTTCCAGGGCATAGCCCCAGAGGGAAGTGGTTAACTCAGCTTCACTTAACATAGACCGTACCATGTCTAACAAGGTCTGGTTTCTCCTTTCTGATACACCGTTATGTTGAGGTGTGTAAGGAGGAGTGACCTGAGAGAGAATCCCATTCACTTTTAAGTAAGTAAGGAATTCATGGCCTAAGTATTCTCCTCCTCGATCTGATCGAAGAATCTTAATACTTTTCCCAGTCTGGTTTTCGACTTCGACACGGTACTCTTTGAATCGCTCAAAGGTTTCGGACTTATGTTTCATCAATAACTCATGTCCAAATCTTGAGTGATCGTCAGTAAACATGACGAAATATGAAAATCCACCTTTGGCTAATGTTGACATGGGTCCACATACATTGGAATGTACTAGACCCAAGAGTTCGATAACTCTCTCCCCTTGACTTGCAAAAGGAGTTTTGGCCATCTTACCTTTGAGGCAAGACTCACAAGTGTCGAATGACTCATAATTCGAGAGGCCCAAGAGCCCCTCTTTATGTAACTTGCTGAGTCTCTTCTCTCCGATATGGCCTAGTCTATAATGCCAAAGATAGGTTTCATTAAAACTAGATTCCTTACGTTGTCTTGTATTAACGTTTAATACAACCTCATTGCTTAAAGTGTATATTCCATTACTGAGTGTCCCAAAACCTAGTAACTTTCCATCAAGGGCAATGTTCATGACATTTCCGCTGATAGTAAAATTATAGCCATCTTTAGCCAAAGCTGAGACAGATATAATATTGCATAGGAAATTTGGGATATAATAACATTGCTTCAAAAGCAAGTTAGCTCCACCAGCTAATGTGTGTTTAAGATCTCCTACGGCTACAACATCAACATTTGTTGCGTTTCTAACTTGGAGATTTATCTCATTCTTTTCAAGTTTTCCAATGATTCTCATTCATTATAACTGGTTACAGATGTGAGAACCTGCACCGGTGTCTAACACCCATGCATTAGAATTAACTGAAAGAACTACACTTTGCATTTTAGAAGTTAAGGCATGAACTTGCCCTTCCTTCATTTGTTCCTTTTCTGCTATAAATTTCTTAGACCAGTCATTATTAATATTATAACCAGTTAATAAGTTCTTATCTCGGATATAATTTATCTTACTCGTCATGCTGCAAAGATTAGAACTCCTAATTAGCATGTGTTCAAAATATTTTTAAAATATAATTAGAATGGTTTTTATCCAATTATACTCTCCCATTAATATACAGATTGTTTAATCCAAAACATTATTAAACGGGAGCAGGAATCCAACAACCTTGAGTCGCCCGACCTTGAGTGTAGCTCAACAAGTCGTTCGACTTGGCTGTAGGTAGACGAACTCTTTGTCGATCATATCGAATATGACTCCCTATTCGATTTTACCCCTAGTCATTTGTGATCATGAGTGTGCTCATCCGGATCACAATGGCTAGCCTAGTCAGACCCTTGTTTTCATGTCTAGCCTGACTTGCCCCGCCGCTCGGTGTATGCACGACACGTCGGTTTGTGTCAGGACTTAGACTACATTCTTAGTTAGACTTACGTCGATGCTCGGAGGATGAGACAACGGTTTCAGTCAGGTCAAGATGTTTATCAAGAAATCGGTTTCTATAAGATTGACATGTCACGGCTTGAGTGTAGCTCAACAATCGTTACATGTTTCTTACAGTTTCCAACTCCTAAAATAAGGAGGGCTACAATTTATCTTGAACAAGATTATTATCGTATTGACTTAGGTATAGTCGATGGACTCACACAGTCATGAATCGACACCTTGCGGTCCAGCGGATGCAGCCAGGGAATTGACTAAGCCAGGACCACTTGTTACCTAGACTAGCTAGGTTGGTCCAGCAAACTTAGCCAAGCACATTGACCGTCATCATGATCCATTGAAGGTGTTTTCATCAATTCTATGTTTGTCCAACAACTAAATGGCTTTTAATTAAAACTAGTTAATCCTTATCAACTAGTGGATCCCTAAAATTCAAAATTTTATGGGTTTGTTAGACGATTTTATTAAGTCCTTATCAACTATAAGGATTTGAAAAAATATGCACTGCTACCCTAATCGTCCAATAGGTATACTTAAACAATTTAAGTCATAGCAGAGTATCAAAGATTATCACATAAAATTTGAGAAAAGACTTTTAATGGCTATCCTAATAGTCCATAAGGCAATTTTAAACAATTTAAAATTTGCATGGTGTCAAAATTTATCTTATAAAATTTGAGATTAATATTAATGGCTAACCTAGCAAGTCCTTCTTGTGTCATCAAAATAAAACAAGAATAGCCATTAATCCTAATTATCACATAATTAAAACATGCAGTTTATAAAGTAGTATAAGAACAGAGTAGATCTGCTTTGATACCACTGTAGGGATTTTCAAGGTCCCTTAGAGCTAATTTTAAAATTATTCGTCCTAAGTCCGACGAACAAAATAAAATAAACATCGGAAAATTAATTTATTAAACTATTTAATACATATAGCCCTAAGGAAAAATTCCCTAAGCCAGGAAATCTACTAACTCGAGTTGGGTCTGACCAACTCGAGAAAGTTCTAACTACTAATTTAAACTAAATGCATATTAAAGTAACTCACCCGGAATCTTGCCTTGGAGCAGGCAAGATGTTCTGCACCATCTTGTGCTCCATGATCTGAGCCGCCCCCCGAACCGCGTTGTGTTGCTCCTCCTCGCGAACTGGATCAGCTCCCGAAGTGCACCTTGCCTCCAAGCCCATCACTAGCCGTAGAAAGTTTCACTTGAGTAAACCCGCGTCGTAGACTTCCGAATCAGATTCGAACCTCCCCGTTGCCTTACTAGGACTCGGTTGGAGGACAGGAAAATTTATAGAGGAAGAGAATAAATTTAAGTCTCGATTAAGTTTGCTCATATAATTCGGAGCTCCTTAATCGGTGACTTGGTGCAAGAAACAAAGAAGGGAGTGCCCACCTATTTATATAGTTGGCCGGCTCCGCTTATTTTGTCATGAGCAATGTGGGACAAAAACTAGGAAGAGGTTTTAGGATTTAATTTAATTTAGTTACAATAGCTTTCACAAAGTCTAACTTAAATTAATTAATCCTCACTCACCATTGAGCTTCAGAGATGATACAAGTTATCATTTCGAACGGCTAGCAATGGTGAACGCGTAGGAACAAACGGCGACGAAATCCGAGTTTGTTTCACCCCTCAAACAATTGCTCAAAGTTGAGCAAAAACCCATGTTTCGTAGCCGTCAAGGGTTTCACTTAAACCCTAATGAAACGACTTAAGTTGCGGGCGGCCCGCTAAGCTTAGCGGGCGCGCCCAGTTGCCTAGGGCGCGCCCGTGCGGACGTGCAGCCCGCTGTTTCCAGCGGGCTGCGCTCGCTGGAGCAGCGGGCGGCACCCGTTGCACCCAGCGGGCGGGCCCGCTGGGTCAGCGGGCCGCGCCCGTTTAACCCTAGTGGGTTTATCCCACTTCCCTTTGTGCCTTTCTTGTGTTTCTGGGCTCATCCGAGCTCCGATTCCTACATGGTTTGATCCACTGGATTCTACACGAAATCCCCTCCATTTCCAAATGCTCCAAATTCACAACCAACTTGTGAATTTAACATTCTCATTTCATCTTATGATTTCCTCTATACAATCTATCTGTTACTACGACGTGAATGTTACTCGGTGTGAGACCCTACAACCTGACCCTTACTACAGGCTGAGACTCGAAGTCTCAAGACGACAGTGACCACTAGCAGTAGGTGTCGTCCCTATTTCAGGATCATCGATTACGTGATTGGTTCGTTGGCAAAGTGCCGACGAGATCACTCTGACTGTGACTGTGATAGTTTCCGTAGTTTTAGTCCCTTCGTCATAACTATGTCATTTGACTAGCCTAGGGTATGGTTCTCTATCAACCCCATTAGCTAGCAGTGGTCAGTATGCGTCGATCTCTGGTACATACATGTTGTACATGTTACAACATACCTTGGCCAAGGTTTTACCGAGAGCCGTACTAACCTGCGAAACTAACTACCCATTAACGGAAGAGACGAATCCTCTGTTGATCACTACTTAGCTCATATGCTTCGAGTGTCACCTAGCCTAAGATCTTTCTGCAGGCCTAGCCTCGAAGCTAGATCTTTAGACCTAAGTGACACTGTTCACACATAGCTTCATACAATGATATCAAGTCCTAATGACCAACTTACCTATTATTACTTATAGTTATTAATGATAGATTAGTTAATGTTGAACCATTTAATAACTCTTTGTTTGGGTCGTTCAGTGGACTCATTCTCTAGTGAGCACCTGCGTCCTGTCTCCGACTTCGCCAAGTCGTATGGTTATGAGACCAACCAGACTAAGACGCAATGGTCTGTCCGATGTGCCGATATCCATGATCTCGACACATCTATGACCACGAACGCATTTAAGATTCAAGCTACTATCGGTCAGACATTTCTCATAATCGTAATCTACATTGCGAAACATGTGTGACCTAACTTTGAATCCTAGGGAATAATCCAAGTAATAAATAACTCAGACAATACTTTTTACCAGAAAGAATACTTTCATTTATTGAACAAGATGTTTATTAATAAAAATAGCCACGAGGGCATACATTTCTCTACAAGACTAGTGGGTGCGTTGTACTGGGTGTGTACTTTTGTACTTTTGGTCTGGGGGTTTCTTTTTGTTGTACCACCTTTTGGACTCCCTTGTACAGATGATGCATGTATGTATGTATATGGACTTATGTGACGTAATGTAACTTCAGTGTTGATGTATTTACTTTTCAGTACTGCGTTTTACTTTCTGTTGGAGCACTTTTCTTTCTCTGTGTACTATTCCAGTGTTATTGCAGTGGCATGCTCAAATATCCTATATTGAACCACAAAAAAATGCCTAGTAGTATTTAGATAAGAGGGCTCGAAGCCTGAGTCTGAATACTACGGCGACCTCGTCAGCTACGCTCCCCGTACTTGGGTGAGCGGGGCGTGACATCACATAAGAATCATTTTTATTTAAAGGAGCTTTTCTTCCCTTTTGTAGACTCATTTCATCGCTAAAGATGTGATTATCGGAAGATTCCTTGCTTCCATAGGTTGTCTCCAAAGTCCTCCATATATCCTGTGCAGAAGAGTAATGTGAGATAAGATCAAATGTTTTTCTATCTATTCCAAAATAAAATATACATTGCTCTAGCATTTATAGCACACACATTTCTAGCATCCAAATTACTTTCAGGCTTAGGGATTATAGTATGTCCGTTTTCAATGATGTACCAAGTGTCAACATCAATGGATCATAAATAAGTTTCATCATAGCCTTCCAGTATATATAGTCATTGCCACTAAATAGAGGAGGACGATCAATAGGCATGCCATGAGCAAAAACTAAGTTTGGGGTATTCATGATTTCTAGACTAGATCCTCTAACCTGCTTTGATACCACTTGTTGGATCTGGATCTAAGCCTAGCGGGGGGGGGGGGGGGGGGGGGGGGGGGGTTGGTGTGTGAATAGGCTAATAAAAATATTCGTGCAACCTACATGAAATCACAGGCAGTCATAACAGATGTAGAGTAACTGTAATCAATCATATAGTGCATAACAGATTTACCCTGGTTCAGTAGTCCCCACGACCTTCGTCCAACCTCGAAACAAATACTCGATTAATAATGTTCCTGGTATAACCTGTAGCTAGAGCACCTCTTTACACTCGCCTGGTTCTCCGTATCGCACTCCACCGGTGCTCCTGGAACAACATGTAGCTAGAGAACCTACTCTACACTTCCCTGGCTCTCAGTACCAGCACTCCATCAGTACTAAACAAAACTAATCCTAGTAGAAGCTCTCACTTGACTAGTCCCAACTAGTCAAGTCCTTCTTGTCTAGTACTACACTAGACAAGACCCTAAAAGTCACAAATATTGTAAAGTTTCCCATACAGAGATATATACACTAGTACATGAATATAAAGAGTAAAGAGTTCAAAAAAGCTCTGTTCGTGTCCGTGTAGTCATCTCTATCGATAAGCTCGTCGTCAGCTTGATGCTGGCACAAATGGTGTCTCAATCAGATGTCTGGATCTCAAGATATAGCCCTCCAAAGTTTGATGCGCAAATCTGCACGAGTCTGGTCTGTGTGTAAATCAAATCTCTATTCTGTAGATTTGACAGTAGTCTGTGCGTAAAGTATATTGCTGCCCCGTCTTCCAGAAATTGTAGTAAATCAACCTGAGCTTAGAAAAATCCGAATAAATACTTGTTGGAATCGTGAGCTCATCCTCTTCGAGATAAAAATAAGAAAGGGCCGATTTGGATGCTCTTGTGGAGAGGAATTATTAGATATTTTAAGTGCGTCCTAGGGCTTGATATTTGATCTCTTGGACTTTGCTTCTTCAAAGATGGTGGCTTTGGTTGCTTGCTCCTCTAGTTTGAAGATGGCTTATGGTTGGATATGTAGCTTGATGATGGATGGTTCCTTATGCTTGCGGCAAGTCTTGAAGATGATGAACTTTGGCCTAGGAGACGATAAAATATATGAAGTTATTCAGAATACAACTCATACTAAAATAAATACTACTGAATTAATACAAAGATTAAAATCAGAAAAATATCACCATGTTGAGAGTACTAAGTTGTGATCGTCCTGGCGCAAACGGTTCGTCGATCCGAGCTTTGTGGAGAAAGTTAAGCAGTTTTTAGCATCGTCCGTCGAGCTCATTCTTCTTCCTTCGAATTTGATGATCTCTTTGAAGCTTGTAGGATAAATTCTGCTAAGATGAAGAGAAATGATTCTAGGACTGGCCTTGTTTTCTTGTTCTCTCTCCTTTGGATATGGGTTTATATATATGAAGAGGGGATCAATTAGAATCAATTAAAATCTCATAAAATATGGAGATTGGATAGATTCCTAACTTGAATATGATTTGAAATAATCATATGGAATATCTCTTTCAATCACAATAGGATATGGAGTTTGAATTTGGATTGCAATAAGATTGGATCTCATTTAATCACAATTGATTTGCATGAGATTCTCTATATCTCTCTATCTTTGACCATGTCTTCATTTGTGTGGGAATAGGATTTGATTCATGCACTAATTGATTTGAATCAATTCAAATATTTATTCGAATTTATTTCCTTCTTATCTCCCCATCTTTGACTTAGTCCAATATGTGTAGCCATTATCTACATCTTTGACCAAGTCCACTTTGCTAATGGATGGAAAATTCTCCATCATTTTTACTAAGTCATCCTTTGATTATTTACGAGCTTGCCACTCCTGCAAACACTTAGCACACACATCAAATCGTTCACACACGTTTGTTATCATCAGTTGTATCTAACTACACGTTGTATCCAACAATTCTTTAGGGAGAAAACTGGCACAGTTTCGTGTTACGAGCTCTTTTTCATTTGGGCCATGATACAGCCCCCTGTTACACACGCTAACGTCATCACTTCTCCACGAATATTATTTCATGCTTGATCTTGGCTAGCCCACAGATTTTTCCACACCACCAATGCTATCGCTGGAAATATTTGCTGTGGAGGGTTCGTTACGAAAACTGCCACCCACCCTCCCATCTCTATTAAGATCCCTGACGACCTAACCAAGGTCTCTGGCCCCCACATCTCTTGGTATTCTTGTGCGGACTAATATGCATCTTTGGCCCGGAGGTTTATTTGGCTAGACCGGCCCTCTCACACTCAATACATTACACTGACCAATCCTGAGTGCACCCATATCGATGCAGCTGTGCATTGGCCTTTTTTCCCTGACCCAGCCTTTGTTCCTGCTGCACAGCTTCAACCAGCCCTCGCTCAGATTCCTGTCGATCCCATTATTCCACCAGGAGGCCCTGATGAGACCACAACCCCATCACCACCACCACCTCCTCCTCCTCTTTCACATCCTCCTCCACCCTTCATTGAGGATCACATACAGTCTGGCGACGCTTCCGGCCCTTCTGGCATTTAACCTCTTCCTACCCTAGAGGATCTTATACGCCTTTTGGAAGTAAGTGTTCGAGACATTAGGTCCTCCATTGGTACCATTAGAGCCACACTCTACAACATGCATTTGATGCTCTATGACTTGTATGGTTGGCATGCTGATTATGGACATTTCTGTGACACCAGACCCCACCGGCTCCTTCCACCACCACTACCAAAGGATGGTTCCTCTTGACCATCTCACCCACTCACTCCCCCTATATCTTATGGACCCTAGCTGTCCATTCCCACATCATATTCAGGGTACACTATTAACCTAGCTTGGGGGTATCTACCTTCACCGTATCCACCACCCTTTTTCCACTCTTCCCCCACACATTTATCCTCATGATATCGCTTCATATTCTGCATTGAGGTCAATGTTCAGTTCCAACTTGAGGAAGGAACATTTCATGCCACAATCTTCATAATTTACCATCCCTTTTTGTTTTATTTTATTTTCCTTTATTTTCCTTCTCATGCATCATTTTTCTTTTTCTGTTCCAAAACAAAACAAAACAAAACAAAAATTTGCATGTGAAATTTTTGCACCCCTTGCATCCCATGCATCATTAAGTACATAGTATATTAGGAATTTCACGAAATTCGATTCTTTATATGCATGGATACCTTTGGTGGAAAATTTTCTGGTTTATATATGCTTATGATCGATTCCTCGATGTCAATTAGGATATATGCTTGTGCGCAAGTTTTTAGTATTAGATCCCATTTAATATGCATATCATGGTTATGTTCATAATTCCTAGGATAGAAGTACTTGAAATGGCGCAAGTTATATATTTCTTGGGAATCCATCTTATGCATGAGTCTTAGATATGCTAGTCGAGAATAATGGTTAGGAATTTTATAAGACTTGGATAATGACATACCTATTCGATACTAAGGAGTGATGTTGATTAGCTTATTTATATGAAAAAAGAGAAAAAAATGAGGAAAAAACATGAGAATGGGAAAAAACATAAACATGCACTGTTCTCCCAGCCACATTGAATAGCCGGATACTCATACCTTGGGAAGCATTGGGGATTCGCACCAAAAGATTTAGCTTGGGGGAGTGCATAGGAATAAAGATATTTTGGTTGGTTTGAGCTAGTAGGTCCGAGGGGTCCTTTTTGGCCCAATGCCCTAAGGTCGTCTAACATGGGAGTCATTGACCCAACTCTCCTTACATGAACCAACTTGAAAAAAGAAGAAGAATAAAATATGATGATATATAATAAAAACATGCATGAATCTAGCAACTTCACGAATCAAGAAAAGATAGAGTGGTGTGAGAGCCACTTTCTTCATAAATCCATAAACCATTATACGATACTAACCCTTCTCTTGACCCATCACATAATTTCAATTCCCATTCCAATAACCTAGTATAGGATAGAAGAAATATCCTAGGGTTTGAACATGACCATGACTATGTATATTTTGTGTTGATTTTTGCTTGAAACGATCCCCTAGGATATATCGTGATTGATGGAGAGAGATTGACATGCTTATGATTTCCATGAATCTGAATTTTTCACATCTGCATGTATAAATTCTTGATCTTCATGAAAGTCCTGATATCATGTCATCATTCGTGTGCTTGCTTGCATTCCTCCAATCTCTACTCTCTCTTTGTCTTCCTTAAGGACAATTAACAGTTTAGCTTGGGAGATTTTGATGTGTGTTTATCATATATATATTTCATATATTTTTCACTTGCATTTTATATCACTCCGCCACACTTCCCATGTTGTTTCTTCCACTTTTTGTTTTCTTCTTACTCCTTGGTCTCCGTGACATATTTGAGGTAAAACCATGGAGTTTTGGGACCCTAAAGCGAGAATAGAGGCAAGGAATGAGATCGAGAAGCGACAAGATGCAAGATCATCAAGAGGAGTGAAGAGGATGTGAAGGCATACACGGTCATGTGCCCTATGGCACATGTTCGTGTCATTTGAAGCCCAAAAAGAGAGCTAAGATGGAGGGACTACACGGTCGTGTGCCCTAGTACACACGACCGTGTAAGCTAACACAGAAGAAGCCCACACACGGTTGTTTATACGACCGTGTAGGAGGATCCTATGAAGATCTGAATGAGAATCCCACATGAGCGTGTGGGATTCCACACGGTCGTGTATCCGCTGAAGAGAAATAAAAACAGTAGCAGCAATTGAGCTACTATAGCCACACGGTCGTATGGATTTCCACACGACCATGTCGGCTAGGTTTTTGAAAGCTTTTTGGGCAGCTCCATGGGGTATTTTTGGGATTTTTTTTGGGGATTTCATGGTTTTGTATAAATAGTCCTTTTGTTTTATTCTTTAGGTTTCTTTTTTCAGAGCTATTTTCAGGGAATTTCATAGCTTCTTCTTTGGTGTTTTCAGATCTTATCCTTTATTGTAACTGATTATTCTATGCAATCTTTGGTAGTTTTAAATATTAGATTGTGATTCTAAAGTCGGGTTTCAATGCTTTTCTTATTGTGGATCACCTAGATAAGTGTTTTCATCTATTCTCTGTTGTTGTAATGCATCCCTTCATTGATTTGATCATGTTTATACCCTTGGATCGTGAGTAGTTCAACATCTTGGGGTATGGGTTGAACCATATTGTAATTGGCTATGGATTGATATAATTTAATGGATTAATGAATAATTGCTGATTAGGGTTCTGTTAGGATGATATCATCCATACAATTTGATTTCCTCCCTTATGGATTATTAGATTAGTTGTTAACGATAGTTAGGGCTAATCTATGGTTTTCAAACCCTATGTTGCTTTACACTATCTATGTCGCCAACGATAGTTGGGCGTAGATTAGAGCCTTCCTAACATTGACCTAACTCCTATCCACGATAGTTGCATGTAGGAATGTAAGAGATATTTGTTGAACGTCATGCATCTATCGTATGTCGATGACCAATGATGGTTGGCTTGGGCATATGGTAGATAGTCGTATCATAGCATCCATAGAGTGGGGGTAGGTGATAAAAATAGGTGCGACATCCTCGTCATGAGGCATGATTCGATAACAAATCAACCTACATATATCCTAGCCTTAATCACAATATCAGGGATAGTAGTCCCTAGAGATTTTCATACATTGATATTTCCTTTAGACATTCCCTCTCCTTGTAACCACTCAGGTAGCTAAACAAAACTTAGAAAATAACCAATACTCAGAGTCTGCCTCCCTGCAGATTGATCATTAAGTACACAACTATAACATGCACTTGCGGTACAAATATTGAGACTTCTGGATACACAACAACGTTGTTGGACCCGGACTTCGAAAATCTGTTAACACAAAAGACAAAACAATTTCTGTAATGCCCCGCTCCCCAGGATACCCGGGAAGTACGAATCTGTCCCAGGTTCTCCCAGAGCAGCGAGTGTTACGAATGGAGAAATTGAAAATACAGAAGAGTCATCAGGTCCACTGCACTCGGCTGGGGTAGTACCTATAGCGTTCCCAAGAAAACAACCAACATCCAACACAAGGGAACCAAAGAACACAGAAACAACACTGAGACAAGAGAAGAAATACTGCCTTTAATATATATATATATATATATATATATATATATATATATATATATATATCATCAATATCCATATATAACATCATTTGTACATCAGCCCCCAAGACTAAAAGAAACCCCAAAAGTACAATGGTCTCTCTCTCTCCTCTCATCTCTCCACACAATCCTATAACTCCACAAGCCCAACTCTTCACCAACTCCATCTGCTACCAATTCCAACACCTGAATAACTAAAAAGTCAACGGTGGGGTACGTCAACGCATGACCCAGTTGGAAATCCAACTCCACCTCAAGTGCCACATCCTAAAATGCAACTACGTGCAAGATATGCAACGAACATGACAAGGCAAGATAACAGTAACAAGAGTATATAGAAGCGTAAACATGTACAAGTGAATGTATTACAATAATAGCACAAAAATAAAAGTATACATAATAATGCAATGGGGTGCAATGGGAAGGGGTAACAACGCAAGTAACAACAAGTTCCATGAAAAGTAAATAGCACCGTAAAATAATGAACACATACAGAAACATTTGTCATGAGTTTAATTTTTAAAAATTGGAAACCTAGGTACCGGATACGACATAAGGGACCGGAACCTCACCCAGTAAGGCGGGTGGTAAAACTAGGACTCCCCGCTGTGCTAGCCCGTCAGGAGCCTACGATAACACCTCTGCCCACTCCCCACCCCGGTGGCCTTGTGGCATATAGGTTCGCTCCTCTCGTGGCTTCTCTATTTCATATTTTTCATCATTACTTGCTGCCTTTGGGCTCTCCTCTTCATTGACTGGTTCCTTCTCAACCGAAATTTCCTCCCTCGTTTCCTTAGCTTGAATCATGTCAGGGTAGTGTCCTTCCCGCCCCTTGTAGTTACTGCCATGACCACATTGATGTGGCCGGTGTTGCCCCGTAGGTTTTGTTCCAGTTGAGCCGGCAATTGTTGGTTAGCCTTGTTGAGCAATGTCAGTTGCTCCGCTAATTGTGCCACGACGGTATTGAAGGATTCTTGTTGAGCCGCCAATCTCGTGTTAGTCTTCTTTTGGTCGGCCATAAATTCTTATACCCTTGCTTCGTGCTCCGACCTTGTTGGCGCTTGTAGGGGGTTGGGTGCCCTCCATCATTGATTATATCTCGGGAGTCTATAGGGCCTCGTGTGTTGCCTTGGTAGGTAGTTTTATTGATCGGGTGGCCTTTGTTGATACTACAGTTGTTGAGGAGGCTGGGCTTATGGTGTTGCTGTGGCAGTTGTTGTGGTGGTGGAGTCAAGGCTCCATCATTGTTGGCATATGAAAATCCGGGGTGACCCCTAGTGGCCTGGTTCACACAATAACCGCTAATGCCAGCAACGTATTGAGCTTGCTTCATAGCTCCGTCTCCTTGCTCCCCTCCAACCTAGTCTTGATCCTGCCAGTCGCTCATGTTTCCTCCAGATGTATATGTGTTGGAAGCTCCATGTGGCTCGCTCAATAACTTTTCTAGCCTCTCTACGGCTTTATGAAGAGAATCAAATTTGGTAGAGAGTTCCGCCACCGCTTTTTCCTCGTAGATGCTCGTCGGCTTTAACGCTGACGAAGATTGTCCTCTTTCGTCGGCCCATTGTTGATTATTTGAGACCATCTCCTCAAGCAAGGCCGTAGCGTCATCCGGTGTCTTTGCCAAAATGGCTCCATTGGCCGTGGCATCAATTATTTGCTTCGTACTTGGTTGTAATGTTATACACTAGCTCCCATGGTTCAATGCTATAATGGGGACATTGGTGTTAGAGATCCTTGAAGCACTCCCATGCCTCATATAAAGACTCTTGAGGGCCTTGCCTGAAGGACATTAATCACTCCTTATTTTACACTTTTTTACCGCATGTTTGCATGCCATTTAGATCGCCCAAATCATGTTTTTCACGATATATCGACGATATTGCGATGCTTTTCACGATTTGTTGTTTTTGTCGCATTTCAGGTGATTTGGCGCGATTAGGAGTGATCTCGAGATGCGCTTACTCCAGACGGTCACCGACGACCTCCCCGAGGGGTATTTTGCTGTTGGAGAGGAGCGGAAGAAGAACGGACGTCGCAGGAGCGACGAGGAGTCCAAAACAAGCAGTTTGGGCATGTTTTGTGTCCCACTCGGCCGAGTGAAGTAGTCACTCGGCCGACCAGCGAGACACTGCTCGGCCGACCAGATCGGACACGATTCATACGTGCACTCGGCCGAGCGACGGAGACCACATCGGCCGAGTGACGAGACACCGTCCGCCCGAGTGGCGCCCAGACGAAGCCCTTCAAAAATCGCCATGTTACTGTTTTTCGGCTGCCTAAGCTTCAGAAGACCCACTCGGCCGAGTGGATAATCCCGTCCGCCCGAGTACCATGAAGCCATCGGCCGAGTGACGACAACTCACTCGGCCGAGCCGCCCCCGAAGTGAAGACCCCTGAAGATCGATACTTACTGGAAAATTACAGGGTTTTCACTCGGCCGAGCGACTTTTGCCACTCGGCCGAGTGCGACGCGCTGCCTGTAGCGAAAATTGCGGAAAACAGGCTGCGCAGGGGTATTTTGGTCACAGTTTTTGGACGATTTTGGGGGCTATTTAACCCCTGTTTTTACCCTAGTTTTGAGAGCCTCTCTCTTAGATTTTTTTTGCAGTTTTTTTAGATTAGCTTTTTAGTTTTATTCTTGTGATTGAAGAGGAGACAAAATTGGATTTTTGTTGGATTAATTGAAGAACTCCATTGGTTTGCTTTTCTCTTCTCTAAAAATTCTATTTTTATTGCATATCTCAATATTGTGATGAATTCTATTGCTCATTTCATTGATTATTTTTGTGATCTTGCTATGAATTGTGAGTAGTCGCCACGTCTTGGGGCGTGGGGATGAACCCTACAAGCCCTATTTCATAATTGTGATGAATTGTTAGGAATTTTGCTAGAATTGCTACTAGGGATTAGATTGGGATCAATTTACTACGGATGGCTAGGAATTCTCATCGATTGGGATTTGCAAGAGATTGGATCCCAATTCGATAGGAAACCCTAGAAATCCGAATTGGGTTGGAATCGAATTTCCGTAGTATCGGTTTGCAAGAGATTGGACCGATACTAGGGTTTCCGGTTCCAATTCCGCGCCAATACCCGTTTGCAAGAGATTGGACGGGTAGGAACTATCCCAAACTAGGTCGTGGACCGAGTTTGCAAGAGATTGGGCTCGGTGTGCGATTGAACGATGATGTTGATCCTAATGCTAGCTTCCCTAGGCTAGGGTTTGCAAGAGATTGGACCCGAGCCTAGGATAGCTATAGACCGGCAACAGCGCGAGAGCGTGAGCTTGGTTCTACATTCAGTTGCAACTAGTTCATCCAAAATCTTATTCTAGCAACTTTGATACCGATGAACCACTTTTATGAAATACGGTGAGTAGCGGGAATTCCCCATTCCCTAGACGTTCTTTATTTGATTTGATATTCCCATACTTTGTCTGACGATTGTGACAGGATCGCCAAAGGCAAATTTCTCTCTTCTTAAATAGCCAGGTTGATTGGAACAAGCACGGTCATTCGTCCTCCCTGTGTTCGATAACCCGCTCGCTGCTACACCATGCACTTGCGGTAAAACTACAACCGTTCTTTTGGGTTACGTCCCGGAGCGATCAAGTTTTTGGCGCCGTTGCCGGGGAGGCGATTGCGTTTGATCTTACCACCCTAGCTATTTCCTTTTTATTATTATTATTATTATTTCCATTCCTTCATTTTTACCTAACCCTTCCACGATACTAATCATTTCTTTGAAACTCTGTTTTCCCTGTGCATGTACACGAGATCTACGGCCGACCCTGAAGCTATATTATTTGATCCCGAGATCGAACGTACCGCGCGGAGACTTAGAGCGGAAAGGAGACAAAATCCGGAAGGGCGGTTTATGACCAACCCGGAAACTGCGGACCAATTAGCGGCAAGGATGGCGAGGATAATTACTATTCGACATAGGCTTCGGCCTAAGACCTCTTCTACGACCTCATCCATTGCCGTGCCGGAGTTGGCGGCTGACAAGAACTTCGAGCTAAAGACTGGACTAGTGGTTCTGATGCAGCAGGATCCATTTCATGGGAATGCCCATGAAAATCCTCACTACCACATCCAATTATTCTTGTCGAAGTGCGCCACATTTCAGATGCCGGGGGTCTCCATCGATGCCATCAGACTGCGTCTCTTCCCCTTCACGCTAAAGGACAAGGCACTCTATTGGTTGAGGACGCAGGCTGACGGAGTCTTCACCTCTTGGGACGAGTTGGCAAGTGCATTCATTGACAAGTTCTATCCGCCATCCAAGACGGTGAAGATCCGGAGCGCTCTCATGTCCTTCAAGCAAGGACCCCAGGAGACGCTCTATGAGGCTTGGGAGCGTTTTAAGGATTTGCAGCATCAATGCCTGCATCATAGCATTGAAGATTGGGAGCTAGTTCATAGCTTCTACAACGGTCTCCAACCGGGGACCAAACAAATTATTGATGCCGCGGCGAATGGTGCTATCTTGTCAAAGACTCCCGAGGAAGCTACGGCCCTAATTGAGGAGATGGCCTCAAACAACCAACAATGGGGCGATGAGCGAGGACACTCTACGTCCTCCTTAAAGCCAACTAGTATCTATGAGGCGAAGGCCGTAGCGGAGCTTACAAGCAAGTTTGATTCTCTCCACAAGGTAGTGGAGAGACTGGAGAAGTTCATCACGGAGCCCCAAGGAACCCCTTCCACCTCCGCTCCAACGAACCAAATGAGTGATTGGCAAGACCAATCTCAAGCCATGTATGCGGGAGGAGAGCAAGGAGAAGGATCCTTGGAGCAAGTACAATATGTCGCGGGGAACCAAGGATATTGGGCCAATCCGGCCACAAGAAATCATCCCGGATTCTCTTACGCCAACAATGAAGGAGCTTTGAACCCGCCACAACAACCACCTCAACAAGCTCGACCACCACCACCCCAACAACAACACTATCCGCCGAGGGGGCCTCCACAACAAAATTTCCAACCGAAGCAACAAGTTCCACCATATAGGCCGCCCGGATACAACCAAGGGTGGAGGAATCAAAATCAAAACCCTCCACAAGCTCAACAACGATCCGACTTCGAAGCTAGAGTGGAGGCGTTTATGGTCGAGCAAAATAAGGTCAATGCTACCTTGAAGGCGGGGCAAGACTCCCTTAATACCGTTGTGGCTCAAATATCGGAGCAATTGGCGTTGCTCAATCGGAACACTCAACGATTGCCGGCGCAACCCGAGCAAAACCCACGGGGCAACACCGGCCACATCAATGCCGTAGTTGTCGTTACTACTAGAGGCGGGAAGGATACCTCCCCCGCTATGATTCCTACCGAGGAGCCCGTGGAGGAAAGCTTGGAGCCGATTGAGCCGGTAGTTGAAGTTGATAAGGAAAAAGAGCCACAAGAAAAGGAGAAATCTAGAGCGGAGCAATTGATTGAGGAAAGGCGCTTCATGCCACCGGTCCCATTTCCCCAAAGGCTTGCTAGAGCGAAAATGGAGAAAAGGCTAGCAAAGTTTCTCGAGTATCTTAGAGGAGTTAGCCTCAACATTCCCTTCCTCGACGCCATCGTGGAGATCCCCACATATGCTAAATTCTTAAAGGATTTGATTTCGGGGAGAAAGAGGAAGGAGAAGATTATGCTAGCCGAGGAGGGCTCTTGGTTCACCAAGAGAGAGAAGGAGCCGGCCAAATTTAAAGACCCGGGGAGTTTTCGGATTCCTTGCACCTTGGGCGGCGTCCCTCTTCAAAAGGCGTTGGTAGATCTAGGGGCTAGTGTGAGCCTCATGCCTCTCTCCATGTTCTTAAGGCTAAACACCGGGACGAAGTTGAAACCTACCGACATGCGGATACAATTGGCCGATGGGCGAATAACAAGGCCGGTAGGGATCGCCGAAGACATCCCGCTACAAGTCCCGGGAGGAATATGCTTGCCATGTGACTTCGTGATCATGGACGTTAAGGAGGAGGGAGATACTTCATTAATACTTGGACGCCCGTTCCTCGCCACCGCCGGTGTGATTGTCGACGTGCGAGAAGGTACACTAACTTTGAACGTCGGCAACATCGAGGTGGAGCTTCACATTCCTAAGGCAATGAAACACATGCCTTACCACGAGGAACTTGACTACATGGACCTCCTTGATGAGGTAATCGAAGAGGCGATCCCCCACTCGATTGGCGCTCTTTTCGATGAGGATTTTGATGAAGGCCCGGATTTAGGCCAAGATGAGAAGATAGATGATTCCCCCGACCTCTCCGCTGAAAATGATGAAGGCGACGCTGATGTCGCAAGGATTCGAGAGCTCTGCAAGCTCTCGAAACAAAAGTCTCCGAAGAAAGCTCCGCCGCTACGAAAATCGGCGTCACCGGTGAAGCTGTTGACCGGAGCAAACGCTAGCTTGGGGGAGCCTCCCCCAACACTATTCGAGACGAGAGACCACCGCGGGAGAACACGCCACCGCAACTTCCGAATCCAAGCGTTCTCCCCGGAAAGTTTGATGGGTGCATCTCATATGCACCAAACATCCCGCATTAATTGAAAATCATAGGGGTCGAGCTCACGACCTTAACCGAGCGCTTGTCGGGAGGCAACCCGACGGTTATTGCTTTATTTTTACTTTTTTCTTTATTTTTGTTTAAGAAATTTTTAGTGTTTTGAGTCGTTCGCCCAAAAATTTTGTGATAACGGGTCCTATTTTTCTTGACAGGAGAGGAGATAGGTAAATCCATAATGAGGAGGATGAACGAGACGACGAGGAGCGCCCCAGGAAGACGCTCGATGCTTAGGAGTAAGATGAAATCGACTGGAGGAAGAAAGACGGAGTTTAGAGCCCAAACGAAGACAAACAGCAGAACACAAGGCTCACTCGGCCGAGTATACTAGTCACTCGGCCGAGTACACAAGTTCGTCCGGTCGAGCCGCTCACGAACAAGGGAAGTCTGCTGTACCCAACTCTCTGTTTATTTTCCTGATTTCAGCATAAATGCTACTCGGCCGAGTATATATTTTCACTCGGCCGAGTAAAAGGGATACGCTCCTAGGGCTTGTCTTGCCGAGTAGCTTGAGCCACTCGGCCGAATGGACTTACTCCACTCGGCCGAGGCTGGCAAAGCCACTCAGCCGTAGCGTAAGCGAGGAGGATATTTCATTTAATCCCACTCGGCCGAGTGACCTAGTCACTCGGCCGAGTCGTAACTTTTATTATATAAGGGGCCGAGGGGGGCACGTTTTTCAAAACGCAAAAAAATTCCCAAACGCCCGACCCCTCAGCTCCCTCGCCCGACCCTCGCTCGGTCGCGCCCTCACTCGCCCGGTCGACCACTGTCGCGCCGCCGCTCGGCCAGCCACCACCGGCCGAGCACCCGCCACGCCTCGCCCGAGTCGCCGGCGGCGGCCGCCGCTCCGACCACCTCCGGTATCGCTTGATTCGCCCTATTTCTCCTCTTTTTGTGTGTTTTTCGAGGATCCATGTATTAAACGAACCCCAAACCCTAGTCTTTCGATATCTATCTATTATACCCCTAATGCTCCATACGTTTTGAATATTACCCGCTGATATCTCCATTTCATGCGCAGGTTGTTTTTGGGAGCTTAGGGGAGCCTCGGGGAGCTTCTAGGGACTGATTCGGGCTTCTCGGAGGCGCTGAATTCGCACGCTTCCATTATCTTGCACTCGCGGCGTGTCTGGGTATACTCCTTCCATTCTTTTGCACACGACGCACTTTTTACACTTTTCGGCTCGCGCTCGGGGCCGATATGCCGCCCCGGACACGGCCGCGGTCGAAGAGAGCTTCCGCCAAGCAGAAGCGGTCGGATGATGCCGGCCCCTCCCACGAGTTGGAGGACTCTCCTCCACCTTCTCCCACACACCCCATCCACCCAGCACAGCCTGCAGGCCCCGCACATCCCGCACAGCCTGCATCGCCCACACAGCCCGCACAGCCCGCACAGCCACTCCCCGCCGCTCCACAGCCACCACCTCCGGCTCCACTGGTCGGGCCGCTCGGGATTACGTTCCGAGACGACGCACACCACGCCGTCTTCGAGTGTATCTCCCAGCGCTCGATCGTACCCTCCAGGTTTGCACACCTTGTCGACCTAGGACGCCTGGGGGTACTAGAGGGGATGCTCACGTTGTACGACAACGTGGGCTGGCGAGATTTCTTCCAGGTGTCGGCGGACACGTTTACCCGCCCGACACTTGAGATTCTTAGTTCGATCGCCCGGACCGACAAGGGATGCTCGTTTCGGTTCATGGACCGGGAGTGCCAGGTCACTCTCGATATGATGAGAGCATTCTTCTCGTGGCCCGCTGTCCCCGGAGCCGATCATGGTTACGGCCCCACCCATATCCCGCCACCATCCTTCGACACCGGTGCCTTTTGGGCCCGGATTACGGGTCTTCACGCCGCCTTTGACCCTAGTAGGGCCAAGGCCTCGGCCATTGTCCACCCCTGCCTCCGTATTGCTCAGCGCCTTATGGCGACGACCTTTTTGGCCAGATATGAGCCGGGCACGATGTCTACGCTGGAGCTCTACATGCTCTACGCGATGACACGTCCCAGAGCTCTATCTAGGGATGGCGATGAGCTGGTCCCCGCCGTCGTGATTGATGTCGCGGCTTGGTTTTTGGACCGCATCATTGTATCGGTGGGTGCTCGCTCACCGATATGATGCGGCGGCCTGATCACCTTGCTTGCCCTTATGACCGGCGAGGACTTCCCAGACGACTTGTGACGAGTACCGGGCCCCACTTCTTTGTCGATCGATGTTATGGCCCGGATGAAGATGCTTCGTCCGCTCGATGAGCGTCACTGGGTCTGGTTGCACGGCCTTTACGGTGCCGATTACATGATTCTTCTGAGCCCAGCTCGGATTCAGATTGCACCAGCCCACGTTGACTGGCTCCCTGCGATGGATGTTCTCATCCCCGCTGCTTACGTGCTCGAGTCCGATGAGGCCGAGCAGGCCCACGCTGCCCCCGCTGCCCCCGCAGACCCTGTCGCCCCTGCCGAGCCTGCCGCCCCTGTTGACCCTGTGGCCCCTCAGCCTATCCCTGATGTTTCCGCTGCTCCTGACACCTCTGTCCCCACCTCTGTCGGTGTCGGGAGTACCTTAGCTGAGCCCACCTCCACCACTCCCGCGGCTGTCACCACCCCCACTGGCCCTCTGTCTGCTGAGCCTATTTCTTCTGCCCCACCCGAGCGCCCACCGACCGTAGTTGAGTGCAGAGAGCCCTCTGTCTCCACTGCTGCTGTATTTTCCGAGAGTGTCGTGGCGTCTGTCCACACTTCTGTGCCACTGACCTCTCCGGCCGCCTCGCTGCCTCTTTTATATTCTTCTTTCATTGCTGCTGCCTCCACTTCTCACCAGCCGGTGCCCCGGCCTCACACTGAGGCCAGGCCCACATTTGCGAGCGCAGCACCTTTCGTTCCCTTCCCCGCTGAGCCCGTCACATACGCAACCCGAGTACGCCAGCCCCGCCCTGCACAACCCTGACCGGTGCGTCCCTCTACACCACCTCCCCCCGACACTATACTTCAGAGCATTCGTGCTCTAGAGGGGGCGGTGAGTGGCCTCAGAGGCGACCTTAGGACCCTGTCCTCCACCGTCTCTGCGATGGCTGGCCGCTTTGACCGGATCCCCCAGATTCACTACTGTCTTACCCAGGTCCTGGAGCGTCTCCCTCGCGTAACACCACCCACCCAGCAGGTTCCCACCCACACTTCCACACACACTCAGCCTGCTACCACTTCCACACCCACACCCGCTCAGCGGCCTGTCCAGCCACCACCACCACTTCCGCCTCAGGACGGAGACGTCGCAGCACCACCTTCTTAGGCACCCTTGATGCCATCGATTATTCCTGCCGTTGTGCTGCCCGTTTCTGCTGGGTCCTGTTGCAGTTTTGTCCACCCCCCTCCCCTCACTTATTTTGGGTTTCTCATTCAGATCGTATCCTTATATATCTTTTTTGGGAGAGAGGGAGAGTTTTTGGTGACACACTTATATATCTGTATCACTCCTATCTGTGCATGCATCATGTCCGCATCATCTTTTCATTTCTTTATTTTTCTTTTTATTTTCATGTTTTTTTTCATCATGCATGCATCCTCACTTGCCCCTCACTTTACTTGTCTCTCGGTGTGCCCCACTTGGCACATTGAGGACACTGTGCCATTTAGCTTGGGGGAGTGAGTTCTCACGTTCTTTTTCGGTTTGCCACCTTTATTTCTAGTTTTTCACGCCGTTTTTCGCTTTTGCACTTATTTTTCATCATTTTTCTTTTATTTTGCCATGCATCACGTTTTTCTTATTTTTTCTGTGTGCCGCATTGTAAATAGTTCTATTTTCCCTTTATCTTTATTTCTTTCTTTTTCATCTCATGCTAGAGATGACTTTTCTGTGATGATGATGACGTGGAGTTAGCTTATTCTATATGCATGCTTTATTTGTCATGTCTTAGATTTTATTTCTGATATCATATGCTATGACTTGCCTTGCATCTAGAGATAGTAACCCACACTTTTTCCACATGAAAATGGATGAAATTTTATTATTAGCTGAGTCTGAATATTCATATGTATGCTATCACAGAAAACACACCAAGATTCACGCATTGAATGTCTATATCTGGAGTACTGATTTCTTTTCCTATATCACTTCTATATGCATGAATTGTACATTTCACTTCAGGATGATTGAATGATGTTAGCTATGATAAATTTGGATTAGTTAGCTTTTTTGTGATCGAAACTGAGTAGATTAGATTACCCTGCTGAAGTTGTCGTGCATGTCTTATAGAGTGAACCGAGAGATATATTCATTTCTTTCTCCACAAATCTTGAACATCATTTCTCTACTTTTAAAATCATTGGTGAATCTCCCCTTAGCGATTCTATTATATGGCATTTCCCCCCGCTATTAATTCCTAGCTTCAAATTTCTTATTCGAAAAAAAAGGAAAAAGAGAAAATGTTCCTGTATATCATTATCTCTCTTTGAGTTGGGATCGTTGTGTATATATGCTTTTGCCACACAAAAAAACAAAAAGAAAAGAAAAAAAAGAGAAAAGAGGAAAAATCCTCAATAAAAGATCCCATCTCACTTTCTTTCTTTCTCTTCTCTTTTCATTGCTTTTGGAGCTTTATAAAAATGGGGATGTAAATATTTTTTATGCCACCACGCTTATAGATAAGCTTGGGGGAATGGATCCATTGATGTGTGAGAGAGTGACTACTTGACGTTGCACGACAACCTAGGCTAAGTAATATTCTATACTCGGTGAGATTATTTTTAGCTTTACGAAATCCAGAAATCTAAGCCTAGCACTCATTTCATGAAATCCATACTTTTCTATTCTCTCTATTCTATAGTGTGATACTCTTATACTCCTGATAGAAAGCATTCAATTGAAAAGTGTGTGATCTGTGATTTGTATACCGCTTTAAATGATTCAGACGATGTTAATTATAAAATTATTCCGTTTTTCATGATTATATTGTTGTTCGTGGGTTTTCTATTTCTATTTGCACTATTATACTATGATATCAAAATGAAATTCTTTGACATGTGTTTTTCATTCAGTGCATGCTATATGAGTAAGCGGAACCCACGTCCTGAGAAAATGATCTAGCAGCCTACCTCTTCGCTTCTTTCTTTCTTATTTATTTTTATTTCGTTTTTCACTCTTCTCCGTTTTCCATTCTTCATTTTTCTTCGCCGTTTTCGTTTTCCGATTCCATCGGGTTCGCCTTTTACTTATCTTCCTTGAGGACGAGTAAGAGGTAAGCTTGGGGGATTTTGATCACTCCTTATTTTACACTTTTTTACCGCATGTTTGCATGCCATTTAGATCGCCCAAATCATGTTTTTCACGATATATCGACGATATTGTGATGCTTTTAACGATTTGTTGTTTTTGTCGCATTTCAGGTGATTTGGCGCGATTAGGAGTGATCTCGAGATGCGCTTACTCCAGACGGTCACCGACAACCTCCCCGAGGGGTATTTTGCTGTTGGAGAGGAGCGGAAGAAGAACGGACGTCGCATGAGCGACGAGGAGGCCAAAACAAGCAGTTTAGGCATGTTTTGTGTCCCACTCGGCCGAGTGAAGGAGTCACTCGGTCGACCAGTGAGACACTGCTCGGCCGACCAGATCGGACACGATTCATACGTGCACTCGACCGAGCGACGGAGACCACATCGGCCGAGTGACGAGACCCCGTCCGCCCGAGTGGCGCCCAGACGAAGCCCTTCAAAAATCGCCATGTTACTGTTTTTCGGCTGCCTGAGCTTCAGAAGACCCACTCGGCCGAGTGGATAATCCCGTCCGCCCGAGTACCATGAAGCCATCGGCCGAGTGACGACAACTCACTCGGCCGAGCCGCCCCCGAAGTGAAGACCCCTGAAGATCGATACTTACTGGAAAATTACTGGGTTTTCACTCGGCCGTGCGACTTTTGCCACTCGGCCGAGTGCGACGCGCTACCTGTAGCGAAAATTGCGGAAAACAGGCTGCGCAGGGGTATTTTGGTCACAGTTTTTGGACGATTTTGGGGGCTATTTAACCCCTGTTTTTACCCTAGTTTTGAGAGCCTCTCTCTTAGATTTTTTTGCAGTTTTTTTTTTAGATTAGCTTTTTAGTTTTATTCTTGTGATTGAAGAGGAGACAAAATTGAATTTTTGTTGGATTAATTGAAGAACTCCATTGGTTTGCTTTTCTCTTCTCTAAAAATTCTATTTTTATTGCATATCTCAATATTGTGATGAATTCTATTGCTCATTTCATTGATTATTTTTGTGATCTTGCTATGAATTGTGAGTAGTCGCCACGTCTTGGGGCGTGGGGATGAACCCTACAAGCCCTATTTCATAATTGTGATGAATTGTTAGGAATTTTGCTAGAATTCCTACTAGGGATTAGATTGGGATCAATTTACTATGGATGGTTAGGAATTCTCATCGATTGGGATTTGCAAGAGATTGGATCCCAATTCGATAGGAAACCCTAGAAATACGAATTGGGTTGGAATCGAATTTCCGTAGTATCGGTTTGCAAGAGATTGGACCGATACTAGGGTTTCCGGTTCCAATTCCGCGCCAATACCCGTTTCCAAGAGATTGGACGGGTAGGAACTATCCCAAACTAGGTCGTGGACCGAGTTTGCAAGAGATTGGGCTCGGTGCGCGATTGAACGATGATGTTGATCCTAATGCTAGCTTCCCTAGGCTAGGGTTTGCAAGAGATTGGACCCGAGCCTAGGATAGCTATAGACCGGCAACAGCGCGAGAGCGTGAGCTTGGTTCTACATTCAGTTGCAACTAGTTCATCCAAAATCTTATTCTAGCAACTTTGATACCGATGAACCACTTTTATGAAATACGGTGAGTAGCGGGAATTCCCCATTCCCTAGACGTTCTTTATTTGATTTGATATTCCCATACTTTGTCTGACGATTGTGACAGGATCGCCAAAGGCAAATTTCTCTCTTCTTAAATAGCTAGGTTGATTGGAACAAGCACGGTCATTCGTCCTCCCTGTGTTCGATAACCCGCTCGCTGCTACAGCGTGCACTTGCGGTAAAACTACAACCGTTCTTTTGGGTTACGTCCCGGAGCGATCAGACATCAAGGCGCTTCGTATCTTCACAGTCTTGGATAACGGATAGAACTTGTTGACAAATATGCTTGCTGGCTCATCCCAAGTGGTGAAGATCCCCGTGGCTTGTGTCCTTAGCCAATACAAATCCTTACCACGAATAGTGAATAGGAAAAGACGCAGTCGAATAGCATCCGTCGACATGCCAGGCATCTGAAAAGTGGCACACTTCACCAAGAACATTTGCAAATGGTAGTGTGGGTTCTCTTGAGCGTTTCCATAGAATGGGTCTTGTTGCATCAACACTACGAGTCCCGTCTTCAACTCAAAATTCTTGTCGGCTACCAACTCATGCATAGCTATAGAAGAGGTTGTAGATGTGGTCTTGGGCCGTAGCCTATCTCGGATAGAGACAAGCCTAGTCATACATTGTGCTAGCTCCTCTGGTGTTTCCGACGTAGCCATATGATTTTCATCTATAGTAGATCTCCTCTCAGCTTTAAGCTTCCTTGTCGTCCGCTCGATCTCAGGGTCAAATAATATGTCTCCTTGGTAAGCCCTTGATCTCGTGTACATGCACAGAAAGAGAGAATCTACATAGGATTGTTAGCACAATAGAGGAATAAAAGAGTGAAAATAAGAAATATGAATAAAAAGAAGAAGAAAATATCTAGGTAAAGAAAATAAACTACTGTCGCCTCCCCGACAATGATGCCAAAAACTTGGTCGCTCCCGGATATACACCCGAAAAACAATTATAGTTTTACCGCAAGAGCACGGCGTAATGGCGAGCGGGTATCAAACACAAGGAGGGACTAATGATGGTACTCTATCTTGATCACTAAGCTATTGGTGGAAATGCGATTTTTAGAATGTTGTTGTCATAGTCATTCAATTAACAATTCAAATTTCATATTATAAAAGCATCTAGGGCTAGGGAATCCCCACTACGGATTATCATGCATCCTTGTGAATCGTGAATCTCAATGTTTCTAGACTTGGATGGAGGTGAACTAGTCTTAACTAAATAGAGAACCAAGCTCACGCTCTCGCGCTATTGCCAGTCTATAGCGACCTAGATTAGGGCCCACACTCGTGCAAACCTTAACCTAAGCCACTAGCATTAAGATCGACATCATCGTCCAATCGTGCCCTGAGCCCACTCTCGTGCAAACTCGAGTTACGATCTAGATTGTGATAGCTCATATTCATCCAATCTCTTGAAAACAAATATGGGTATAGATTTATAATAAAAATGCTAGCTTTGGTCCAATCTCTTGCAAACCAAACCTAGCGAACCTTAATTATAAATCTAAATCGAATATCTAGACCTTCCCATTGATCAGAGCTCAATCTCTTGCAAAACCCAGATCAATGGAAATTCCTAGCTATTCGTAATAAATCAACCACAACCTAACCTCTTATCAATTCTAGCAACAAAGAAATTCTTTCATCACAATTATAGCATTAGATCCATAGGGTTCATCCCCATGCCCTAGAACAGCGAATCTACTCACAATTCATCAAAGCAATAGCAAAATCACTGATGGAAATCATAGTGCAATTCAGATTTTGAAGAGAACAATTCATAAAACTGCAAGAAATTAAAAGACATAGACAAACCAGATCTGGGTTCTTCAATCTCCAAAAGGGAATTACAATTAGAATTAAGCTAAAATCTATTTTTTGGTCTCACCTTAAGCTAGGATAAAAACTGGGCTTAAATACATGACCAAAACGTCCAAAAATCCTAACAGAATTGCCCCTGTGCAGCCCAAAACCCTAGTTTTCAACATAGGCTGGCGGTGCTACTCAGCCGAGTGGAAATCCCACTCGACCGAGTGCGAGACCCAAATAAAAACAGAAAAGTTGGGGGTTTTTGTGGCTCTGCGCCCACTTGGCCGAGTGAAGTTCTTCACTCGGTCGAGTGGACTTCCCACTCAGCCGAGTGGGTCTTCTTCTGTGCTCCCTAGAATTCCAGAGAGTCTGCTTCGATTTCCTTCGAAAGTCCTGACTCACTCGGGCGAGTGTCGATCTCTACTCGACCGAGTAGAATTATCCATTCGGTCGAGTACATTGTGGCACGGGACGATTTTGTATCAGTCGTACTCGGCTGAGTACGCTTCTTTACTCAGTCGAGTGGGCTATGTTACTCGACCGAGTAGGCTGAATTAGAAGCCACTCTTCTCTTCCTTGCCTCCTCTTTGCTTCTATCGATCTTCTTCTTCTCCCGCTCATCGTCCAGCACCGTTAGCTCCTTAATATAGCCATAAGCGATGCTCCGGCATGCATGCAAATCACTTAAGCTCATTTTTGCTCATGATGGCTCTATATTTCCTGAAATCCAACTGTCACGCCCCAGTCGCCCTAATACTCAGGGAAGAGAATCTAATCTCAACTTCCCGAGAAAAGATAGGATGAGTCATGTGACGGCTGCGATCTTAGACCAAGCGTAAGGAAGAGTAGGGCATGCCACTGCTCATACTGGAACAACACAGAGACAACACAAAGTGCATAAAAATAAAGCGCTCCAACAATCACATAGACACAATTTACATCTACAGAGTGTTACCAAAGTAAAGTAGCAAAAGTAACTACAGCTACAACATAACAGAGCCACAACAGAGTACAACAGTACACTACAGTCCACTATAGTCCACAGTCACATAATATCTACAGAGTCTACTACAAAAATATGTACACCGTCCCGCTGGGACTCAAAAAGTACAAACCTCTATCTGACTACTACTACATCACCACCATCTAAGTCTTACTACAAAACTACAACGTCTACTGAGTACATCTGAAATCGTCCAGAGGTGGTACAAAACAAAGCTACAACAACTGTCACAGGAGTGGCTACTATGATTACCAACCCGTCCCCCACCATCCCCGCGTACGACCACATCATGGCTACTCAAGACTAGCTGCAACCTAAGAATGTCCAGTGGAGTCTGGCTTTAAGCGCTGCTCCGAAGTACCTGCTCCAAAAACCACAGGGAGTGGACATGTCAAAACGTGTCTAGCAGAGAAACTCAACACACAAGGGTCTAAGCACATAACAACTTGAATTCATTGATTATTAATATTTTTCCAGGGTTGTTAAGTTTTAGAGATGACCTTTCAATGTAGAGATGCCGTAGACAGACTCAAGTATGAGGACTAAACCTCATCCCAAATTGGGATGGCAACAGAGCACCCGCCAGTGGTACAATCCACTGAGTAAAGCTTAACGGGGCCTCCCACTCTGGATGTGGGGGCAAAAAGACAGAGCCACGAGGGCCTTCCACTCTGTCACACAGACGTAGGGCAACACTGAAACATACGATATAACTCTGAACAACATAGTCTCGTCCTCATTCTTGACCCGTCACGGTTTCTACCCCCAAACCCACCTAGAGGGCCAGCAGCTCTGGACACCTCTAGTATTCTTTACCTAACCTAGGGTTAGTTGCTCATACACATTTCAGGTCTCAAAGCCAACATCAACTATTTTTTTTTCAATCGCCAACATGAGATACCAACATCCAACACGATAATTAACAACATTTCCAACCAATCCACGTTTTGAAATTTGAGCAACTAGGCCTAGGATAGGGTTACACTTAATTAACATGTCATATGGGATGTATAAACATTTACAGCAGTAAAGGAATCCACAACAATTTATAAATTGCAAATCCAACGCTCACAATTTAATTTCAGCCATAACAACAATACCAGGACAGAGCATAGCAGGGGTGATATCTCAAAGTAATTCTACCGAACCTGAAAAAATAATTCAAAGGGGGTTGTAGCCCCATATGCCAGTATGTCAGATTTCAAATTTCATAACAATTGTCCATTTGGGTGATTTATTATGAATATATTACTGAACAGGTCAGCAGATTATGGGGTCAAAGAGTGACTGTTTCAGTATGCTTAGAGGCAAAATTAGACAACTATGGAGTTGAAGAAAACTGAGATATGGGTCTTATCTTTAAAATGAGCCCAAGAACATAAAAATTGGTTCCGTGGTTTAAATGATGTAGGCTTTTTAAAAACATGTGTCTGGGCTGTTAAAACCTGGACAATTTTTCAGATCGAATTTTTTACAAATATTTAGATTCAAAATTAGACTTTAGCCAAGTCAAAGAATTTGTAGAGGATATCTAGGAGTAGAACATATCAAAATTTCAGAGAAAAATATTGATTTTAAGGGTGAGAACTGAGCGAAATAAAATCGGATAGAGTCTCCCCTGTATTGGCCAGATCTGACCTGTTTTGTTATTGATGAAAATAAATTCAATAATCAAAATAAAAAGCCTAAATTTGGTATAGAGTTAGAAAACATAGTAATAAAGAATATTATCACGAAAAATTTGCTAAAGTTTTGATCTTGGAACATTCTTAAGCATGTATCATGATTTTAACCACAAATTCACCAAAAAAAAGCAACATACATGAAAATTTAGCATAACACCCTAGCATGCAAAGGTAAAGTCACATCCCAAGTGTATTAAGGATCTCTACCTAAGCTTTTTGAGGGTGGGATGATGGCCTCTAGCTTCAAACCCTAGCTCCCAAGCCTCCTCTCTAACTCAAGCTTGCAATTTTGACCATTCTCCTCCTCTTCTTGCTCCTAGCTTGACATGTACCAAGGATGGCCTCCTCCCCTCTCCTCCTTTATTCTCTATACCTCTCCCCTCTCTCTAGTATGAAGAGCCATGAAATTGGATGGATAAGATCAAGTTTTTTTTGGAGGATAGGGTTGAGGTGGAGGGTGTTTAGTGGTGCTTAGAGTGTATAGAACCCTCTAAGGGTACTTTAGGTATTTCACCCCCACTAAACCTAGTAACCAATGCATGGTTGCCAAACACCCCTCTAATCCCCAATAATCCCTAGAAAAAGACCTATTAACCCTCTCTTGGCAATTTCACACAAAACCCCCTCCATTTAGCCTTTTTGCGAACAGACCCAAAATTGGATGCAAATGAAAATGTGAGGGGTATTATTGCAAAACTCTCTAACCCCCAATGGCCATCTTGCGTAGTTATTACTACGGTCCCATTTACATATTAAGACGGTCTTGATAGCCATGGGACACCTTTTCATGCACGCATCCCAATGCACTGGGTCAATCTCGATATCCGTGTGCACGATTTGAAGGACGAGTGTGTCCAAGGCTAACTCCATCTTCTAAATACTCATGGTAAGTCCACTTAATCAAGTTCGTGGTGGTGATGTATGCAAGTGTCCGTGCACGAGGTGTGCTCGTGACTGAGCACAAGTGTGCAGGAAAATGACTAGTCGGTCAATCAACGTACTTGGTCCGACTAGTTTACACCATTTTCCCATACTTCACCCTATTCTCTACACCACCTCTCGTGCTGTCACCTAAGCATCACTATACATACTACGGCCATTCTAAACATACTACAACCCTCCAACACGCTTCCCAACGCATGGGAGCCTTAACAGGAAAGATGGTCCTCCAAATGGGTCCCACTCTCTAGGTATCCTACACCATTACCTCCAATACACCGTACATGATCACAACACATAACCCTATCCTGTAGACTGGACTACGGAGGGTTACACCGACAAAAACAAGAAATAGTGAAAAACAACGCAATATCGTCGAATAATCGTGAAAAAAGTGATATGGGCGATCAAAATGGTATGCAAACATGTAGAAAAAGGTGTAAAATATGGACCGATCAATAGATACATTAGACTCGTATGACTTGTTTGGCATCATCAAATTTAAGTTTTGGCTTTAGTTAGAGGACTAACTTAGGCCAACTGGAGTTTCCTCATTGGCTAGCTTACGCCCCCCCCCCAATATTTTTAAAGTTGTTGTACACATTCTAAAATCCTAAAATCCAAATATGAATGAACCCTATGGGTATTTGACCATCGATCCACTTGTTACAAAAACTTCTATTGTTCTGAAACCATTGAACTTGCAGTTGGTGGATGAATAAGCAAAATCTTTGGATTCACTTGAAAATTGGTGGTTTGGGATTTTAGAACATGAAGATCAAAATGAATGGTTCGGATCGAAGTGATAAATTGGGGGTGTGGGTTTCATGCTGCCAAGGAGGAAATTTTCCTCCTTGGGTAGCATTACCATTTTACAATATATATTGAAATCGTATTGATATTGTGATTTCTTTATTGTAAGAAAAAATATTGGATTATTAGTATTTTACTACTTAATGTTTAAATCTTATTTTTTTGTATTAGGGAACTCATTAATCATAAAAATTTTGGGATCATGTTGATGGCAAGACAAACACTAGAGGGTGTGCTTAGTGTTTTCAAAAATAATGTTTAATTAAAAATTAAATCGCTCTAGCTATGCCTAAGTCTCCTAAGAGAGTTACATCCTTAGTTACTTAATCAATACTTCTAGCTACTTGCAATGAAAATAAAATGCACAGTGGAAATATAACTCAAGTGCAAGTAATAGAAATGAGAGACAATGAACATAATCACAAACAAATGAATTTATCTTGGTTCACCCTCTCGTGGGCTACATCCAGTCTCCAACATCGTTAGGATTTTCTCTACTAATCAACTCTCAACCTAGAGAGTCACTTACCTCAGCTTGATGGCTTCTATAACCACCTTGTTTCACTGACTAGGAATTTCCAATGCCACTTCTCCATTGAGTGGTCTTCTAATACAACCAAACACAATCATTAAGTGAGGACATCAATATTTGAGGTTTTTCAACCAAATACAAATTACAACAACCAATCATTTACCACCACAATCTTGTGTAGATTTTTACAAACTTTCTATTGAAGATGAATTTTTTACTACTTTGCCTATAACCTTGCAATTTGAAACTCAAAGTGCGTTGTGAGGCTAAGGCTAATCTTTTTGATCTTAAATAGTAAAGATGAAGCTTTAGGAGATAGAGAGAGATAGTTTTGATCTTGATAAAATAGAGGATAAGAGCTCTAGAAGATCAAAACTAAATGGCCATGAAATTGCATAAAAGCGTTTAGAAAAACTTAGGAAACCTTTTTGGCCAAAGAGAGGTTTTTGGGTCATAAAACATTGAAGCACAAGGTAGCTTTAAAATATAGTTTTTCTCTTGAAAAATTACTCTTAAAACCTTGACCAAACCTTAGTAAACACATCATATATCGGGGTGAAAAACCGTTGAAAAACCGTTGAAAAACATTTCCAAAACACCCCTCTAACTGATCAAAAAGACAGCTTTCCATAAATCGCGAAACTATGTTTTCTGTCTGTTAAGCTTATGGTAGTTGACTACTGTAGTTGGAGTAGTCGACTATCACATAGATAGTGGACTACTTCGACAACTGTAGTCGACTACTATCTGTAATCAACGACTGTCCAACTCTCTGTTTCGATGGTAGTCGACTTCTATGCAAAAGATAGTCGACTCCCAACGTAGATAGATAGTATACAAACAATTAAAATCTTTTAAAATATTTTTAAAATCATTTAGGAACATTTTCCTAAGTGTATGAACTTCAATAACAAGATAAACGCTTACATCAAAATACATAAAATCTTCACTTGAAGTTCTTTGATATAGATTCTTAAGTTCCATGGTGTTGTCCCTAATTCTTGATCACTTAAGCTTGGTGCGTTGATTGAGCTCCACAATTGCTCTTCATTGACTCCATGTGCCATGAATGATCTTTTCACTTGTCTTCTTCAACATCTTGGCTCAATGAGTTTTTAAGCATAGCTTTGATCTCATTGATATACTTGAATATGATGTTTGATTACTTGCATTCACTAATTTGATTAGCACACAACATTTGTTTGTACACCATCAAAATCTACTTGGGGACTTAATATCCAACAAAAATGTCCATCAAATCTAGACATCGTCATTTAAGATGCAGTTCGGATAAGAACTACGCAGCACTAGCATTTGCATGAGACCGTCTATAGACTTGAAAGTTTCTTAGTTTTATTTTATTTGTACTAATTTAGACTATTGTATTCATTGTAATAGGACTTGTTAGCCTTCTTATTTTGGCATTGCAATGTAATAACTTTTTTATTGTGGCTTACATTAAGTTTCATGCATTCACAGATGCTTGTGTAATTATTATCTACACTTATCACAGTTAAGTCAAGATGGTAGTCCTTTCAGCTTATATATATGTCATGGGCTTGTCATGTTCTGGTTCCATAGTATATTGGGAAGCATGGTATGACAAGTGTGTTGGGATTCCTATGGATGGCAAGTAAACACTAGAGATGTGTAAATAGTGTCTTTGAAATAATAAAAATCTCTTTAGAAATTTCTACCTAAGTTATTAATTAGAGTTGCCTAATTAAAACTTAATCAATAATAACTCTTGCAAGTATAGAACTAGCACAACAAAATATAAACAAGTATGTGTTATGAATGGGGGAGACCTTTGGTCTCCACACACTATCATCCACCATTAAACACACTCTTAGTGGGTTTCCCTTGAGATCCAAGTGACTTATAACTCTCTTCATATAATATATATATGGCTATGGACTTTACCATATGCCTAATTCTTCTCCATATTCCAACACGTTATCACGCACACTTATCAGTTGAGCCAAATCCCCTGCCGATTAACGAATCGCGAGGACGCGGATATGGCTTCCTTCTCCAAACTTCGCTAAATCCGACGGGTAGGATCTAGAGGCAAACTTTTAGAAACCCCTAAATCATCATTTTTCATGCGCATGTTGTTAAGTCTGTGATACTTATTTTCTACGAGATCTATAACATAATCTATAGAAAAAAAATCAAATTCTCAAACACCCTGATTTAACAATGATTAATGAAAATGATAACCTACAGTGGAGTTGCAAATCCCAACTGAGGTTCCATGTTCAGCTTTAAAGAAAGAGAAAGACTTTCTACTAGATAAGGAAAGGGGAAATTTTTTACGCTACAGGTTTAAAAACAAATTGTAATTTGTTGGCATTGTTTGATTTGCATTCCTATAATTTCTCTACATCATTGCCTCAACATTCCGACGCCTCATATTTCGGCATGCCGCCCCCTGTCGTAGGGAGCCTGACACTACGCCACCCCATGTCGGGGTGGCCTCCCTGCGCCCCCCCATCGGAGGGGGTCTCTGGTTGCAGCACCGCCCCTATCAGGGAAGGCCTCTTTCTCCCAGAGCGCCTGTTTTGCCTCCCCCTGTCAAGGGGGGCGCCACCCCGGGCACCGCTCGATTCGCCCCCTGCCTGTCGAGTGGGGTGCCGCCCCGTGCGCCGCTCGATTCCCCCCTGCCTAGGCGGATCTTTCCCTTTGCCGCCTGCCAATCACTCATACGGTTTTCTTTGCTGTCGTTAGCGGCATATCCGCACAGTTTTCAGAGATTGCCTTATCCCATTATTGGCAGGAAAGGCAATTTATTGAGTGCATGCAAGAAGTCTAACAAATAAGCCAAGATTTCAACCACAGTTCATCTTTCGAAAACCCAAGCCTTCTTTATTAAGCTGGGGTATTCCTCTATATTCATACTTCACTGATGACAATGTCTACAGAAAAGCACAATTTATATGGTTGGTATTCTCATTGATGTTTATCAAGTTGTTGAGCTTTTCTTTGCCTTTGCTGTGCATCATCAGCTTTTATATAATAGCAGACTCCGCTAAAATGAGGCTTCCACATTGATAATAAGCTTTCATTTGATATTAACAATTCAATAGTGAAACATGCAGGTATGCACGCTTCAGGATGATACCAGATCCAATTGACCGGCGTGCCACCCCCCATCGAGAAGGCCTTCGTTTCGACCGCCGGACCAAATCCAGCCGTACCTTGCGGCTGCCCCTACCCAACACACCTCCCTCCCTTAAAGCCCTAATTAGGGTATGGGGGGAAACAGGCATGTGCCTCCCCTGATGGGCCAGAAGCCCAGTTTATAACAAAATTGAAAATAAAAATGGGTATTTTCTGGCTGACGGGCCTGCAACCCGCAGCCAGCCCGCGGGCCACTGCCCTGTAGGCCAAAATATTTTTAATTCAGAAAATACCCTATTAAACCCTGAAAATTCCAGAAAATTCTGGAAATAACAGAATAAATCCGAAAAAATTCTGGAAAAATCTAGAAAAATCAGGGAATATCAGAGTGAGGATATTGTGTTTGATTAACTCCTCTCGGGGTATTTGTGGCAAGTAATAATTTTGTTACTTAATTCGATGTTAAAATTCATTATTAATCCATTTATTTTTTTATTTGGATAAAAATAAATATTAATTTACGTTTTAACCATTACAAGGATCCTGAGACCGCTCTGTCGTTAGGTTAGTTAACTAACCTAACGGGTAATGACGTTTTCCCGTGGTCCAAGTAACTATTAAACGTAAATTTAATATATTTATCCAATAAAATTGCCTGCGATGTTGAATTTATTATATTTTTTATGCCTGTGATGTTGCATACTTTTATAAACTGCTTGAAATGTTGGTAAGACTATGTTGTGGTTTTTTGGATCGGCCGTTATTAGTCACCAACATTTATTTTTCCTCGCATTTTTTTGAGTGAAAATGTAGTGAGGAACTAAATGTAAAAGCCAAAGCCCGGAGAAACTTCGCCTGAAGATGGAGGAAAATTGCTAATGTTGGGACCCCCCAAGGGTTTCCAATTTGTAATTTTAATTTTCTCGTACTGGCAGCTGGACCTGAAGTTCCATCTGCGCTCACAGGGCATAAGTCACACAATTCAGGCTCTAGCTATGGCTGTGACAACTGATGAAGGGACTTCTACTATTAGAGTCTCCGATTTAGAGAAGGCAAAAGCCATTATCTATATCAGGAGACATATTGATTGGACCCTGAAGGCCGAATAACTAACAGTGGAGGACACTCATGAACTGTGGATAGCACTTGAGGATAGATACAAATATCAGAAAGATGTTATCCTCCATCATGCATGTTATGAGTGGGAGAATCTCCGACTTCAGGACTTCAAGTGTGTAGCTGAGTATAACTCAGCTATCCATAACATCACCTCACGCCTGAAGTGTTGAGTATTGACTCCCCGGATTTGGTTTTGGATGATGAACAAACATAAATATCGTGAACTAACTCTTTGTGAGCGTAGTTATGGAGATCATCACCAAACTTCTTTGAACATCAAAAGCGACATCTCGAGACTTCTCAAAGCACGTGATCATATGCTTGAAGCTTCGTTGAAGCTCAAGGACCATTATTGAAGTCAAGAGATTTGGATCGAAGCGATTGAAGACGGTTCGTCAAGTTTTATTTATAGTCTTCTAGCTTCATTTCGTAGATTGTTAAGCCTTGAGTAGGTCTTATGTTTTAATCTTCATAACGCTCCTATCTTAGAGCTAGGATCTTATTAGAAGCCCATACGAACTTTCCCGAAGCTTTGCACTTCGTTTCGCGGTTTTTGTGCTTGTTAGTTGGTTCAAGAAGAAGAACCAACCGACTAGATGGCAATCTAGTCGGTCGGCAATGCTTCTTGAACCGACTAGAATGCCTTGACTAATTTCAGTTCATTCACTGTTTACAGTTAGTCAGTCCAAGAAGGTTCACCGACCGACTAGTTGTGAAACTAGTCGGTTAGGAATCCTTCTTAGACCGACTAGTTCTGTGTTCAGTTTTTCAGCCTGAGCTACTGTTTATCTTTAGTCGGTCTAAGAACGATTGTCGACCGACTAGTTGAGAAACTAGTCGGTTGGAATTTGTTCTCAGACCGACTAGTTCAACTTGATTTCAGCCTATACTATTTTGACTCTTAGTCGGTCAAAGAACACTCACTGACCGACTAGTTGTGAAACTAGTCGGTTGGCAAGTCTTCTTGGACCGACTAGTTCTCTATCTTCTGAACTTCACTTTTTGGCTGTTCTTCAGTTAGTCGGTTCATGTTGAATCACCGACCGACTAGTTGATGAACTAGCCAGTCAGTGATCCTTCTTAGACCGACTAGTCTGCTTCAGAATAGAGCCGTTGGGAACTTTTTCAACACGATTTTTCTTGCCTCTATAAATACAAACCTGATTCGTTTGAGGCAGGAAAAGAGGTCCATTATCAAAGTTATTTCAGACCTAAGAGAGGAGTTTTCTCAAGCTATTTCCAAGCTCTCTCTTCTCACCAAGAATCTCTCCCTCACTTCTTGAGCCCTAATTCCTCAAGAGAGATTCTCTCTATTGTGAGCCTCTCAAGCTAAGAGCTTGATCCAAGGTCACCAACTCCACCTTAGGCTTCCATTGCTGGTCAACTTCTTGGAGCTAGGGTTTGGTGACATATTCTTTCTCAAAATCCTTCTTTGCCCTAATTTGGTAAGTATACTCAAGGCATAGGATTTTGTGGTAAGTGTTTCATTATTTCATCGCATTTGATATTTGAATTGTTCTCTCGGTTGTGAGAGAAGTGTGTGATCCCGGGTTGTGGGAGTCACATTTTCATTGTGTATGATTTGGTCTTGTAGAGGTTTTCTACAAGAATTTCATAGTGCAAAATCTTGGGTTAGTAGTTTCTAACTCAAGTATCCGGAGGGGTTCCGGGTGGTTGGGACGTAGGATCACCGGGAACAAGTCGGGGAGACTTGGGTGGATCCGAACCTGTTACATGCTTTGTTTACGTTTTTCTATTCTTTTTGTTTGTAGTCTATTCCGCATTGTTGTTTGTGTGTTTGCACAATAGTTAGGAATAACTCTCTTGATTATTTTAAAGTACTATTCACCCCCCCTCTAGTACATGTGCAGTAGCTTCGTAGGGCACTACAATTGGTATCAGAGCCAGAGTTCAAAGCTATGACAAACAACGACTACAACGTCTTCACGGATCGTCAAGGATCTTCTTCAGTTATGGAAGGACAATCCTCTGTCAGGCCTCCTCACTTCAACGGTACCAACTATGGGTACTGAAAATGCCGGATGGAAACCTTCCTCCGGAGCACTTCACTTTGGAGAGCCACATTGACGGAGTATGTCGAGCCCGCCGAACAAGATTTCACGAAGTGGACTATCACGAAGGTTGCCGCGGAGGTAAACAATGCCAAGGCAATGAATGCCTTGCAATGTGCGTTGGAGCCCAAAGACTTCAACAAGATATGCACATGTAAGAGTGCATATCAAGTATGGAACCAACTCCTCATCTTGCACGAAGGAACGAGTACGGTAAAAGATTCTAAACTCGTTGTCGCTAACAAAGAATTCGAGTTGTTTCACATGGAACAGGGTGAAACTATGAAGGACTACAATGCTCGCTTCGTGGACATATCCAATGAATTGGAAGCTCTTGGGAAGATCTACACCCAAAAGGAGAAAGTCGCGAAGATCATTGACGGACTTCCTTCTTGTTGGGAAAAGCGTATCTTCACCATCGAGGAAGGTAACGATTTGAATAAGTACATTGTTGTACAACTAATGGGTATCTTGTTGTCTTACAAGGTACGCAAGGAAAGTAAGATCAAGATGAAGGAGAAGATGAAGGCGTACTTGAAGCAAGACGGTCCAAAGAAAAAGGCGATTGCGTACAAGGCCGCTCCATCTACCGATGATGAAGAATCGGAAGAAGAGTTAGACATAGAATCCATTGCCCGTATGGCAAAGGAGTTCGACCGATTCTTCCGAAAAGGTAACTTTAGAAATAAATCTAAAGTTAGTTCGACTAATGCTTCTACTCCCGTGTGTTATAAATGCAACAAGCCAGGACACATCAAGCGGGATTATCCTCTCAACAAACACAAGGAGAAGTGGAAGGCATCCAAATATGACAAGTCGAGAAAGTACAAGAAAGGACTTGTCGGCACATTCACCGACTCCGACGAGGACTCCTCAAGTGGAGAGTCGGATGATGAGAAGGTGGAGAAAGCACACATGTGCTTCATGGGAAGATAAGAGCATGTTCAAGAGACTTCCTCCTTGGTGTAAGGCGGTGAGGTAACGATGGACGAACTTAGATTAGCTAATGAACAACTTTGGTGTAAGTTTTCTAAATTAGCTAATATATTTATTAAGACTAAAAATGAGCTAACTAGTCTTCAAACCTCACCTAAGCCTATCATCGTCAACAACGACACCGTTGTTGAAGGGTTGAGAAATGAGATTGAAACTCTCAAATCTCAACTTGAGCATGTTCATATCGAGGATTCGGATGAACATGTGATAGCGGATTTGACGTCTCAAAACTCAACTTTGAGTATTGAGAATAAGAATCTCAAGTCACGTGTTTGTGCACTCACATCGCAAGTGTCCACCTTGGATGCTTCTATGCATTCTCTCACCGAGAAGTATGAGTGCACATTAGGCTGAATTCATGAATTCAATAAAGGTAAGTGCCATTTGGATAATATCCTAAATGACTTACTTCCGGTCAATCATCACATCGGCTTGGGGTATAAGATGGGAGACTCGTCCAAATCGTCCGCCACCTTTGTTAGGCCAACTTCCGATGCCGCTACTAGTGGGAGTAAACACTTCATAGGTAGTTCTTCTACCAATGGTGCTTCCACTAGGTACACACCCCCATTTGGAAAGAAACCCACTTTGGGTGGACCTCCAAAGAAGGGTCATGCTTTCATGTATACCATGCCACGTAGGAACACACATCCTACTCCACATGTTAGCACGTATGATGATTTTTATGCTCCGCATCCGCGAGCATGTGCACACCATGTGAGACACACTCATGCACGTGTTCCACCACATGCACATGTTCATCCACATTCTCATATGAACAATTATCATTATGCACCATTTCATCATATGTCATATGCTTATCCACGACATGCATCACATAGACATCAACAACGTACGCATGCTCCCAATAGGATTAGGACTCCCAAGACATACACTATTTGGGGTCTGAAGAACACAAGCATGAATGCTAAGGATATGTATGTGCAATCGTATATTAATGATATTATTTTGAATGATGATTATGTTGGGAAATCACGGTCCTCGTGGACTTGGTTTCCGAAGGGTTAGTTTCCTTTGACCCTTCATTGCTTGGTACCATAAGTTTAATTTCATTTTATGGGTACCAAAGCAATTGTGGTAAGAATTGGTTTATTTTTTTATTTGCATATTGGTCTTGGATGTGCATGTTTGTTTGAAACTTAATTTCAAATTGAATTTGAATTTAGTTGAGCTATGGGTTACGTTAATTTGAATTTACTTTGTTAAAATTGTTGCCTAACCCATAGGATCCAAAAGGGTTTTTGGATACCAAGAATTGTGTCTTCTAGGTTCAATCCACCATGGGATACCAACCCTACAAACTCATTGTTTTGCAAAGGATTTTTCATTCAAATAGAGTTGATGGTGCTTAAGTGATGCACCAAAGTAGGGGGAGCTTAATGTTGTAAGTATATTCATACATTTGATTTACATTGGTATCCATGTGTGTTGAATGCATCCATTGGTAGACTATATTACAATTGATGTCATTTTGTGCTAGAATTGTGTATGCCATAGTTTTATGATGTTCTATCTATTTTTGGCATAACACTTTTGCATATTACTTTTGGTATCAATTCGCTACATTTGGTATTCTCATTGGATTTATGTCTCTGATATTGATTTCGTCGCTCGACGATTATTTTGGTTAAATAGATTTACTTTTATGAAAACATAGAATTTTTTTCCATGCACTAAATTAACCAAGAATGTTGATATTGGAGAGTATGTTCCATAACTCAATAAGTGAAATTGATTTGAGTTTTGATGATTTCATATTTCGATTTTCGCCTATGGTTTGGTGATTTCGTTTTTCGATTTTCGCCTATGGTTTGATGATTTCGTTTTTCGATTTTCGACAATGGTCACGTTGGCACGCTTTGATTTTCTTCGGTATTTTACATTTGGTATTTTACATTGGTGTCATTTGGACCGTGGTCGTATTCTTAGACTCTCATGCTTTTATTTTTTAGCCATTGTAATCTTGTCGTTGATCTCCTCCCGCCCTTTTTGCTAATGCCAAAGGGGGAGAGAATTAATAATGACAATGTGCTAATTGATAATTCAAAGCAATTTACCATGAATCTAATTTGATATGTTAGATTCAGGGGGAGTTAAGATATAAAATGGATTTAGATCCTAAATTGCAATAATAGGATTCATATTTTATATTTTCCATCGTCTGCTTGATGCGTATGATTATTATTTAATTTTGGAATTAACGTGTCATCAATGCAGGGGGAGTAAGTAAATTTCATTTGAATCATTATTTTTGATTATTATTTATGTTGGTTTGTCATCACCAAAAAGGGGGAGAATGTTGAGTATTGACTCCCCGGATTTGGTTTTGGATGATGAACAAACATAAATATCGTGAACTAACTCTTTGTGAGCGCAGTTATGGAGATCGTCGCCAAACTTCTTTGAACATCAAAAGCGACGTCTCGAGACTTCTCAAAGCGCGTGATCGTATCCTTGAAGCTTCGTTGAAGCTCAAGGACCATTATTGAAGTCAAGAGATTCGGATCGAAGCGATTGAAGACGGTTCGTCAAGTTTTATTTATAGTCTTCTAGCTTCGTTTCGTAGATTGTTAAGCCTTGAGTAGGTCTTACATTTTAATCTTCATAACGCTCCTATCTTAGAGCTAGGATCTTATTAGAAGCCCATACGAACTTTCCCGAAGCTTCGCGCTTCGTTTCACGGCTTTTTGTGCTTGTTAGTTGGTTCAAGAAGAAGAACCAACCGACTAGATGGCAATCTAGTCGGTCGGCAATGCTTCTTGAACCGATTAGAAGGCCTTGACTAATTTCAGCTCATTCACTGTTTACAGTTAGTCGGTCCAAGAAGGTTCACCGACCGACTAGTTGTGAAACTAGTCGGTTAGGAATCCTTCTTAGACCGATTAGTTATGTGTTCAGTTTTTCAGTCTGAGCTACTGTTTATCTTTAGTCGGTCTAAGAACGATTGTCGACCGACTAGTTGAGAAACTAGTCCGTTGGAATTTGTTCTCAGACCGACTGGTTCAACTTGATTTCAGCCTATACTATTTTGACTCTTAGTCGGTCAAAGAACACTCACCGACCGACTAGTTGTGAAACTAGTCGGTTGGTAAGTCTTCTTGGACCGACTAGTTCACTATCTTCTGAACTTCACTTTTTGGATATTCTTCAGTTAGTCGGTTCATTTTGAATCACCGACCGACTAGTTGATGAACTAGTCGGTCAGTGATCCTTCTTTGACCGACTAGTCTGCTTCAGAATAGAGCCGTTGGGAACTTTTTCAACACGATTTTTCTTGCCTCTATAAATACAAACCTGATTCGTTTGAGGCAGGAAAAGAGGTCCATTATCAAAGTTATTTCAGACCTAAGAGAGTAGTTTTCTCAAGCTATTTCCAAGCTCTCTCTTCTCACCAAGAATCTCTCCCTCACTTCCTGAGCCCTAATTCCTCAATAGAGATTCTCTCTATTGTGAGCCTCTCAAGCTAAGAGCTTGATCCAAGGTCACCAACTCCACCCTAGGCTTCCATTGCTGGTCAACTTCTTGGAGCTAGGGTTTGGTGACATCTTCTTCCTCAAAATCCCTCTTTGCCCTAATTTGGTAAGTATACTCAAGGCATAGGATTTTGTGGTAAGTGTTTCATTATTTCATCGCATTTGATATTTGAATTGTTCTCTCGGTTGTGAGAGAAGTGTGTGATCCCGGTTGTGGGAGTCACATTTTCATTGTGTATGATTTGGTCTTGTAGAGGTTTTCTACAAAAATTTCATAGTGCAAAATCTTGGGTTAGTGGTTTCTAACTCAAGTATCCAGAGGGGATCCGGGTGGTTGGGATGTAGGATCATCGGGAACAAGTCGGGGAGACTTGGGTGGATCCAAACCCGTTACATGCTTTGTTTGCGTTTGTCTATTCTTGTTGTTTGTAGTCTATTCCGCATTGTTGTTTGTGTGTTTGCACAATAATTAGGAATAACTCTCTTGATTATTTTAAAGTACTATTCACCCCCCCTCTAGTACATGTGCAGTAGCTTCGTAGGGCGCTACTTGAAGTTGTGTGGTGAACAAGTCTCGGAAACCTGAATGCTTGAGAAAACATATACATCCTTCCCTGAGAAGGATGCTATTCTCATGCAACAGTATCGTGAACGCAAGTTCACGAGGTACTCTGATTTACTCTCCTACCTTCTTATGGCAGAGCAGAACAGAGACCTCCAACTGGCCACTCATAACCTATGCCCTGCTGGCTCTGCTCCTCTCCATGAAGCTCACACAGTTTCTTCCCAGAAGATGAAGAACAAGCACATAGGAAGATTCAACCAAGGGAAAGCTACGAAGAACCAGACCAAAGCTCCTCCCTAGTACAACAATACTGAGGGGAAGAAAAAGAACACGTGGAAGAGGAATACCTCTGACCAGACATCAGCTCCCAATAAAAACTGGGAAGACAAATGCCACAGATGTGGCATAACTGGACATTGGTCCAGGGTCTGTCGTACTCCACGCCACCTCCAAGTTTTGTATATGGCAAGCCTGAAGCCTTCCTTAGAAACAAATCTGGTGGCCATACAGCCTCCAACTCGGTTCAACACCGAGGATTGCGAGAATGACGACCTCCTTTACTAAAGCAATTTTAGTCATCTTTTCAGCCTTTATCATTAATGTTTTAAATGTATCTTCAATTATGTCTTCTTTATCTTAATTATGAATCGAATGTAGTTTTACTTTTCAAAAAAGTTTTTACATTCTTTTCTAGAGGTGAAGTGTGAAAGCCTAGTGAATAGTGCCTGCACGCACACGATCCTTCGTGATAGATGCTATTTTAAAAGCATCATTAATTATAATGGTCCCGTCACTACAATTTTGGGACTAAATAAAATAATCGAAGGATCAGGTGAAGCAATTTTATTGCTCCCACACCAAACACAAGTTATAATAAAAGATGCTTTATTTTCTCCAATATCAAACAGAAATCTATTAATTTTCAAGGATATTCGTTTAAATTGATATTACTTGGAAACTGAAGATTTCAAATAGTATTGAATAATTGTATGTTATTCGTTATAAGGATGGTATTAAAACCATCCTAGAACATTTTAAAGGACTTGTTACGACCAAAAGATCGTAGGAGTCTGACTCCCACCCAGATCCGCTGACATACCCCGTGAACTCTCCCTTTCACGAAAGGGCCGCCACCCCGGAAGACCGAAGCTACATGGGAACGGGCTTACCTCGCAGCACTCCCCCCACCCGGTCCGAGGCGTACGACTGCAGTTGCTCGACCCTCCAGGGGCAGTGCGCTCGGGGAGCGCCCGGACAGCACCGCCGGGTATGCTGACTTGGGCACGGGCGTATCCTTCCGTGCCAACGACCCATAACCCACGACCGAACAAGAGGCACGGCCGGGCCGGACAACCCCCGATCTGGACGACCCGGCTGGTCCCCATGAACCGCGGTGCCAAGGATAGCATAGCCAGACCTTTAGTTCATCACCAACGACAAACAACCTAGGATAAGGACACGACTGACACAAACGCCGCCTGACCGTCTGACAAAGCACCCCCTGGCAGCTGAGCCCCCTGACACTTAATGCTTTCGGCCCTGACATCCTAACAAAAGTGTCCATGGCCGTTGCGCCGTCTGACAAAAGCAGGTCAGGCACTCCTGTTCCTGACATCCTCGTCCGAAGCTTCCGCCGACAACCGAGCCAGCTCAGCACGGCGAGTCAGCATGCCAGGTCAGCCCCGTCTAGTCATCTCCCATCAGGTATAACTACCCCCTCATTTCTTACGGGAAGGGGGTTGGAAAATTCTCTCTCCCAATCTATTATTCACACACGAGAGCAAAGGTCATCCATATCTTTGTTCTCCCACTTATAGCTCGCCACGTACGGTCGGCACACCCTTAGTCCGACCGGCGTGCCTAGCCTCCGTTTTAAGTCCTATTACTGACTTAGGCATCAGAGGGGCTAAGGGTTGGACCCCAACCCTGCCCTTCTGACGAGTTACGCGTGCTACAGGAAAGCTCGCCCCTTGGTCGACATCAGCTCCAACCTCCCGCTACCCGATCTTCCTCCACCGTGTCTGGTGAGATCTGACTCCGCGGCCACCTCCGGCGGCAAGTCCAGCCTCTTCACCCCATTAATCACTTGTTAAATTGCCCACCTAAACGCTCTTGTCAACAGAACCACCGTGCCCTTGGTTTCCCGCAATACAAATTCATTGTGTGCGAGTTCCACCTCGTAACAATTGGCGCCGTCTGTGGGAATGAAGGGTCACACCCATGTTAGACTACATGCCGATCACTCGGAATCCTGACCACGGCAAGGATCCCGTGGGTCAGGAGCCGCTCTCTCTACTAATCACCCCGGCGCCCGACCCCCCTCCGGGGATGGGCACCGAGACAGGCCATACTTCGGCCCACGCAGTCCTGAAGAGCTTCGAGGCCGTTACTCAGGCGATGGGAAGCTACCCAGTGGTGGGGGCGGGGCCACAGCCCGGCCCCTCGGAGCCCCAGAACGTGAGACGGAATCTCCACCCTCAGTTCGAGGAGGGGGGGAACATGGGGCTTGCCAAGGAGATTGCGGCCTAGCAGAAGCTCCTGGAAGAAGAAATGGAGATCGCGCGGCTGTGGAGGCGCCGGGAGGAGGCGACCGCCACGCAAAGGCGTTTGGACGAAGCGGCCGAGACCACCCAGAGGGCCTACCAGGACGAAGAAACTGCCCGCCACCAGCTCCGCTTCATCATCGCGGAGCACGAGAGGCTAAGGAGGGAGAACGAAAGCAACCGGGAAATCCTGGAGGTGACGACGATGGGCCGGCGGCTCGGGGACGGGCGGGGCCCGTTGTTGGCCAGGTCCCCACCGGGAGGAGGCAGTTCGCCTCGTCGGCACCACTCCTCCGATCGCCTGCACGAGAAAGCCGTTTGTCGACAACTACGCTTCCTCGCCGCCGAGCGCGAAAGGCTTCTGCGGGAGAATCAGGAGCGGACGGAGGCCCGAGGGGAGGCGGCCGGGAGGTGCTGGCACTGGGAGAACCGTAGCCCGCAACCCGTCGAATCCTCGACCTGGGGAAGGAGCCCCGCCAGGCGACCGCCAGGCTACTCCCCGGGGCGGGAGGACCGTCGGCAGCCGAGGCGCGACCGGACCCAGACCCCCGAATGGCGGAGAGGGGATACGTCCGATCGCCCTACCTATCCGGAGGAGGCCACGCCGCTTGCACATTGGATTACGTCCGCCCCAAGGCCCATAAGGTTCAAACCCCCCCACTTGGCCACGTACAACGGAAGAGGCGACCCCCTCACGCACGTGCAGCAATACCGGGGGGCAATGGAGGCGCAAGATGTGGACGAGGCGTTCCTATGACGGCATTTCTCCCAAAGCCTGAGGGACACCGCATTGGACTGGTACTTCAGCTTACCCGCGAGATCTGTTGGGAGCTTTGGCGAGCTATCCCACAAGTTCTGCCAAGAGTTTCGGGCCGGGCGGACGAAAAAGAAGCCCTTAGACTATCTCAGCACGATAGTCCACGGAGAAGGGGAGACAACGGGTAGATACCTCCGCCGCTTTTAGGATGAGAGACAGGAGGTGGTGACATTCGGCGACGAGGTGCTTATGCTGGCCTTCAAGACGGGGCTGCGGACTCGGAGCCTCCACAAATCCCTGCTCCGGGATAGGCCGGCCGACTATGAGGCGTTGGTTGCTATGTCGGAGAGGCATGCGTTGGCCGAAAAGACTCTCGGCACAAAGGCCCTATTTCCCCCAGTGAAGCCATCCCAAGGCGAGCCCCGGTCACACCCTCGGCCGAGGCAAGAAGAGGGGCACCGAGGTCGCGACCAACTGGCCCAACCAAGGCGCGAACCGTCGGGGTGACGCCCGCAAGATCACCCTAGCCCGGCGCGCGAGTTCGCCCCGGCCCAAGGGCCCCCCGAGTCGTCCCGAGACAAGAAGGCCCCCTACGGGCACATTACACTCAACTCAATGCCCCCCTGATCGAGGTGATGGCCGCGGCTACGAGAGCCGGACTGCTGTCGGAGCCGCCACGTGAGATGAAGTCGGATCCGGCCCGGAGAGATTTCAAAAAATACTGCCGATACCACCGGGACCACGGCCATGACACCGATGACTGCTTCACCCTCAAAAGGGAAATCGAGCGGTTGATCTAGGCGGGCCACCTAGGGGGGCTTCGTCGGGGGCAGGAGACCAGAACGAGAGGAGGGGAACCACCGAAGGGCTCGGAGGGCAGACCCTCCAACAAACGCAGAGCGGGAAGAGCCTCACCCCCCAAAACCAGTCATGCGCATAAACACGATATGCGACGGGCCATCCTCCGGAGGAGCATCATCGTCAAGCAAAAAGGCGTACGCGAGACAAGTGATGACGGCGGGTCTTGGAGGGGATCCGAGAGGGAGAAGGATAACCTACCCTCCCATTACTTTCAGCGACGAGGATCTAGAGGGAGTCGAGCTGCCCCACGACGACGCCATCGTCATCGAGGCCCAGATAGGGACGGCTATCGTCAGCCGCCTCCTGATCGACACAGGGAGCTCCTGCGACATCCTGTTCATGTCCACGATCGAAAAGATGGGGTTAAGGCCAACGGACCTGAGACCCTGTACCGGACCCCTCGTCGGCTTCACCGGTCACTCGACTCCTATTGTAGGGGTGATCACCTTGCCAATTACCCTCAGAGAAGAGCCGCAGGTCGTCACTCGGATGACTCTGTTTGTTGTGGTCGACATTGTGTCGGCGTACAACGGGATCATAGGACGAGCTTACATGGCGGCCATCGGAGCGCTCCCCAGCCTTCTCCACCAGATGGTCAAGTTCCAAACCCCCCGAGGGGTTGGGTTCGTACGGGGAAGCCAGAAGCTGTCTAGGAGCTGCTACGTGGGATCGACCAAGCACAAGGGACCAGAGCTGAACCTGAGGATCGACCTGACAGGGCGGAGGGACGACTCCTACCATCAAAAGTTAGCTCCAGCCGATGGCACCGCGGAAGGGAACAGGACCGGCCACGCCCAACAAAGCCCGCCCCTACGGAGGACGGGCTAATCACTCAGAAGAACACGGAACGCCAGTCGTAATATAGCCGGAAACTGTAAGTCTTGAATGAAATATCTCGTCCCCTTTTGCATTTTCGAATTTTGCCTTTTATACATGAAAATTTCAGTTCAAAACGCTCAAAGACTCCGGGGCAGTACCAATCCTCGCCACCCAAACCAGAGAGGGGCACGGGCCGAGCTGCGCACTCGCTCCCCCCCAAAGAAGACCTCTGGGGCAAGCTTACGGAGCTTAGCCACCCAAACCGGAGCGCCATATGCGGGGTAGGTGACGGCCCAATACCCGTCCGACTATAGAGGCTGCGGGGAGGCGACGGCCCAATACCCGCCCTCTCAAAGACTCCAGGGCAGGACCAATCCTCGCCACCCAAACCGGAGAGGGGCACGGGCCGAGCTGCGCACTCGCTCCCCCCCAAAGAAGACCTCCGGGGCAAGCTTACGGAGCTTAGCCACCCAAACCAAAGCGCCATATGCGGGGTAGGCGATGGCCCAATACCCGTCTGACTATAAAGGCTGCGGGGATGCGACGGCCCAATACCCGCCCTCTCAAAGACTCCGGGGCAGGACCAATCCTTGCCACCCAAACCGGAGAGGGGCACGGGCCGAGCTGTGCACTCGCTCCCCCCCAAAGAAGACCTCCGGGGCAAGCTTACAGAGCTTAGCCACCCAAATCGGAGCGCCATATGCGGGGTAGGTGACGGCCCAATACCCGTCCGACTATAGAGGCTGCGGGGAGGCGACGGCCCAATACCCGCCCTCTCAAAGACTCCGGGGCAGGACCAATCCTCGCCACCCAAACCGGAGAGGGGCACGGGCCGAGCTGCACACTCGCTCCCCCCCAAAGAAGACCTCCGGGGCAAGCTTACGGAGCATAGCCACCCAAACCGGAGCGCCATATACGGGGTAGTCGACGGCCCAATACCCGTCCGACTATAGAGGCTGTGGGGAGGCGACGTCCTAATACCCGCCTTCTCAAAGACTCCGGGGTAGGACCAATCCTCGCCACCCAAACCGGAGAGGGGCACGGGCTGAGCTGCGCACTCGCTCCCCCCAAAGAAGACCTTCGGGGAAAGCTTACGGAGCTTAGCCACCCAAACCTGAGCGTCATATGCGGGGTAGGCGATGGCCCAATACCCGTCCGACTATAGAGGCTGCGGGAGGCGACGGCCCAATACCCGCCCTCTCAAAGACTCCGGGGCAGGACCAATCCTCGACACCCAAACCGGAGAGGGGCACGGGCCGAGCTGCGCACTCGCTCCCCCCCAAAGAAGACCTCCGGGGCAAGCTTACAGAGCTTAGCCACCCAAACCGGAGCGCCATATGCATGGTAGGCGACGGCCCAATACCCGTCCGACTATAGAGGCTGTGGGGAGGCGACGGCCCAATACCCGCCCTCTCAAAGACTCTGGGGCAGGACCAATCCTCGCCACCCAAACCGGAGAGGGGCACGGGCCGAGCTACACACTCGCTCCCCCCAAAGAAGACCTCCGGGGCAAGCTTACGGAGCTTAGCCACCCAAACCGGAGCGCCACATGCGGGGCAGGCGACGACCCAATACCCGCCCTCCCCAAAAAGGTCCTGCGACCCCTCTTCTCAAACATCGAGAAACAAATCAGGGCTCGCGGATCAAGGCAACCCCCACGCGGGGCCATCACTGAGGAGTAACGCTTGACACCTATAAAGCCGACAACCGAAATGACTCGTCAAACCAAAAGGACGCTCGAGACAAGCGCCACTGATAAAAGGCACGCCCGCTGAAAAACTGGCGCTGAGGAGTCATGTCAGGCGTCACCCGTCGGGAACGGTCCCCAAGGAACACAATTCCAAGATGGCCCCAGCTCATCACGTTAAGGAAAGGGAGGAGGCGAAAAATACACCATTATAAATACCACCCCTCAACCTCTTCAAAGTGGAGGGGGGCGAAAGAGAGAATTTGAGGAAAGGCCAATCCTTTCGCCACACTCTCCCCCTAGAAGACGCGGAATATGCGAGGAACACCAACGGCTCTAGTAAACATCCCCCAACAGGATATTCCACTTACAACGGTAGCTCCCCACCTTCCACTCCTCGACTTCTCCGGGACCACATACGCCAGGAAGACACACGGATCGGCGGCGGACCACGCCCTCCTGCGCCCGTCACACGGCTTCTCCAGTCGATAGGAGCGACAAGGCCCCGCAGGATAGAGCAACCACCAAGAACTCCCTCTCCCCCCCAATTGTGGGAACGAGGGCCGAAGCCACCGTCACCGGCATCGACACAACCATCCACCCCTACCCCGAGCGGGAACCCTCTGAAGTAACTCTGCACCCCTTCAAGGGCACGATGGCAGGGAGGGACGCATCAAATACTACGAGGACGTCAACCTAACTAGAACGACTCAACGTTTCGCCTATGGGCCCGTCCTGTTTATTAAAATATTAATAACAGCTGATGGAAAGACTATTCCCGATTGACCAATAGCCATAACTCAGGCGCACTCAGGCGTGGAAGCAACCCCCGAAAAAAGAGACTAACCAACTGTAAATTTTCTCGGGTGCACTACCCTAAATAAAGGGAATTATCACAACTCCCCCAACACCGGGCTAGAGACAGCCGCACCAAGGCGTAACTCTGAAAGGGAACTTCCACACACACACAGATGGAAGATTCCACAAAAGTGCGGGTATCCACCCCACATAACTTTACTTTTTTTTCTTTCTTTCTTTCTTAAACGCCTATACATAACTACTTGGTTACATTTCCCGCGCCGATGGCGCATCCGCCAGTCACGACGTCCACCCCGTCCCCTTCAGGGGAATCTCCCCCCGCCCCGCCGGTCTCTGCCTCGTCGCCCTCCCCTCCCTCGTCGGTCTCCCCCTCGCCGTCCCCCTCCTCGTCGCTGCAAGCTGCGAGTCCGTCAAGGTCGAGCTCAACTGGCGGGGACAGACCCGCCACCTTCTCCTTTATCCGAACCAAGCAGGCTTCCCACCCCTCTGCCCGGCCTTTCTCAATGCCCTGGGACATCGAATCTGCGAGGGCAGGTATGACGGTCTTCTCCTGGTACGTGCAAAATTCATCGACCTTGCGAGCCAACTCCTCCTCGGCGGCCTTGGCATGACCCGCCAGACCCTCCACACGAACTTCCTCCTTCCCAAGGGCCTCCTCCAGCTCCTTCACTCTCTCTCTAGCCACAGTCGTCTGTAGCTCATGATCGGCCAGGACAGCCTTCAGGCGCTCTACCTTCGCCTTATATTGGCCGCCCCTCTCCCTCTCCTTCGCCAGGTCCTCGCCAACGCTCTTACGAAAGGCGGCAAACTCAGCCACCACTCTAGCTATGGCACACTCGGCCTTATGTATGGCAGGCACATGCCTCATCACTCCAAGCATCAAGTTGACGGCCTGAACAAAGAAAAGAAGAGAAGAGAACCCATTTAGGGTGTTCAATAAAATCCACTGGAAAACGTCACCCGTCTTACAAAACCTACCTGGACGCCGTGCAACACCGCGGTCCCACACAGACCCTCGGGCTCCATCGCTTCCAGCGCCACCCTATCGCGGGGCAAGAAAATGTTCTCCGCCAGCCTCACCGCCACGCCTCCGTCCTCGAACACGGACTCATCACTCGCCACCTTGAACGGCGCCTGATGAAGAGCCTCGTCGGAATAACCCTCGACGTCGGTCCTCTTGGCCTTGAACTAGACCAATGAGGCCTTACAGCGGGGATCGGCGGCCCTCTCGAGACCAAACAACGGACAACCATAGGGCCAACTGTCCCAACCGGCGGACCTGGTGTTGAATATTGGACTCCCCGGATTTGGTTTTGGATGATGAGCAAACATAAATAATTCATGAACTAACAATTTGTGAGCACAGTATTGGAGATCGTCGCAAAAATCACGAGAACATTCAAAGCGACATCTCAAGACTTCTCAAAGCACGTATTCATGCCTAAAGCTTCGTTGAAGCTCTTGCGCCGTTTTGGAAGTCATGAAGAATTAATCGAAGCTCTCGAAGACCATTCTTTAAGGTTTTATTTATAGTCTTTTAGCTTCGATCTATAGAATGTTAAGCCTTGAGTATATCTTACGATTCTAACTTCATAACGCTCATATCATAGCTCTAGGATCTTAGTACAAGTTCATTCTAACTTCCTCGAAGCGTCGCGCTTCGATTCGGACTTGTTTGTGCATGTTAGTTGGTACAAGAAGAAGTACTGACCGACTAGATGGTGATCTAGTCGGTCAGCAACTCTTCTTGGACCGACTAGTTTGCTTCCTTAATTTCTTGCATCTTACTGTTTACAGTTAGTCGGTCTACGTTGACTCACCGACCGACTAGTTTGTGAACTAGTCGGTCAGTGATGCTTCTTTGACCGACTAGTTGTGACTTACTGTTCATGCTAAATTTCTCCTAAGCTACTGTTTATCGTTAGTCGGTCTAAGAACGTTTGGTGACCGACTAGTTGACAATCTAGTCGGTCAACTTTTGTTCTTGGACCGACTAAGTCAATTTGTATTCAGACTATTTCATTATGCCTCTTAGTCGGTCTACGTTCACTGACTGACCGACTAGTTGTGAAACTAGTCGGTCAGAAAGTCTTCTCAGACTGACTAGATTTCTAGGTTTGAATTTCTATCTTTTCTCAGTTCCTCTCTTAGTCGGTCCATGTTGTTTGATTGACCGACTAGTTGATGAACTAGTCGGTCAGTGGTTGTTCTTTGACCGACTAGTTTCCTCAGATTTCTATCCGTTGGAAATTGACCTAAGGTGTTTTTATGGGACCCTATAAATACGAACCTAGGTCATTTCTATCCTAAAAAAGAGCTGCCATTAAGAGATTCATTGAGATAGAAAGAGATAGCTATTCTCACTCATTTCCAAAGCTCTCTTCCTCACAAGAAACCCATTCTCTCACATTCTAGATCTAGAATCCATCTTGAGAGAAGTTTGTTCTTGGTGAGCCCTTCAAGCTCTAGCTTGAATCAAGTCTCCAAATCTCTCCTAGGCACCTATTGCTGGTCATTTCCTTGGTGCTAGGTCTTGGTGACTTCATCTTCCTCAAATCATTCCTTTCACCTATTTGGTAAGAAAAACTCAAGGTATAGGATTTTGTGGTAAGTTTGTTTATTTCAATATAAACTCATTTATATTGCTTGTTGATTCTCTCGGTTGTGAGAGAAGGTTGTGATCCCGGGTTGTGGGATTCACTATTGCCATTGTTGTATGATTTGATCTTGTGAAGGTTTTTCACAAGATATTCATAGTGGAAATCTTGGGTTAGGGTTTCTAACCTAAGTATCCGGAGGGGATCCGGGTGGTTGGGACGTAGGGTCACCGGGAACAAGTCGGGGAGACTTGGGTAGATCCGAACCCATTAACATCATTTGTTAGCATTGTTAATTTTGTTGTTGTCATTCAATTTAAGCTTCCGTAAATTGATTTGGTAGTTGTTTGCACCATAATTTGGAATTATACTCCTTGTTATTTTTAAAGTACTATTCACCCCCCCTCTAGTACTTGTGCAGTAGCTTGTAGGGCATTACATTTGGTATCAGAGCCAGATACTTAGCTATGTCTGCCAACGACAACAAGACCGTGCGTCCACCTTCCAACTATGACACCTTCAGGAACCGAGAAGGAGCATCTTCGGTGATGGAAGGACATTCCTCTACGAGGCCTCCATTCTTCAATGGTACCAACTACGGGTACTGGAAATGCCGGATGGAAACCTTCCTCCGGAGTGCATCTTTATGGAGGACTACAATGAAGGAATACATCGAACCCGAAGAAGAAGACTTTGAGAAATGGACAACCGCGGAGATCGCCGCGGAGGTAAGCAATGCCAAGGCAATGAACGCCTTGCAATGCGCATTGGAGCCCGAGGACTTCAATAAGATATGCACATGTAAGAGTGCATATCAAATTTGGAACTCCCTCCTCATTCTTCATGAAGGGACGAGTAGGGTAAGGGACTCTAAACTCGTAGTTGTAAACAAAGATTACGAAATGTTTCATATGCAACAGGGCGAGAAGATGAAGGAATATTACGCTCGCTTCGTTGACATAATAAACGAGTTAGAGGCCCTCGGTAAATCCTACACCCAAAAGGAGAAGTGCTCAAAGCTTATCGAAGGACTTCCTTCTTCTTGGGAGAAACGTACCTTCGCCATCAAGGAAGGTAATGACATGAATAAATATACCGTAGTTCAATTGATGGGTACTTTGATGTCATACGAGGTACGCAAAGATAGCAAGGTGAAGTTACAAGAAAAGATGAAGTCCTATTTGAACCAAGACGCGCCTAAGAAAAAGGCGATTGCATTCAAGGCGGCTTCATCCACCTCTACCGATGATGAGGACTCGGAAGAAGAAATGGACATGGAATCCATTGCACTCATGGCAAAGAAGTTCAATCGGTTCTTCCGAAAGGGTAACTTCAAACAAAAATCTAAATTTACTTCTACTAACGCCTCTCCACCTTTGTGCTTTAAATGCAATAAGCCAGGACACATCAAAGCGGACTGTCCTCAAAACAAGCAAAAGGAGAAGTGGAAGGCGCCGAAGTTCGACAAGTCGAAGAAGTACAAAAAGGGGTACAAAAAGGGACTTGTCGGAGCAACATTCACCGACTCCGAGGATTCCTCAAGTGGAGAGTCGGACGATGAGAAAGTGGAGCAAGCGCACATGTGCTTCATGGCAAGAGAGGAGCATGATCAAGGATCTTCCTCCTCCGATGATAGCGACGACGAAGGCGATGAGGTAACTATGGATGATCTTAGGGATGCTAACTCTCATTTATGGTCTAAATACACTAAATTAGTAAATAGATATACTAAAGTAAAAGATGACCTAGCTAGCATTCAAACCTCGCCTAAGACTATCATCACCAACAACGACACCGTTGTTGAAGAGTTAAGAAATGAGATTGTTAATCTCAAATCTAAACTTGAACATGTTAGCATTGATGATCCGGAAGAACATAGGATAGCGGATTTAACTTCTCAAAACTCGACTTTGAGTATTGAGAACGAGAATCTCAAATCTCGTGTTTATGTGCTCACATCGCAAGTATCCACTTTGGATACTTCTATGCGTTCTCTCAAAGAGAAATATGAGAACACATTAGGCCGAATTAATAAATTCAATAAGGGTAAGGACCATTTGGATAAAATCCTAAGTGACTTACTTCCGGCCAATCACCACATTGGTTTGGGGTATACGATGGGATGTCCATCCAAAGCGGCCACTACTTTTGTTAGGCCAACTTCCGGTGACTCTACGAGTGGTAGCAAACACTCTATTGGTAGTTCATCTACCAATGGTGCTTCCACCTCGTCCACACCCTCTTTTGGAAAGAAACCCACTTTGGGTGGACCTCCAAAGAAGGGGCATGCTTATATGTACACCAATACCATGCCACGTAGGAACACACGTCCTACTCCACCGTCTCACACATATGATGATTTCTATGCTACACGTTCACGGGCACGTGCACACCATGTGAGACACCCTCACGCACGTGTTCCCACACATGCATATGTTCACCCACCTCATCATATGAATAATTCTCGTCGTGCACCATTCCATCATGTTCCTTATGCCTATCCACAACATGCATCACGTAGAAATCAACGTCGCATGCATGCACCCAATAGGATGAGGGCTCCCAAGATTTTCACTATTTGGAGCCCAAAGGACACAAGCATGGATGAAAAACAAGTATATATGAATGCTTATTTTTCGGATGTTGTGCATAGTAGAAATTATGTGGGGAAGTCAAAGTCCAATTGGACTTGGCTTCCAAAGGTCTAACTTTTGAGGACCCAATGACCTTGGGTACCATGATATGAAAGTTTCTATCTTTAGGTACTCAAGGAAAAGAAAAAGAAGAGGAGCAACAAATTTAAATTTAGCTCCAAAGGGAATTGGATACTCGATAGCGGGTGTTCAAAACACATGACGGGTGACGCTCAATTGCTCTCCGGATTGGTTCCCATTGCAAATGGAAATCGCGTCGTATTTGGAGGCAACGAGAGCGGAACCATCGTCGGTGTTGGTAAAGTGGGTAACCCGTCTAAACCCTTAATTAGTGATGTCTATCTAGTTAATGGTTTAAATCATAATCTTATTTCAATAAGCCAACTTTGTGACAAAGGTTACAAAGTTAGCTTTGCGAAAGGATTGTGTCATATTTCAAATGATAATAATAAATTATTATTTTTCCGGCACACGCCATAAAGATATCTATATTTTGGATCTTCCTAAGTCATATGAACAATGTCTCGTTGCCAACACAAGTGAACAACACTTATGGCATCGACGCTTTGGACATGTGAACTTTGGAACACTTTATAAGCTTTCAAAATTAAATTCCATTAAAGGTTTTCCGAAGCTCGTTTTTGAAAAGAAAAGTTTTTGTGATTCTTGTCAACGTGGCAAGCTTCCTAAATCTTCATTTAAACCTAAGAAAAGCATTTCTACGAAACGGCCACTAGAGCTATTACATCTAGATTTATTTGGGCCAACTAGAGTTGCTTCCTTAGGAAATGCAAGATATGGACTAGTCATCGTTGATGATTATTCAAGATTTACATGGGTATTTTTCCTATGTAATGAAAATGAAGCTTTTGAAAACTTCACAATATTTGTGAAGAAAGTACAGAATCTCATCGGAACCACCATTGTCACTATTCGTAGTGATCATGGGGGTGAATTTGAGAATGAGTCTTTCTCAAATTTTTGTGATGATCTTGGAATTACTCACACGTTTTCTTTCCCTCGCGCACCTCCTCAAAATGGTGTTGTTGAGAGGAAGAATAGAACGCTTGTGGAGTGTGCTCGTACTATGCTCGAAGATAGTCAACTTGGTTATCAATTTTGGGCGGAAGCGGTACACACCGCTTGTTATGTGTTTAATAGAATACTTTTGAGGCCCGGCACCAAACAAACTTTCTATGAATTGTTGTTTGGTAGATTGCCTCAAGTTAAACATTTTCGTGTTTTCGGCTCAAAATGTTTTATTAAAAACACATATGATAATTTGGACAAGTTTGATCCGAGATCGGATGAGGGGATATTTGTTGGGTATTCCTCACGTAGCAAAGCCTACCGGATATACAACAAAAGATCCTCTACGATCGAGGAATCACTTCATGTCTCTTTTAATGAGAATTTTACTAATTCTATAATTTCAAATGATAATGATTCTATGGATGTTTTATGTGATTCGTTTGAAAATTCTAAGACTATTGATTCAATTGATCCTATTGAGACTAACCCGACTAATGAAGTATTTGAGAATGTGCCTAGTGATCAAGGTATTCCCAAGCGGCTTCATACCGTTCGCGACCATCCCCATGAGCAAGTCATTGGCAATATTCATGATAGTGTCAAGACGAGATCGCAAGTCCACCACTTCGCCAATTGTGCCTTTGCCTCATCGATAGAGCCAAAGAATATAGTTGAAGCGTGCGAAGATAGTGCTTGGATCCTTGCCCTGGAGGAGGAACTCATTCAATTCGAGAGGAATGAGATATGGGAGCTTGTTCCTTTGCCATCGAAGAACCACACCGTCATAGGGACAAAGTGGATCTTCAAGAACAAAACCGACGAAAATCAAGTCGTCGTCCGGAACAAAGCTCGGTTAGTTGCTCAAGGCTATCGCCAAGAGGAAGGTATCGATTTCGAAGAATCCTTCGCTCCGGTAGCTAGATTAGAATCAATTAGACTTTTATTGTCTTATGCATGCCATAAAAATTTTAAGTTATTTCAAATGGATGTTAAAAGTGCATTTTTAAACGGAGATGTTGTTGAGGAAGTTTACGTTTCTCAACCTCCGGGCTTCATAAATGAAAAATTTCCAAATCATGTTTTTAAACTAAAGAAAGCTCTTTATGGTTTGAGACAAGCTCCTCGAGCTTGGTATGATCGCCTAAAGAATTTTCTTTTGGATTTGAATTTTAAAATGGGCGAAGCCGATTCTACACTTTTTGTTAAGCATGTGAATAAGGATATTTTATTAGTTCAAATTTATGTTGATGATATCATTTTCGGTGCTACTAACTTCACTCTTTGCGAAGAGTTTTCTAATGTTATGAAGGAACAATTTGAGATGAGCCACATGGGCGAACTCAAATATTTCTTAGGTCTCCAAATTCGCCAATTGAACGATGCAATCTTCATCCACCAAACGAAGTATACGGTGGAGTTGCTTAAGAGATTTGGAATGGAGAGTGCTTCCGGGAAAAAGACTCCAATGAGCACGACTACTCATCTTGACAAGGATACGGGCGGTAAGGATGTAGACATTCGTCTATATCGAGGTATGATAGGTAGTTTACTTTATCTTACCGCAAGTAGGCCCGATATTATGTTTGCCGTATGCATATGTGCTCGTTATCAGTCTCAACCTAAGGAGTCTCACTTAGTAGCGGTAAAACGTATTTTCCGTTATCTAAGTTATACACTTGATTTTGGATTACTTTATCCAAAATCTAGCACGTATGAGTTAGTCTCATATAGTGATGCCGATTATGCGGGATGCAAATCCGACAGGAAAAGTACTAGTGGCACTTGCCATTTTCTAGGAAATTCTCTTGTCTCTTGGTTTTCCAAGAAGCAAAATTCTGTATCACTTTCAACCACCGAGGCGGAATATATTGCCGCCGGTGCCGCTTGTGCCCAGGTTCTTTGGATGAGACACACACTGAAGGATTTTGGTATTCATTGTGATACTAGCCCTATCATAGTGGATAACCAAAGTGCTATTTGTCTTTCGAAGAATCCGGTGCACCATTCCCGATCAAAACACATAGATGTCCGACACTACTTTTTAGATGATCATGTTGCTAAAAAGGACATCATTTTAGTGTACGTTGAAACCTAAAAGCAAATCGCCGATATTTTCACGAAACCCCTAAAGGAGGACTCCTTTGTGCGGTTGCGTCGAGAATTGGGGATTATGGGTGAATCCGAGATATAGGATTCATATTTCATTCAATTATCTTGCATGCTATTATATTTCGCGATATTTCGTCATGCTAGATTTATTGAATTTTTGGGATTTTTATGTGATATGTTTGAATTTGTGCTCGAATTCGTATTTGTATGTCGTATTTAAGATTTCGACGTTTTATGGGGTAATTTAGATGACTAATGAGAGTGTTAAGATGTTTCATCCAAGTGGTTTATGAAGAGAACTCATTTATCAATTTTTGGACTATTCTAGTCGGTTTCAGTTCATTAGTCAACCGACTAGATGCTCATCTAGTCGGTCAGCAAGTGAACTCAGACCGACTAGTTCAAGCTTTTAGCTCTCTATTGTCATTGACTTCTTTTAGTCGGTCATAGTACACTTACCGACCGACTAGATTGAAAACTAGTCGGTCAGTGAGTATACTGCGACCGACTAATTCTAGCCCTAGAAATTCCTGTTTGCCTCTGTTTCGACTTAGTCTGTTCAAGCTCATTGACCGACCGACTAGATCGTAATCTAGTCGGTCAGTGCTTGAACTGTGACCGACTAAGTGGGTTAGGGCAAACAAGTCTTTTCGCATTCTCGATCGACTTAAAGAGCTTTTATCCGACTTCTTTTCGTTTTAGTCGGTCTTATTCTCTCCTCCAGCCCGAAAAACTCCCAAAACCCTCTCGTGTCTCTTCGTCTTCCCTCGTTCTCCGGCCTGTTTTCCTGTTTTCCGTCCATCTGTCGCCGCCGATCGCTCTCCCTCTACTCCTCCTGATTCCGATACTGAGTTTATCCCTGAGGATGAGTCTGGCCATAGGGAACCTACTCCCCCACTTCGTCCTAGGACTCGCCAGCCTAAGGGAAAGGGCCCAATGCCAGCGGGTGGTGTTGACATATCGTTGTGTCGCGACGACCCTATGTGTCTAGCGGCCTACAACCGTATTGAACACTGCCCGATGCTATTGGAGCACTATGTTCAGTTTTCAGATTTCCTTGGCTTAGCTGATCTTCTCTCCTATAGTGGCCTATTGGATTATCTTCGCTATGACCCCAAGGCGAATCCTAGACCATATCCTCGCCTGGTCAAATTATTCTACGCCAATCGTGTCCGAGGCCTGTATGATGAGAGTCACTCCATCGAGACTACTATCTTGGGAACTCCTATAGTTCTCACGGCAGAAATCTTGGGGGAGATACTTGGTTGTTCGTCGTCCAGTCTCCTTCCTTCTGACATTTCCGTCGATGATATCGCCTCCTTGGATCAGTCCGTTCTTTCTGATATCTTCCATGTGATCCCTCCTGCCTTCATTGGAGTTCCTTCGAAGTCGTTCAAGCCAAATGCCTGGGTACTAAATCTCATTCTGAAGTCGTGCTTGCTTCCCAAGTACGGCTCATCTTCTCTTCCATCCCAGCCGTTTTTGAAGCTGATTTACGCTCTTTTCTTGGGTTGCGAGATTAATTGGGCTCACGTTATACTCGATAAGATGGACTCTTTCGAGTGTATTCGCAAGACCAATAAATCTGCGCATATCCCTTACCCGTGTCTGTTGACCCTGGTTTTCCGTCATTTTCGTGTCCCTTTCCCTCCTGACGATGAGCGTCCTTTGGGTCCTCCTCTGAACGCGACGGCCGTTAAGAAATCTCTTGCGGCACTTCGTCACGTGCAGAGGTCGACCACATCTGCTTCCCAGGCCACTCCCTCAGCTGCTGCAGCCCCCACTCCTTCTGCTACATTAGATGATGTCGTACGCCTTCTTCGTCGGCACGAGTCGCGTTTGGCTCGTACCGATGAGGTCGTCTGCCGTATGGCTCAGATGATGGGCATTGATCTTCCTCCTTCTATTTCTGAGGCCGAGGAGATGGACGATGAGGATATTGACGATCTTGTCACTTCGTTGGCTCGTGGCGATGAGGCCACTGCTGCTGCTGCTGCTTCCACATCTGCTCCTGGAGTTGGCACCACTTCCGGTGCTCCAGAGACTTCTGCACCAGTAGTTCAGACTTCTGAGGCTGCTGCTGCTCCTACTGACGTGCCTGCTCCTGTCTTACCTGCTGTTGAGACCCCTGCTGTTGCGACCCCTGCCGTTGAGCCTACCGTCGATGTCTCCACACATGCCCCGATGATCCCGTCTGTTGACACGCCTCTCCTCCCTGCAGAGCCTGAGTCCACTCCGTCGACTGGACCCACGGAGACTGCAGATCCAGCCACTTCCTCGTGATCGTCAGTTCCGAGGACTCTCCACTACTCTTTGGATGATATATCTTATTGAGAGTATTTTGGGTTAGGATGGAGTTTGAGGGTTGTTTTGATGTATTTTTGAGTTTTCTGGATGTCGGTGTTGGGTATTTTGATGTACTTTGGATGATGATGTTGTACTTTTTGATGTTTATATAGATGATGTGTCGTACTTGATATGATGTACTTCTTGTATTCGATATCTTTTTGGATGTACTCATGATGTTTTCATATATATATACATCGTCGTTCTCTTTGTCTTAATTCGTCGTGCACATTTAATATTCGTTCAACGCTTATGAAATGTGATTTCGTCGCTCGATGCTTAAATGCTTGGTTAAATAGATTATATTTCTATATTTGTATAGAATTGTTTTCCATGCACAAATTTAACCAAGAATATTGAATATTGAAGAGTATGTTTCTTTATTCAAGAAATGAATAATAATTTGGTATTTTTGATGATTTTAATTATCGCTTTTTGATAATGGACAATTTGGCACACCTTGATTTGATTTCACCACTTTTCCCTTGGTGTCAATTAGTTCCATCGTCATTGTCTACGACTCCCGATGTTGGATTTTCCATTTCCTAGTTGTTGTCGTTGTATGCCCCCCTTTTTGGGATAATGCCAAAGGGGGAGAGATAATGATAATAAATAGGGCAAATGAAAATTTAACTCAATTTCCAAGAATCTAGTTTGATATGTTAGATTCAGGGGGGAGTTAAGATATATATAAGGATTTTCAAAAATCCGATATTTCAAAAATCGATTCTCTTTATTTATCTTACTCGTCTGATTGATGCAATTCATATATATTCATTTTGGAATTAACGTGTCATCAATGCAGGGGGAGTAAGTATTTTTCATTTGAATCATTATTTTTGATTATTATTTATGTTAGTTTGTCATCACCAAAAAGGGGGAGAATGTTGAATATTGGACTCCCCGGATTTGGTTTTGGATGATGAGCAAACATAAATAATTCATGAACTAACAATTTGTGAGCGCAGTATTGGAGATCGTCGCAAAAATCACGAGAACATTCAAAGCGACATCTCAAGACTTCTCAAAGCACGTATTCATGCCTAAAGCTTCGTTGAAGCTCTTGCGCCGTTTTGGAAGTCATGAAGAATTAATCGAAGCTCTCGAAGACCATTCTTTAAGGTTTTATTTATAGTCTTTTAGCTTCGATCTATAGAATGTTAAGCCTTGAGTATATCTTACGATTCTAACTTCATAACGCTCATATCGTAGCTCTAGGATCTTAGTACAAGTTCATTCTAACTTCCTCGAAGCGTCGCGCTTCGATTCGGACTTGTTTGTGCATGTTAGTTGGTACAAGAAGAAGTACTGACCGACTAGATGGTGATCTAGTCGGTCAGCAACTCTTCTTGGACCGACTAGTTTGCTTCCTTAATTTCTTGCATCTTACTGTTTACAGTTAGTCGGTCTACGTTGACTCACCGACCGACTAGTTTGTGAACTAGTCGGTCAGTGATGCTTCTTTGACCGACTAGTTGTGACTTACTGTTCATGCTAAATTTCTCCTAAGCTACTGTTTATCGTTAGTCGGTCTAAGAACGTTTGGTGACCGACTAGTTGACAATCTAGTCGGTCAACTTTTGTTCTTGGACCGACTAAGTCAATTTGTATTCAGACTATTTCATTATGCCTCTTAGTCGGTCTACGTTCACTGACTGACCGACTAGTTGTGAAACTAGTCGGTCAGAAAGTCTTCTCAGACTGACTAGATTTCTAGGTTTGAATTTCTATCTTTTCTCAGTTCCTCTCTTAGTCGGTCCATGTTGTTTGACTGACCGACTAGTTGATGAACTAGTCGGTCAGTGGTTGTTCTTTGACCGACTAGTTTCCTCAGATTTCTATCCGTTGGAAATTGACCCAAGGTGTTTTTATGGGACCCTATAAATACGAACCTAGGTCATTTCTATCTAAAAAAGAGCTGCCATTAAGAGATTCATTGAGATAGAAAGAGATAGCTATTCTCACTCATTTCCAAAGCTCTCTTCCTCACAAGAAACTCATTCTCTCACATTCTAGATCTAGAATCCATCTTGAGAGAAGTTTGTTCTTGGTGAGCCCTTCAAGCTCTAGCTTGAATCAAGTCTCCAAATCTCTCCTAGGCACCTATTGCTGGTCATTTCCTTGGTGCTAGGTCTTGGTGACTTCATCTTCCTCAAATCCTTCCTTTCACCAATTTGGTAAGAAAAACTCAAGGTATATGATTTTGTGGTAAGTTTGTTTATTTCAATATAAACTCATTTATATTGCTTGTTGATTCTCTCGGTTATGAGAGAAGGTTGTGATCCCGGGTTGTGGGATTCACTATTGCCATTGTTGTATGATTTGATCTTGTGAAGGTTTTTCACAAGATATTCATAGTGGAAATCTTGGGTTAGGGTTTTTAACCTAAGTATCCGGAGGGGATCCGGGTGGTTGGGACGTAGGATCACCGGGAACAAGTCGGGGAGACTTGGGTGGATCCGAACCCATTAACATCATTTGTTAGCATTGTTAATTTTGTTGTTGTCATTCAATTTAAGCTTCCGCAAATTGATTTGGTAGTTGTTTGCACCATAATTTGGAATTATACTCCTTATTATTTTTAAAGTACTATTCACCCCCCTCTAGTACTTGTGCAGTAGCTTGTAGGGCATTACACCTGGTCGGGCCACTTGATGTCTCGGCCCTCCCCGACTGACCGGTAGCGGTCGCCCCCTCCACTCCAGCAGGTGCCAGGGGGCTAGACGACCGCGTCCCAGGGCATCCACCCCTCCCCCTGTCGACCCTTCGTCCCCACTCTCCAGGTCGATGACGGGGTTTGCTATCCCCTCCCCGGTTCCACCCTCCTGCTGACCGGCTTCCCCCCGCCCCGGCGCATCAGGTACGGACGACCTCGTCGACCGCTTCCTCCTCTTCGTGGACGCCGGCACCCCCGTCGAACTCCCCACACCTCCTTCCTCTCGCAACCTCTTGGGGCCAATTCTCCTCGATGTTCGCCCCGCCTGCTCCGATGCGCGCTGCATCATTTCCTCAAGGGACAAACTCATCGTGCGACCTGCCAAAGAGAGAAAGTTCAGGGTAAGCACTTCAGATGCACTAACACCAAAATCTGTTGTACCTTCGGGCCAGATGTTCGCCACTATCATCTCAGCCCGAGCGAGCATCCGGTAATCTCGGCCCTCCACTGGTATTGCCATTAGAAGCTGGGCCACCATTTTCTCCTCATCCCCCATTTCAACCCCCTCCTTCGCATCGGGATTCAGCTCCGCCCAATCAGATCTCATCAACACATCCTCTGGCACGCCCACAAACACATACTGCTGGCGCCACCACTTAATCTTCCCGGGCAACCCCCTAATGAGCGGATGGCTCTTTTTCGCGGAGAGATAGTAGCAGAACCCCAACCTCTTCACCGAGAAGAAGTAGCGAAATAAGGACAGCGATGGGTGAACCTGGTTGCTCACGCACAACACTAGAAATCCCACAACGGCACTAATGGCATTGTGCATCAGGCGATACAAGGGCAGCTCCAGGAAGTTCAACACATCTAGAAAGAATGGATGGGGGGGAAAGCGCAACCCTTGCTCGAACGAGGAAATATACACTCCCACCTCACGGTCGCCCGTGAAACACACCCTCTTTTGCGGCTCCGGTTCACGAACAGAATACGGTGGCCTGACATACATCTCAAAGATCTCCGTGATGGATTTCTTCAGCACCGACTTCACGCCCGCAATCTTGAGAGGCACCTCTCCAGTCTCCGCGGCGGAGCTCCCCTCCCCAACCACCCTCGACCCCTGACCACGAAATGAAGACGTCGAGGACGACATCTATAAAACGGACCTCTTACCTAATGGGCTCCGGCAACTCGGATGGCTTCGCTTCGCCGTCGACCGCTCCCACGAGGACGACTCTGGCAAGGACAATGAAGTCTCCGATAAGCTCCAGCCGCTCGCATAACCTTCGCCCAACAATCAGCTTTGCTTTGCTCCCCTCCCTGAGATCTCTTTTACGCAACTACGCAAAGCATCATGACCGTCGACCTCACGACACGTGTCATCAATCCGTTCCCTATCCAGCGTCGATCCACGCGTTCTGACGCCTCACGTACTGGAAGCGTCACTTCTGCCACGCGTCCGCTTTGAAGTGGTCTGACCGCTTCGGTTCCCGCCCGCCGTCGATACGCCAAGCTGACGTCCAATCACGCGATCACCAGCAGGCCCCGTCAATTCCCGCCCAAATCCCGACGAGATGATTACCCCCATTCGAAATTACTCCACCATTCGCCTCTTCTTTCTAAGCACCGCCCGTCTGAAGGCTGAGTCCGACCTCCGTCGAGGCGACGGAAACGAGAAGGCGCCGCTCATCCCAAGGCTGCGTCTGACCTCCATCGGGGCGGCATAACCGGTAATCCACCGCTCAATCTGTAACGACTGGTTTTCATGTATCTGGATTTATTATATTATAATATAAGTTTTGGTGGATTTTCTCCTCATGTGTGGTTTTCGTCTCCGTAGCTTTCATTTTCGATTGTTTCGTCGTGTTTTCTCGTTTCTTCCTTAGGATCGTCGATTTCGGAGTAAGTCATTCGTGACGGGCTTCATAACGGTCGTATCTTACTGTTAGATCAAGCCTAGGAGTCTTAGAAATCGATCCCGGAGCTCCGTGCTCCATATCGGAACTTCTGGTGCTTATTAGCCGGTGTAAGAAGGGGCATCGATCGACTAGATGACGATCCAGTCGGTCGGCAATCCTTCTTGAACCGACTAGTTGGCTTTCTAAATATTCAGGAGTTACTGTTTATCGTTAGTCGGTCTAAGAACGTTGGTTGACCGACTAGGTTGCAAACTAGTCGGTCAGCAATGGTTCTTTAACCGACTAATTCTTCAACTAATTTTTGGTATCAATACTGTTCACTCTTAGTCGGTCTAAGAACGTTCACCGACCGACTAGATGTCAAACTAGTCGGTCAGTAGTTGTTCATCGACCGACTAAATCCAAATCCTAATTTCATTCAGAAGTTACTGTTTACACTTAGTCGGTCTGCGTTGGTCGACCGACCGACTAGATGTCAAACTAGTCGGTCAGTGGTTGCTCTTTGACCGACTAATCTGTGTTAAAACCCTAATTTCTGGGCAGCCGCCAGCCCATCCTATTTAAACCCCTCCCAAACGTTTTCTTCTTCCTCCACTCGACCCAAAACCCTAATTTCTCCCCCTTTGAGCCCCCATCTTCCTCAAGCCATTAATCTTTCATCCCAAGCTCATCCTCCATCATCCAAACCCTCCCTTGTCACCACCCATCTCTCATCATCCCCAAACCTTCATCAAACCCCCAAAATCCACCTCCAAACCCATTTCTCCAGATTTTTCCCTCATTTCCAGATCTGAGTCGGATCGTTCTTCCGTTGACGTGGTTGCTCGGCATCGCTCCTCCGCCTCTTCACGGTAATACTCGATTCCTTTAGTTTTAGCATAACCCCCATTGACATGTGTGAAACCCTAATAAAATGGATTATTAGAAAGTTAGGATTCTAATAAGAAATCGATTTAGAATCATTGTTCTAATGATTGTTTTGCCATAACAGCGATCTATTCTGTAGTTAGCTTGTGACGATCTTCATTGCTCGTCAACCCCGGTATTAGGCAAGTGAAACTTGCAACTCTTGAATTGGGCCATGTCTTAGGCCATTTCCCTTGCTTTAGCGTAAAAGAGACTAGACGGTGAAAGGATAGCCGTCTAGACGCCTTTGACCTAGCTTGACAACGAAGCTTGGTCCGTCACCCTCATCATGCTTGTATGACACATTTACTTTAAATTAACGGTACGCGAATATGTTCATGTCATTGCATTTTGCCTGTCACGTTTAAATTCAATTAACGGTACGCAAATACCTGTTCCTGGCATTGCATATTGATTTGTCATCGTGATTGCGTAGCACACGCTACAATGCTATTATTTTCCTGGCTCGTGTTCCAGAAGCGAGCCCTGTAGTTGGAAACCCCAACGCTCGACACATATGGGTGGGGTAAGAGATAAGCGGCCACCTGAGCCCCGAGTTGGCCTGATCCGCCACTCCAGCCAGCAGGCGAAATCTCTTGTGTACAAGTGATTAATAGTGATAGAGATAAGCGGCCTGAGCCACGAGCTGGCCAGCAGGTGGACTCTCTATGCACTAAGTGATAAACAGTGATAAGTGAATAGTGATTAGTGAATTGGTAGATTTGTCTACATAGTGCGTGCTTGCCTCTCTTTTAAACTGCTGCATCATACTTAACTGCCATGTCATTGCTTAATATTATGAGTGCTAGGTTGTTAGTTACTTTCAGTTTCCTTGCTCAAGTCTTTTAGACTTGCTGACATGTGCCCCTTTCTCTTTGGGTGACGCATGTTAGACCTTGGGCCCGAGTTACTTGCTGAGGGTGAGGTGTTTGCGGACGCCGAGCTTGCGCCCGTGTTGGACGAGGACTTCGTAGACACTGGAGATCAGTCTTAGTGTCTACGTCTAGTTTTGTTAGATCTTTTGGGTTGTCGGTGCGTGGCACCTAGTTTGATACCCTGTTATATTCGTCTTTTGTTTGGCCTTGTTCTGGGCCTTTAGACTCTTTCTTTTAGCCTGGTGGCTTTTCTGTGATGTTGAATATTTTGTGGACAAACTGTGGGATTGGTATTTCATATCCGTCTCATATTATTATTATTATTGTTGTTGTTTCGTTTGTAATTACAGGGACCTGCTTTTACTAAATTTACGCTTATCAGGCGTGCAGCTTCACTGCTCCACGTTTAAGCGGACCTTCTCACGTCTCGCCTCCATTTTTAGGGAAGCGGGTCGTGACAGGTTTTAGTGGTGGCCCATGCAGGTCCTTCTGTAACTGCAATTATCGGGATAACGATAATAATACAAGATTGTCCAACAAATAAGTTCGACATCTGATCCCTAAGCTATGAGTCTAATTGTTTCGTTTTCTGTGTCATTAGATGGCAGGAAGGCGAATCACCCGTGGTGGTGGTAGTGGTGCGCCCCCTAATGACGAGGAGCCTGAGCGGGAGCCCACTAACGGAGAGATGATGCAGATGATGTTGCAAATGATGCTGGTTCAGCAGGGTGTGCTTCTGCAGGTATAGAATGCTCCGGTGGCTCGAGCTGCTCAGGTGGTGGAAGCCCCTCGCCCTGAGCCCGGGGCGAAGCAGTTCAGAGAGCTGGGTCCTGCATATTTTGATGGAACCGAAGGTCCACTAGCTGCTGATGAATGGATGAGGAATATCGAGGACAATCTGAAGATGTCCAAGGTCAACGAAGTTAGTTGGGTTGACTTGGCGAAGCGCCAGCTGAGGGATAATGCCAGGAATTGGTGGGATGCTGAAGAGAAGATGTTGGAGGAGCCGATCGTCTGGGCTACCTTCAAGGCCAGATTTGATGGTGAGTTCTTCCCGAAGGCTGCCAGGGAAGAGATGCTGCAGCATTTTATCGATTTGAAGCAAGGAAGCTCGTCGGTGGACCGATATCACCAAGAGTTCATGAGGCTGAGTCGGTTTGCACCAAAGATGGTGCAGGACGCTGAGGTGAGAGCTCAGAGGTTCCTGCAGGGACTTGCTTCGAAGCTCCAGAGTTTTGTGACCTCTTCTGACCAGGAATCTTATCAGAAGGTTTTAGTAGCAGCCAAGAGGCAGGAGCTGCTCGTGAACCAGAGGAGGGGGTCTATTGTTGGTGCTGGGAAGAGGCCTGTGGAACAGGCGAGAGCTGTGGTTAGACCTGGATTCAGGCCGAACCAGCCTGTTCAGTTTAAGAGGCCAGGAGGGCCTGTTCGGAGGACTTGCCATTTCTGTGGCAAGGAGGGCCATATTAAGGAATCATGTAGGAAGTTTTTGGGGCAATGTATTGCCTGTGGAGATCCCACCCATGCTCTCAGGGAGTGCCCGAGGTTGAAGCAGCCTTGGAAGGCACCTATTGCTGCCCTGCCGTTGCAGCAGAGAGCCCCGATGCCCGCTGGTCGTGGGGTACCCCTTGTTCCGTAAGGGCATGCCTTTCGGTAGGCTGTTCCGCCCAGGAGGCAGGCATTTCTGATGACCGAGGAGGAGGTTTTGGCCATGGATGAGGTCATTGCAGGTAACTTTCAATCTAGTTGTTCCTTCCCTAATTAGTTGATTGTTAAAATTATGTTGGATGCTTGTGTATGAATGTTGCTAGAGTAAGATTTGATCGATTAGACTGTTTGTTTGTTGTGGTTTTGGTTTGCACGTTCCCTGCCCGAGTCCTCTTTAACTCAGGTGCATCGATGTGCATTTTGGCCCAGAGCTTCGTGGAGAAGCATTCCTTGTCGATGTCCCCTCTCTCCAAGAGTTGGAACATCGTTACAGGGAATGGAGTAGTCACGGTGCATCGTAGGTGTAGTCCTTGCTCTGTGGTGGTTTGTGGACATGAGCTTTATGCTGATTTTATTGTCCACAACATCACCGACTACGATGCGGTCTTTGGGATGGATTGGCTTGCGAGCTTCTATGATACGATCGACTGCAGGAGGAAGAAGGTGATGTTCGAGATTCCTGGACATCCAGTATTTGAGTTCAGTCGTGGTAGCAGTTCGCTTGGTCCTGTCAGATTTCGGGCCAGGCCGGCGGAGGTTGTGGCTATGCAGATGGAGATGGAGTGGCCAGCTGTGGTACGAGATTTTGGCGACGTCTTCCCCGAGGAGATGTCTGGTTTGCCACCTGATCGAGCTTTGGAATTTTCTATTGATCTTATTCCAGGTGCGCAGCTGATTTCGAAGGGGCCGTATCGTATGGCACCTGCAGAATTGGAAGAGTTGCGGAAGCAGTTGGATGAGCTTTTGCAGAAGGGTTATATCAATCCTAGTGTGTCTCCGTGGGGAGCACCGGTGTTGTTGGTAAAGAAGAAGGATGGTTCGCGTCGTATGTGCGTGGACTATCAGGAGTTGAATGCGGTGACCATCAAGAATAAATACCCGTTGCCTCCCATCGATGATATTTTTGATCAGCTTGGAGGTTCGAGGGTGTTTTCTAAATTGGATTTGAGGAGTGGTTACCATCAGTTGAAGGTGAAGAAGGGAGATGTTCCGAAGACAGCGTTCAGGACGAAGTATGGACACTATGAGTTTGTGGTTATGCCTTTCGGCGTAACTAACGTGCCCGCAGTTTTCATGAATCTGATGAACCTGATTTTCTACGACTTTTTGGATAAGTTTGTCGTTATCTTTATCGACGACATTCTGATCTATTCGAAGTCGGAGGAAGAGCATGCCTCGCACTTGAGGACGGTGTTGGAGATCTTGAGGAAGCATCGTTTGTATGCTAAGTTTTCGAAGTGCGAGTTTTGGCTGGATAGAGTTGCTTTTCTCAGGCATGTGGTGACTGGAGATGGTATTTCTGTGGATCCCGAGAAGATTAGGGTCATCAGGGAGTGGCCTGTTCCGTCGTCTGCGTCTGAGATTCGGAGTTTCCTTGGGTTGGCGGGATATTATCGTCGTTTCATTAAGGACTTTTCCCGTATTGCCGAGCCGATGACCAGATTGACGCGGAAGGATGTTGCTTTTTTTGGTCGGGTGATTGTGAGAATGCTTTTGGCGTTCTGAAGGAGAGGTTGACGACTGCCCCTATTCTTGTTGTGCCTGATCGCAGCGGTGGATTTGAGATCTTTTGCGATGCTTCTGGAAAGGGTCTCGGTTGTGTGTTGCATCAGCACGGGCACGTTGTGGCGTATGCGTCTCGTCAGCTTAAGGTTCATGAGAAGAATTACCCGACGCATGATTTGGAGTTGGCTGCCGTTGTGTTTGCTCTTAAGATTTGGAGGCACTTCTTGCTGAGTGAGAAAGTGAAGATTTTCACCGATCACAAAAGCTTGAAGTATATTTTTACTCAGAAGGAGCTCAACATGCGAAAGCGTCGATGGTTGGAGCTTATGGCAGATTATGAGATTGATTTGCAGTATCACCCTGGCAAGGTGAATGTGGTTCCAGATGCTTTGAGTAGGCTTCCCGCGGTGATGATGTTGACCTCGCAGTGGAGATTGCAGCAGGATTTTTGCGAGTCTGGTGTGGAGATTGTCCTTCCTGGGAAGGATTCGTCGTTGATGTACATGCAGGTACAATCGACGATAGTGGAACGGATCAAGGCTGGCCAGGCTGAGGATCCGAAGCTGGTGAAGATTCTGGAGCAGGTGGAAGCCGGTCTGCAGACTGAATTTTTGATTCATGAGGATGGCTCGCTGAGGTTTGGAGCCAGGTTGTGTGTGCCAGCTGGGGATATCAGAGAGGAGTTGATGGTGGAGGCACACAGTTCGCCGTATTTTGTGCATCCTGGTGGCACCAAGATGTACCAGGATCTTCGTCTGAATTTTTGGTGGTATGGCATGAAGAGGAGTGTGGCTCGGAGTGTGGCCAAGTATTTGGTTTACCAGTAAGTGAAGGCGGAGCATCAGTGTACGGCCGGGTTGCTGCAACCGCTTCCGATTCCAGAGTGGAAGTGGCAACACATCACTATGGATTTCGTGACTGGACTGCCTCGGAGTCCGAAGCAGAATGACACAATTTGGGTGATCGTAGATCGACTGACCAAATCCGCGCACTTTATTCTGTTCCAAGTGGGACAGTCCACTGAGGCGCTAGCAAGGAGATACATGGAGGTAAAATTCTTTTACTCTCCGTTTTATGTCCTTTTCCTAGTTTGGATAGTGATGTAACGTGAATCGTGCAGGAGGTCATGCGACTTCACGGAGTCCCCATGAGTATCGTGTCAGACAAAGACACGAGGTTCACATCTCAGTTCTGGCAGAGTTTGCAGAAGAGTTTGGGTACGCGTCTGAGTTTCAGCACGGCGTACCATCCCCAGACGGATGGCCAGTCCGAGAGGACGATTTAGATTTTGGAAGACATGCTGAGAGCGTGCACGTTGGATTTCAAGTGTTCGTGGGAGGACCATCTGCACTTGGTAGAGTTCTCTTACAACAACAGCTTCCAGGCGTCTATTGGCATGGCGCCTTTCGCCGCTTTGTATGGAAGGAAATGTCGATCGCCATTGAGTTGGGATGACGTTGGTGACCGGGAGCTGTTGGGACCTGAGATGATCGTGGAGGCCGTGGATATTTTCAGGAACATTCGGGAGAGGTTGAGGATTGCTCAGGACCGTTTTAAGCATTGGGCGGATGCTAAACATCGTCCTTTGGAGTTTCAGCCGGGCGACCATGTGTTTCTGAGGATTTACCCGAATCGTGGAGTGATTCGTTTTGGGAAGCGGGGGAAGTTGAGCCCGCGATACATTGGACCGTTTGACATTTTGGAGAGGGTTGGCGAGGTAGCTTACCGCTTAGCCTTGCCGCCATCTTTGGAAGGAGTCCATGATGTTTTCCATGTGTCGCAGCTTCGTCGATACATCAGCGATCCGTCTCATGCCGTGGATTTCTCGGAGATCGCCATTCGCCCAGATTTGACGTATGACCAGCATCCAGTGCAGATTCTAGACAGGCGTCAGAAGTCACTTCGAAACAAGGTCGTCGATCTTGTTAGAGTGATGTGGCGGCACGGTTCGCCGGGAGAGTCTACTTGGGAGAGAGAAGGTGAGATGCGAGAGCGTTTCCCACTTTTGTTTCCGGACACGTGAGTGTTTGGAAATTCCGAGGACGGAATTTTTCTTAAGTTGGGGAGGATGTAACGACTGGTTTTCATGTATCTGGATTTATTATATTATAATATATGTTTTGGTGGATTTTCTCCTCATGTGTGGTTTTCGTCTCCGTAGCTTTCATTTTCGATCGTTTCGTCGTGTTTTCTCGTTTCTTCCTTAGGATCGTCGATTTCGGAGTAAGTCATTCGTGACGGGCTTCATAACGGTCGTATCTTACTGTTAGATCAAGCCACGGAGTCTTAGGAATCGATCCCGGAGCTCCGCGCTCCGTATCGGAACTTCTGGTGCTTATTAGCCGGTGTAAGAAGGGGCATCGACCGACTAGATGACGATCCAGTCGGTCGGCAATCCTTCTTGAACCGACTAGTTGGCTTTCTAAATTATTCAGGAGTTACTGTTTATCGTTAGTCGGTCTAAGAACGTTGGTTGACCGACTAGGTTGCAAACTAGTGGTCAGCAATGCTTCTTTAACCGACTAATTCTTCAACTAATTTTTGGTATCAATACTGTTCACTCTTAGTCGGTCTAAGAACGTTCACCGACTGACTAGATGTCAAACTAGTCGGTCAGTAGTTGTTCATCGACCGACTAAATCCAAATCCTAATTTCGTTCAGAAGTTACGGCTTACACTTAGTCGGTCTGCGTTGGTCGACCAACCGACTAGATGTCAAACTAGTCGGTCAGTGGTTGCTCTTTGACCGACTAATCTGTGTTAAAACCCTAATTTCTGGGCAGCCGCCAGCCCATCCTATTTAAACCCCTCCCAAACGTTTTCTTCTTCCTCCACTCGACCCAAAACCCTAATTTCTCCCCCTTTGAGCCCCCATCTTCCTCAAGCCATTAATCTTTCATCCCAAGCTCATCCTCCATCATCCAAACCCTCCCTTGTCACCACCCATCTCTCATCATCCCCAAACCTTCATCAAACCCCCAAAATCCACCTCCAAACCCATTTCTCCAGATTTTTCTCTCATTTCCAGATCTGAGTCGGATCGTTCTTCCGTTGCCGTGGTTGCTCGGCATCGCTCCTCCGCCTCTTCACGGTAATACTCGATTCCTTTAGTTTTAGCATAACCCCCATTGACATGTGTGAAATCCTAATAAAATGGATTATTAGAAAGTTATGATTCTAATAAGAAATCGATTTAGAATCATTGTTCTAATGATTGTTTTGCCATAACAGTGATCTATTCCGTAGTTAGCTTGTGACGATCTTCATTGCTTGTCAACCCCGGTATTAGGCAAGTGAAACTTGCAACTCTTGAATTGGGCCATGTCTTAGGCCATTTCCCTTGCTTTAGCATAAAAGAGACTAGACGGTGAAAGGATAGCCGTCTAGACGCCTTTGACCTAGCTTAACAACGAAGCTTGGTCCGTCACCCTCATCATGCTTGTATGACACATTTACTTTAAATTAACGGTACACGAATATGTTCATGTCATTGCATTTTGCCTGTCACGTTTAAAGTCAATTAACGGTATGCAAATACCTGTTCCTGGCATTGCATATTGATTTGTCATCGTGATTGCGTAGCACACGCTACAATGCTATTATTTTCCTGGCTCGTGTTCCAGAAGCGAGCCCTGTAGTTGGAAACCCCAACGCTCGAGACATATGGGTGGGGTAAGAGATAAGCGGCCACCTGAGCCCCGAGTTGGCCTGATTTGCCACTCCGGCCAGCAGGCGAAATCTCTAGTGTACAAGTGATTAATAGTGATAGAGATAAACGGCCTGAGCCACGAGCTGGCCAGCAGGTGGACTCTCTATGCACTAAGTGATAAACATTGATAAGTGAATAGTGATTAGTGAATTGGTAGCTTTGGCTACATAGTGCGTGCTTGCCTCTCTTTTAAACTGCTGCATCATACTTAACTGCCATGTCATTGCTTAATATTATGTGTGCTAAGTTGTTAGTTACTTTCAGTTTCCTTGCTCAAGTCTTTTAGACTTGCTGACATGTGCCCCTTTCTCTTTGGGTGACGCATGTTAGACCTTGAGCCCGAGTTACTTGCTGAGGGTGAGGTGTTTGCGGACGCCGAGCTTGTGCCCGTGTTGGACGAGGACTTCGTAGACACTGGAGATCAGTCTTAGTGTCTACGTCTAGTTTTGTTAGATCTTTTGGGTTGTCGGTGCGTGGCACCTAGTTTGATACCCTGTTATATTCGTCTTTTGTTTTGCCTTGTTCTGGGCCTTTAGACTCTTTCTTTTAGCCTGGTGGCTTTTCTGTGATGTTGAATATTTTGTGGACAAACTGTGGGATTGGTATTTCATATCCGTCTCATATTATTATTATTGTTGTTGTTTCGTTTGTAATTACAGGGACCTTCTTATACTAAATTTACGCTTATCAGACGTGCAGCTTCACAGCTCCACGTTTGAGCGGACTTTCTCACGTCTCGCCTCCATTTTTAGGGAAGCGGGTCGTGACACAATCAGTTCGGGATCTTGGTTACAAGGCTTAGCAAACATTCGTACGGAACAAGCTACCTCGGCCCGCCTCAGGTCCACTGAGAGTCACTCTGGATTTCCGATCAAACCCCTTCTAACCGTGGTATATCTCAACTTCCCTCTACCGACGACCGGAATATCCTCGGCAGAGCGAAGTTGGGGGCAGTCACGTCCCTCACAAAACTGTCGGTCTACGGACACGACTAGGAAGAATATAATTTCGATACAAGACGAATACAATGCATTTGCCCAAATAGCAATGTTATACATTAAACATTCCAAACGCAACAACAAAACACTGGCTATAACCTTACACAAGAAGGTACAGGCCTCCCCAAACCCACTTTCTTAGCGGCGCCCCCTCTCAGCCGACCGAGCCCTCACATCTCTCGCCACTCGCCGAATCCCCGCATCCCTCGCCTCTTGCAACATCGGCACCACATGCTCGTCATGATAGCGGCGAATATCGGCTTCGATCATTTCGCCTTCAGCTTCCCGTTTTTCATCCAGCCGCTGTGTCGCGACACCCCTCTCCCTTTTCTCGGCCTCAAGGGCCTCCTTTAGGCCTGCTATTTGCCGCCTCTATACCCCGATCACCGCCTCCTTGCTAACCAATTCCGCGGCGCGCTTCGACCGGATGTCGTCCCTCTCCCGCGTTACTTCTTGGAGTTGGCTCTCGACCATTGCTTTTGACGAATCAAAGTACACGGCCCGCCCCTTCTCCACCTCATAGGCCTTCCTAACCCTCTCCAGCTCCGCTTCTGTGTCCCTCAGCTGTGCCTTGACCTCGCCAAGGTTTGCCCTCGCTACATCAAGAGACGCTCTGGTGACGGCCACATGAGTACGGCCCCGCAGGGCTAACAGGTTCATAACCATCTACAGAAGACCCGAATTAGCGGGGCACGAACAATGAAAGCCCAAGGGCGAGGAAAGAGAACCTACTTACCTGCATGACGTGCCAGATAGCAGAGCCACACAACCGTTCCGTCCCCACGCGAGTCAAAGATTCGTGATCGCGCGGTAACACGCAATACTCGGCGAGGCACGCTACCACTCCCGTGTCCTCGAATACCGACTCGTCGCAGCCTACTCGAAAAGGGAACTTATGGAGACGGACATCTGAATACGCCTCGACCTCTTCTCGGGTTCTCGTGAAATGAATGAGGGCACCCTCACAACCCGGGCTCGACGACCCCCCCATTTCCCACGAAGGGATTTCGTATGGCCACTTTTGAACCAAAGGCGCTCGGCGAGGCTCGACCACCTCTGATACCCTCGTCGAGACGGAGGGGCCGACCCCCCGTGCGGACGAGCCCGCATGAAGATCTTCACCGGGCCCATCGACAGAGATACCCGGCTCGGTGGCCCTCCCTCCCGGATGCGCCCTCTCCCCACGGGGGACCCCGCCTCCCCGTTCCCGGGATCCTGCCTCGCGCGCCACCCCCTTGCCCTTCTCACGACGATCAGTGTCCACTGAGACCGGGGCTCCGGTCGATCCCGACACCTCTTCCGGTCCCCGCATCGCGCCTCCACCTACAAAAAAAAAGAAGATCAGGGCAAGCCTAGCCCAAGGTTTACCAAATATCAAAGATACCTAGGGGCCAAAAGTCCTGGGCGAGCCGACTGCTCATCGTCAGACTCGCCAACTGACGGTACGCCTCAGGCAGTTCCATCAAAATCTGAGCTTTGGCAATATCCTCCCCAGTCAGCTCCACCCTTTCATTTACTAGGGGATTCCGCGCCCCCCAGTTCGACATCAACGCCACGTCGCTTGGCATCATCACGAAGGCGAACTCCCTCATCCACTCGCCGACGTCGTCGGGCACTCCGAGGATAAGACCTCGTCCTCTCCTAGCGCAAACACAATGATACATTCCCCTCTTCCGGATTACGAAGAAATACTGGAACATCGCCAGTGAGGGACTCAAGGAGCAAGCAAGGCACAAAACGACAAACCTCACTAGCAAGCCCCAAGAACGGGGCGCTACGGCAAATATCGGCAGCTCCAGGAAATTCAATAGATAAAGCAAATACGGATGGATCGGGAAGTGGAGCCCCAACTCGAATGACCGGACATAAACCCCGACCTCATTATCTCCAGGCGAACACACCGTTTCCTCTGACCTGGGAACCCGAACCTCATAGGGTTGTCGCACGAACCGCACGTGAATCTCCCTGATGTTAATCCTATCCAACCTACATAGGAGGGATCCAATCGCTCTCAGGACAACGGAACGCCATTACCCTCTTTCCCTGGGCCGCCGCACCCCCGGCTGCGACGCCCCCTCACCCACCAACTCCTCCTCCCCCGCTTGGCTACCGCCTCCAACCTCGAAACGAGAAGCCATCGGTCGGAAAGGAAGGAAATTAATTATTATTACCTGGCTGATCCCTTAAATCTGGAAGACGTTTGGAAGAAGATGACCAACGGCGGAAACAGCAAACTAGCCAGCAAGCGACAGATAGAAGTATCGAACGTCGGAGAAGAATCGAAGAGGGATAAAAAAACTCCCGCCGACCGCCTCCCAGACCCTTTTATTTGTAAAGTGGGCCACCGGGCCATCACGGCCGTCGGTCTTCTGCCATGCGGTGCCCATCGGGATGTCCTTGACGCCTCGACTGGCGTGAGGGTCACTTCATCCACGCGTCGCGAACCCAATCTTGGAGGCGCTTCGTTTTTCTCTACCCCCTTTGAAATCGTAATAATGACCAGTAAGGCGGGAGTTCCGAAGCTGCCGCCGCCACCACCGGGCGTGAGCCAAGGCCATTACTGATGGTCCAGGACGTCGGAGATGGTTCGCCCTCCGAGCCGAGCCGGGCTACCACCTCAGACTCGAAGGCCGGGGGCAATTGTTACGACCAAAAGATCGTAGAAGTCCGACTCCCACCCAGATCCGCTGACATACCCCGTGAACTCTCCCTTTCACGAAAGGGCCGCCACCCCGGAAGGCCGAAGCTACATGGGAACGGGCGCACCTCGCAGCACTCCCCCCACCCGGCCGAGGCGTACGACCGCAGTTGCTTGACCCTCAAGGGGCAGTGCGCTCGGGGAGCGCCCGGACAGCACCGCCGGGTATGCTGACATGGGCACGGGCGTATCCTTCTGTGCCAGCGACCCATAACCCATGACCAAACAGGAGGCGCGGCCGGGCCGGACAACCCCCGATCCGGATGACCCGGCTGGTCCCCATGAACCATGGCGCCAAGGATAGCATAGCCAGACCTTTAGTTCATCACCAACGACAAACAACCTAGGATAATAACACGACTGACACAAACGTCGCCTGACCGTCTAACAAAGCACCCCCTGGCAGTTGAGCCCCCTGACACTTAATGCTTTCGGCCCTGACATCCTGACAAAAGTGCCCCTGGCCGTTGCGCCGTTTGACAAAAGCAGGTCAGGCACTCCTGTTCCTGACATCCTCGTCCGAAGCTTCCGCTGACAACCGAGCCAGCTCAGCACGGCGAGTCAGCATGCCAGGTCAGCCCCGCCTAGTCATCTCCCATCAGGTATAATTACCCCCTCACTTCTTACGGGAAGGGGGTTGGCAAATTCTCTCTCCCAATCTATTATTCACACACGAGAGCAAAGGTCGTCCATATCTTTGTTCTCCCACTTATAGCTCGCCACGTACGGTCGGCACACCCTCAGTCTGACCGGCGTGCCTAGCCCCCGTTTTAAGTCCTATTACTGACTTAGGCATCGGAGGGGCTAAGGGTTGGACCCCAACCCCGCCCTTCTGACGAGTTGCTCGTGCTACAGGAAAGCTCACCCCTTGGTTGACATCAGCTCCAACCTCCCGCTACCCGATCTTCCTCCGCCGTGTCCGGTGAGATCTGACTCTGCGGCCACCCCCGGCGGCAAGTCCAGCCTCTTCACCCCATTAATCACTTGTTAAATTGCCCACCTAAACCCTCTTGTCAACAGAACCACCGTGCCCTTGGTTTCCCTCAATACAAATTCATTGTGTGCGAGTTCCACCTCGTAACAGGACTCATGTCTCGCCTTTATCAAACATACATCCAACCTATAGAAGCTAGTCTGATAGATCACCATCAGTGTTCTACATCACCAGAATTCAGTCTCTGGCAATTATAGACTAGGTCGTCTAGGATCGGTAATGATGCACCGCATAATAACCTAATCCCGTAGACATAATTTGAAGAACTTGAAGATTCTTCAAAAGGGTGATTTTCCTTGTCCCCCCTGTTATAAGGGTAAATTTAATCGCGAGACCATCCCACCTGAAAGTGCGGTTTGAGTCTCCTGGCTTCTTGGAGAAAATATAAGGAGACATTTGTGGGCCGATTCACCCATCAAGTTCTCCATTTCGATACTTTATGGTACTCATAGATGCATCTTCATAAAATTATTTTCCATAATAGGCTCACAAAACTAAATCCTGAAGCTTCTGAGACCATTTCTTGGGACACTAAGTCTTTGTCTCAATATGATCCGCGTACTAATCTCTGTGAAGATGAGATCCTAAAGATCCTTCCCATTCAGAATACTGTTACTATCGGACAAATTTACTGATAACCAAAAGATTATCTGATCACACGTCTTTGCTACCAAAACGCCAGCTAGGATTGACATCCCCAAAGATGGGTACAATCCACCGGCAGCACAATCGGCCGTACCTCAAATAAAAAGTGGTCGACTGCCTGACTCAAGGATAAATTCCCTCGTAAGAGGAATGGAGAAATAAAGAATATCCTACCACAGGATGTCGAGCTCAGACCAGTAACCTCTCCTCTCCTTCAGTCCCCTGAAGAAGACAATACAGGAGTATATAATAAAAATTCATACGTACTGGGGAGGTACTGGACAGAAAAGCATTGTCGACGATGACGACTCGCTTTCGATATTGCTATTCATGCCTCTAAAGGCGACAATGATATCGATCCACTATCTCTAGCTAAATACAAACACAGAGATGATTGGCCAAATTGGAACAAAACAATAGGAGTAGAGCTGGACTCACTCTTTAAATGCAAAGTCTTTAGACTAGTAGTCCAAACACCAAGAGGTGTAAAACCTGTAGGATACAAGTAGGTATTCGTAAGGAAAATAAATGAGAATAATCAGATCGTACGCCAGAAAGCACGGCTTGTAGCTTAGGGATTTTCCCAACGATCGGGGATGAATTATGAATATACATACTCCCCAGTTATGCATATGATTACATTCCGATTGATAATAAGCTTAACATCAATGGAAGGTCAAGAAATACAGCTCATGGACGTTGTGACTGTATATCTATATAGCAATATAGATAAAGATATCTACATGAAACTTCCAGATGCTTTCAAAATACCAACAGAAATAAAAGATAGACATCGGGACATATTCTGTTAAGCTTCTAAGATCATTATATGATCTTAAACAATCTGTGAAAAATGTGGCATAACAAACTGAGTCAATTCTTCATTCAACAAGGTTTCACCAATAATGAAGTCTGCCCGTGTATTTTCATTAAAACCACGGGACCAAGATTCATATTAATAACCGTCTAAGTATACGACTAAAACCTTATCAGATCTCCTGCAGAGATTGATGATATATTTGCAAACCTCAAACTAACGTTTGAAATGAAAGACCTAAGCAAGACTAAATATAGTCTTGGCTTACAGATATAAAACCTCAGCGAAGGAATCCTGTTACACTAATCCACATACACAAGGAAATTATTTAAAAATTTCAATATAGATAAATGTCATCCTCTAAGTACACCAATGGTCGTTGTATCTTTAGATGTATATAAAGACCCCTTTCGGCCGCTGGAAGAGGGGGATGAAATATTAGGTCCTGAAGTACCTTAACTTAGTACCTTTGGAGCACTACTATATCTGGCAAACTGCACGCGTCTCGATATAGCGTTCGCAGTCTTCCTACTAGCCAGATACAGTTTCAGCTCCCGCATCGTCACTGAAACAGAGTAAAGCAGCTTCTGCGCTACCTTCAAGGGTCAGTTGACCTGGAAGTATACATCTCGAAAGGTGGATTTTTCACCTTGATTGGTTATGTAGATACAGGTTATAGGTCTGATCCACATACGGAGAAATCACAGAGTGGTGTTCATTTTCGGTGGTACGGCCATCTCATGGAAATCTTTGAAGCAGACCACCACAGCAGTCTCATCCAACCTCTTAGAGCTCCTAACGATCTATGAAGCTAGCAGAAAATGTGTTTGGCTTCGTTTAATCATTCATCACATTCTAGTGACGACCGACCTGAAGACGGATGACCTTGAGCAAACCATATTTGAAGATAATGCAGCTTGTATAACTCAACTACGAGTTGATTACATCAATGGCGACATGACGAAGCACATCTCTCCCAAGTTCTTCTGGACGCACGAGCTATAGGAGTATAAGCAGATTGAAGTACGACAGAGTCTATCTTGTAATAATTTAGCTGATCTTTTACTAAGGCATTGCCTAGATGTACTTTTAGAAAGCTTGTATAGGGATGCGACAGCTGTAAGACCTACAAGCCTGAAGCTTGTACGGATCAAGGGGATTCACTTGTGTATTGTACTCTTTTTCCTTAAGATGCTGGTTTTTCCCACTGGATTTTCCACAACTAAGGTTTTAACGAGGCAAACACGGTAACTCTGAATCCAGCAGTATCCACCACATATTAGCGTATTGGATCCTGAAGAACTCATATGTTAAGAATGGATGGATGAGGGGGAGTGTTATGAATGGGGGAGACCTCTGGTCTCCACCCACTATCATCCACCATTAAACCCACTCTTAGCGGGTGTCCCTTGAGATCCAAGGGACATATAACTCTCTTTATATAATATAGATATGGCTATGGACTTCACCATATGCCTACTTCTTCTCCATATTCCAACAATATGCAAGATAAAGAGATAAAGAAATGCAAACCAGACAAGTCAATCGCAAACATAGAGATTTATCCTGGTTCACCAAAGCCCCGGGCTACATCCAGTCCCCAATCCCACTTGGCTTTTCCACTATTCCTTGAATAGTTACAACACGTCCACTTCACCACAAGCTGGTGAATAGACCAACACGTCTCTACGAGACCACACCTCTTCAATGAGAGCACCTCTCCAATGCGAAAAGTAAAACAGCTCTCCTCTTGAGAACAACACCTCCTTCTGGAGGCTTACACTTTGAAGTACTAATATTACAATCTTCCCAAAGCCTTGAAGGTGAAGCACATTGTGTTTTTGTGTGGCTAGGGATTTCGGTTCTTCTCTATATGATTTGGACTTTGGAAGAGTAGAAGAAAGCTCAATAGAAATGGAGAAAGAGAACTATGAGCTATTAGGGTTTGGGCTTTCCTATTTTTTCTTTTTCTTCTTTTTCATTTGATGCCTAATGATCTGATATCATTCACACATATAGTGGATGAAAACTGATCGAGAAAAAAAAACCCAAAAAGCCCTGCCTAACGTCTCTCTAATGGTTAGAAGAAATATGACCATTGAGGGTGCCAGCAGAGCAAGAGTTGACTCCTATATACACACATGTAGACTCCTGGCTCACTGGTTGACTCTTGGGACGAGTCGACACCTTGTAGGCTGCTTAAAAACTCGAGAGGAAAAGTCAACTCTAGATCAATGGGGAGTCGAATAGTTTTTAGATACGAGGTTTTGATCATGAAACCAAGTTTTTGATCATCAAAAAGATCTATAATAAATCTTATGGTTTCGCACGTGTGGGTGTGGGTGTGGGTGTTTGTGACATCTCTAAGGACATTTACATGAATTTAATGACAAGAACAAAAATTACAACAAATATAAAATACTCCTCAAGTTGTGGTGTAACAGCCATAAGTGCTAATACAAATATTTCTTTTTATATTTAGTGATAATTCATGCATTAGCCCAAGTTTTGGCAATGTTTGCATTCATGTCCAACAAGTTTTGCATGTACCCAAAAGAGGGCATGTTTGCAAATTTTGCCTTAAAGAGGGTTTTGGGGCAAAGTTTTCCTAAATGGCATGGGTAGTAACTATAATAACATCTAGAAGGGCATTTTTTAAAGAGGGAAAGTGAGAGGAATTTCTTTTTAAAAAAGAAAAGAAATGGCAATCCTGTAAATTGTGGGTAAATCATTAAATGAAGCTTTGACCGGCGCCCCGTTTACGGTATGGGCACGGTGTCGTTTTACCGCAAGTGCACGGTTAGTGTAGGGTGCGGGTTTATCGAACTCAGGGAGGTGGATGGCTTGAGTGGCTACTAGCCTCGCCTAGGTTATGTGCTAGCTGCGCGGATGATATGGGTGAAGTGCAGAAATATAGAGAAGAAATAAAAAGACACGAAATGAATCCCTGCTAACACGGGCTAGAGCACTCATGACACTTGGCATTTGACTTGACCCAGGGTGAGACATTGCCCCAAAAGGTGGTACATAGCGTCCATGGCCCGATATTCCGGTCGGTGCCAAGCACGCTAGGCCTACCTGGTTCCGGACGGTGGGCATTCCCATGTCCATTAACACCTTCCGCAACCGGGAGCATTAAGGACAGAATGATATCTCCCAACACTTCGTCCAAGCCGCTCCCGCGCGCGAGGACTAGATGTCAACGCTCGGGGCGTGAGCTATGGCTAGGTAGTCAACCGCCAAGTTTATTCCCCCTTGGCCCGACGGTCAGAGGCGGTCTTTCTCCCGCCAATGACAATGAAACACCCCCGCGTAACCCTAATGGCCAAATAGGTCAAATGTGATTTCTAGCAATACATCGAAGCGGATCTTGACAGGACAAGCACCGGACCCCAATCCCCAACACATCTAGTGTGTTGCCATACGAATTAGACCCAGATTACTAGAAATCCCCATTGACGCATTTCATCGAACACATGCCATGCAACCAAGTCAAATGAAACAACCAAGCATCAATCCTACCCTAACCTGTATTAGGGTTCATCAATACTACTCCATGATGAAAAACATATAAACAAACAACACAAAAGACATACAAACATTCATCATGAAGCAAAAGAAATACAACACAAAAAATGGAGAACAAGAGAAAGAAATACTTATCTTGATTTTGAACCTCCAATCCAATACAAGACTTATTACAAGAGAAAACCTAATCTAACCTAATCTAAACTCACCAGAGAAAGGGGCAAAAATCCCTAAACCTGAGAAGGAACTCCCCAAAGTCATGCCCAAACCCCTATTTAAAAGCCCCCAAAAAACTCTTAAAAGTTCGGGTCCGAAACCCACTCAAAACTGTCAAAACAGGCCCACCCGATCGGGTGAAAACTCACCCGATCGGGTGGAATAAACAGAGAGCATGAAACTGCTGAAATTGACTTCAACCGATCGGTTGGACTCCCAACCGATTGGTTGAAGTGAAATTTCAGACAGCAGCCAATTTCAGCACATAGCTGCGCTCAGGAAATTCCAGAAAAATCTAGAAAAATCGGATTTGGGCATGCGACCTATCGTTGAAAAGCTAACGACGATGCCGACGTTAGAAAAATAAGAGATCACCCAAAATCCCTCTAGAATGATAGCAGATCTTCAATGAGTGCATCAGCAGCGTGCAAAGGCGGAAGAAAAGGCCACCCAATCGGTTGAAACATCAACCGATCGGGTGAGCCGCTTGTTGCTTTGGCCATCGGGCTTCGGGAGCTTCAACCGGTCACTGAAGAGAGCGGGTGGAGCCATCGGTTCGATCTTTGAGGCGATGCGGCTACAGATGAACCGATCGGGTGAGATGTCACCCGATCGGTTGGAACTCAGCTCCAAATTCCCGAGAATTGGGGCGTTTGAACCGGTCACTGAACCGATCGGGTGACCTCTTGGCCGCTCCAACTTGTATCCAGGTGGTGCACGCGTGCATCACCCGATCGGTTGGAAATGACCAACCGGTCGGGTGAGGGGCTGAAAGATGAGATCTTCGTCGTTTGACCCCTGGATCACGCGTGACTCCTCTCGTTTCTCCGGGGACTCATGATATTGTCGTTTTATGTCCCAAATGCTGTAAATTCCTGCAAAATATGAAAAAACACGGAAAAGTGAAAGAAAACAAGAAAATACAAGAAAACACGAGAAAACGAATAAAAGACGGCGGAAAATACGGAGAAACACGGAAGAAAACGTGCGCAAATATATGAAATATAAATGCACGTCAAAATCCCCCACGCTGAACTCTTCCTCGTCCTCGAGGAAGACGAGTGAGAGTAGGAGCTCGGAGGGAGAAAATAGAGAGAAGGAGAGAAAAAGAGAATTCTATATCCTAGATCACCCGTAAGGGCCAACAAAATCAAACACGCCACACGAAGCAAGCATACGACAAAACACAACACTAAACCAAGGAATGTGAGTCCAAACAAGTGTCGTGGGCCCACGCAGTGAAGCACGAGTGAGTGTGGTCGTGTGCTAGCAGATGGTGTCACTATCTACGATGTGCAATAAAGCTCCATATACACATACGCAAAGAAAGACCCAAATATCGATTCAATTTGAAATTGCGGTGAATTTTAGCTCAAGCATGCATGAGAAGAGTATAAGAATAGAAGCGTATCATGCATCGGGGACTCCACAGCTAGGGACTAGGAAATCACCACACTATAGCCTAGGTAATCGCTAGAAGGTCCCTATGCCAAGTGTTTTCGAAAACGATGGAGGTTGAGAAGATGTGGAGTAGAACACTCGGTGCAAATTCTCGCCTTCCCCTTATTCACGGCAAGTAGGAAAATATTCACACTGGAATTTTTTTGGGTTTTGGGTATTTGTATTTTTTTTCTTTTCTTTTCATTTCTCATCTTTTTGGGTTTTTCTTTTCTTTTCTCCTTTTTTTGGATTTTTGGGAATTGGGATATTTACATGTGTACTCTCCCAAGTGGGAGAACGGTACACGACGAGGGGATTTGCACCAAGTAAAATAAAAATGAAATCAGATTCTAAACACTTGGGCAAAGGAGATATTTTTCGCTAATCAGAGCATATGCTAAATGGGTTATCCTAGTCCTTGTTTGTGGAATCCCTACACATGCGAATTGAAGTACACGATATATATATATATATATATATATATATATATATATATATATATATATATATATATATATATATATATATATATATATATATGATGCAGAAGCAGACAGGGGAAATGAATACCGCATATTCAAATCGAAGCATGATAATCTAGGGGTCATTCCAAGGATAGGTATATAAAACATAATCACAAGGTAGAAGCACACCAAACAGCTAGGCACGACGCACGACTCACAAAAAGCTAAGTGGACCCGCGATGCATGAAATCCAAGAGGACTCGATATCCTAGGGTTAGTGAATGTGATTATCGAAGCTGTGCAAGGTGCACGTGTGATTTTCGTGGCAATTCATCATAGGGTTCATCTCTAGGAGAAAGAGATAAAAAGAAGAAAAAAAGAAAAAAGAAAAACACGGAGAAAAACGACTCAAATAATGAAGAAAAAGTGACAAATGACGCACGAAGTGCGACTCCCCCAAGCTGAAACTTGCATTGTCCTCAATGCAATAATAGTGAATACGAGAGGGCAATGAAAATGGGGGGGGAGTTACTTACCGACACAAAAAATGAAAAACACGAAAAACACATGAGCGAAACTAAAAAATAAAGAAAAAGAAACACTCAAATAAAAGGTATAAAACACGACAAAAGAACACCTACACACAGACACACAACAACGACACACGAAAACATGCACACAAATCGATTTCCCCCAAGCTGAACATGACAATGCCAGCGAAACGATATGATCAATGTGATGTAGAAATATGCAAGGGGAAGATCGGAAAAGAAAAGAAAGAAATCAAAATGCAGGAGAGACGGTGTGCTCATTCTCCTCGGAAGAGGATGAGGGTGAAATGATAGAAGGGCACGACATGAAGGGTTATTAAGATGCAAAAGCAAATCCTAGATACGCTCCCCTCGCTAATGAGAGGAGACGAGATTATTCAAATCTAAACTAGAAAGCGGTAAATTTTTACACTACTGGATTAGGATACACCTGAGCATAGGCGGATCCAAGATCTAGAGCGGGGCAGGTAGCTGCTCTAACTGATCCTTCTGTGGCTCCGCCAGAAGCGCTGTGCCACGTGTGCCAATGGACCCAAGCAATGCACCTCCAAGCATCCCTCGTAGGTGTCCACTTGTGACCTGCAAAGGACGAGGTGCATTAGTCCATGGCAAGAAATTATTTCCCGAAATAAATGTACCCCAGAGATAATCGTCGACATAAGATGGAAAAATAATAAACGGGTGATGAATACTCCCTGAGAATGGGTCGCTATCCTTTGTACTAGTGACGACCGAATTCTCGCTCTCCATGAGAAGTGGCTCTCCAGGTAGTGATGCACCGCAACATACCTCAAGGGAAGTAGATCATGTGTCCTGCGAGAGATATGGCGTGTCAAAAATATATGAGTCTAAAGAAATAGGACGTGAAAAGCGAGACTCAAATGTGGAGTGAGAGTGAGTATGAAAATCTCCCTGAATAGGGGCAATATGCTCAAGTAGATGCTCAGCCGCAGAAGAAGTGGAGCGTGACGGTAGAGGTAGATGTGGCTCGGGCTCCATGAAGTGGATGATCGTATCCAAGCCCTCATGCACATCATCCTTGATGATATGCTCATGCTCCTCCATCTGCCCGATGTCCTGAATGACATCCTCATGGTTGACCACTGACCAAGGAGGAAGCTGTGACAGAGATGGCTGTGGAGGTGGATGTGGAGCGGACCCCTCATATGTGGTCGTGGTGTCCTCGTCCTCACGCACATCCTCCTCGCCGGTATGCATAATCTCTGTAAACTCTTCAGTGCTCTCATAGGACTCATGTGGGGTATCCAAATCAAGACATGAAATCTCTCCCACAGATCCTAGATAAATCTCCCCATCCTCACTATCATCATCAAAAAATGCTTCGTCATCCAAGTGGTAGTGATGGAAAAATGGGGTATCGGCTTGAGATGTGTCTATGGTGGCCGATGGCATGGTGGTCTCAACCATGAAAGTGGGTATATCCTCTCCTTCATCCCCTCTCCTCGGTGTCGGCTCGGTGATTGGTACCATTAAGTTTTGTAATATTTGGCCTTGGTTAAACATGGCACTTTCAAGGAGAGACACGAGGCTTGATTCTTCTTGTGTTTGTGGAGGGGTATAAGGTTGAGGAAATGGATGGGAGGTGTTTAGGCTAAGGTTGTGGGAAAATGTTTGGCCTTGGAGTGGAGGAAGGCTCTCAAGCGTAAATGGGCAATCATAATACACGTGCCCCGCCATCCCACAAGTCTCACAAATCACAACTGGATAAGGATCGTATCCTCCCATCTGAGCATCAAAATTTGATCTCCACATGGTAATATCAAAGATACCTGGACAACAAAAATAAGAAAACTAGAGAGGAGCGTCAATAGTACAAGAGAATAACAAAAAGATAATATAATGGTGGGGGAAAAATTTCTTGGTTATTGAATATTTTTTAAAAAAAATAAAAAAATAAAATAAAAAAAAGAAAAAGAAATTTTTTTGTGTTTTTATGCGTAGTCTAACGAACCCAAGCTAAGCTAATATCAAACCGAACGCCTCCCCTGCAACGACGCCAAAAACTTGACCGGCGCCCCGTTTACGGTATGGGCGCGGTGTCGTTTTACCGCAAGTGCACGGTTAGTGTAGGGTGTGGGTTTATCGAACTCACGGAGGTGGATGGCTTGAGTGGCTACTAGCCTCGCCTAGGTTGTGTGCTAGCTACACGGATGATATGGGTGAAGTGTAGAAATATAGAGAAGAAATAAAAAGACACGAAATGAATCCCCGCTAACACGGGCTAGAGCACTCATGACACTTGGCATTTGACTTGACCCAGGGTGAGACATTGCCCCAAAAGGTGGTACCTAGCGTCCATGGCCCGATATTCCGGTCGGTGCCAAGCACGCTAGGCCTACCCGGTTCCGGACGGTGGGCATTCCCATGTCCATTAACACCTTACGCAACCGGGAGCATTAAGGCCACAATGATATCTCCCAACACTTCGTCCAAGCCGTTCCCGCGTGCGAGGACTCGATGTCAATGCTCGTGGTGTGAGCTATGGCTAGGGAGTCAACCGCCAAGTTTATTCCCCCTTGGCCTAACGGTCAGAGGCGGTCTTTCTCCCGCCAATGACAATGAAACACCCCCGCGTAACCCTAATGGCCAAATAGGTCAAATGTGATTTCTAGTAATACATCGAAGCGGATCTTGACAGGACAAGCACCGGACCCCAATCCCCAACACATCTAGTGTGTTGCCATACGAATTGGACCCAGATTGCTAGAAATCCCCATTGACGCATTTCATCGAACACATGCCATGCAACCAAGTCAAATGAAACAACCAAGCATCAATCCTACCCTAACCCGTATTAGGGTTCATCAATACTACTCCATGATGAAAAACATATAAACAAACAACACAAAAGACATACAAACATTCATCATGAAGCAAAAGAAATACAACACAAAAAATGGAGAACAAGAGAAAGAAATACTTATCTTGATTTTGAACCTCCAATCCAATACAAGACTTATTACAAGAGAAAACCTAATCTAACCTAATCTAAACTCACAAGAGAAAGGGGCAAAAAGCCCTAAAAAACTGAGAAGGAACTCCCCAAAGTCGTGCCCAAACCCCTATTCAAAAGCCCCCAAAAAACTCTTAACAGTTCGGGTCCGAAACCCACTCAAAACTGTCCAAACAAGCCCACCCGATCGGGTGAAAACTCACCCGATCGGGTGGAATAAACAGAGAGCACGAAACTGTTGAAATTGACTTCAACCGATCGGTTGGACTCCCAACCGATCGGTTGAAGTGAAATTTCAGACAGTAGCCAATTTCTGCACATAGCTGCGCTCAGAAAATTCCAGAAAAATCTAGAAACATCGGATTTGGGCATGCGACCTGTCGTTGGAAAGCTAACGACGATGCCGACGCTAGAAAAATAAGAGATCGCCCAAAATCCCTCTGAAATGATAGCAGATCTTCAATGAGTGCATCAGCAGCGTGCAAAGGCGGAAGAAAAGGCCACCCGATCGGTTGAAACATCAACCGATCTGGTGAGCCACTTGTTGCTTTGGCCATCGGGCTTTGGGAGCTTCAACCGGTCACTGAAGAGAGCGGGTGGAGCCATCGGTTCGATCTTTGAGGCGATGCGGCTACAGATGAACCGATCGGGTGAGATGTCACCCGATCGGTTGGAACTCAGCTCCAAATTCCCGAGAATTGGGGCGTTTGAACCGGTCACTGAACCGATCGGGTGACCTCTTGGCCGCTCCAACTTGTGTCCGGGTGGTGCACGTGTGCATCACCCGATCGGTTGGAAATGACCAACCGGTCGGGTGAGGGGCTGAAAGATGAGATCTTCGTCGTTTGACCCCCTGGATCACGTGTGACTCCTCCCGTTGCTCCGGGGACTCATGATATTGTCGTTTTATGTCACAAATGCTGTAAATTCCTGCAAAATACGAAAAAACATGGAAAAGTGAAAGAAAACAAGAAAATACAAGAAAACACGAGAAAACGAATAAAAGACGGCGGAAAATACGGAGAAACACGGAAGAAAACATGCGCAAATATATGAAATATAAACGCACGTCAAGCTTCTAAACTCTTCTCCTTTATTCTACCTCATTCTTTAGTCTCTTAATTCCCAAAACCCAATTTCATTTTCCCCCTTAACTCCAATATGGCCGAATCTTAGCTAGGAAGGCAAAAAAGAAAAGAAAAGGGAAATAATAGAAAGAAAAGAGAAGAAAAAAGGGAAGAAAAGGGGAGGAAGGAGGAGAAGGATCAATCTCAAGACTTAAGGAGGGATCCCTAATCACCATACTTAAGGTTCTAGGTAAGAATCTTAACCCATCTTGGATCTAATTAAGATGTTTCCATGTTGTAATTATAGTTGCTTTTATGTAATTTCCATATATTTGATGATGCTCCTTAAAAAAAATTGTTGTGTAGTAATTTCTCCTTGTTCTGGGAATGATGTAAGACTTAGATTATCAATAATGAAGGGTAGATTATGCCCAAATTTTTATGGACTTGTAAAAGATAAGCTCAAAATTTGATTTTTCTTAAGTAGATTTAAGGAAGTCGATGACTTTTTCAAAAGGATTAGATTTTTCTTAAGGAGCTTTTATAAAGGATCTCAATCATGTAATCCTACACTCTTTCTTGAGGTGTTTTTATTAGTATTCCATCTTTAATTTTTTCTTTTATACAAAGATTAGGGTTTTCTTGTAGATATATTATATAAAAGCTAAAGTGTGAAGCCCTACAAACCTTTATTAAGTTTTCCTCTTTTAAAATCCCATTTTTATAAGTGTCTACTTTAAATTTTTCATGAAAAAGACCATTATTACAAGATGGTTTTTATTAAAACTACTCCTACTTTAAGAACTCATCTTTTGGCTATAAAAGTTAGACTTTTGCACCTCATTCCCCTTTAAGTTTTACTTATTAGCATTGCACAACAAACACTTAGCTAGTTTTTTTAGATATCCTTTCTTTGAAATGCTTAGGTTAGTAGTTAACTTGAATAGTTGGGTTGCATTTTCCTTTTCCTTTAAGAAGTATATTGATGTTAATACCAAAAGGAAGTGATTTCATTCACATTACTTGCCTTCATATGTTAATATGTAGATGTTGGTCCTGCTTGCATGTTGAATAATAATAGATATTTAGTCCCTTTTACTTGCATGTTCAAGCCAATTGTTGATATTTAGTTCTTACTTGCTTGTTTAAGCAATTTGTGGATATTTGGGTCCCTTACTTGCATATGGCTATTTGAATGCTTTTAATATGGAAATTTGGGAAAATGATGATGGTTGAATGAAAGTGATCACTCCTTATTTTACACTTTTTTCCCGCATGTTTGCATGCCATTTAGATCGCCCAAATCATGTTTTTCACGATATACCGACGATATTGCGATGCTTTTCACGATTTGTTGTTTTTGTCGCATTTCAGGTGATTTGGCGCGATTCGGAGTGATCTCGAGATGCGCCTACTCCGGAGGGTCACCGACGACCTTCCCAAGGGGTATTTTGCTGTTGAAGAGGAGCGGAAGAAGAACGGACGTCGCAGGAGCGACGAGGAGGCCAAAACAAGCTGTTTGGGCATTTTTAGTGTCCCACTCGGCCGAGTGAAGGAGTCACTCGGCCGACCAGCGAGACACCGCTCGGCCGACCAGATCAGACACGATTTATATGTGCACTCGGCCGAGCGACGGAGACCACATCGGCCGAGTGACGAGATCCCGTCCGCCCGAGTGGCGCCCAGACGAAGCCATTCAAAAATCGCCAACTTACTGTTTTTCGGCTGCCTGAGCTTCAGAAGACCCACGCGGCCGAGTGGATAATCCCGACCGCCCGGAGTACCAAGAAGCCATCGGCTGAGTGACGACAACTCACTCGGCCGAGCCGCCCCCGAAGTTGAGACACCTGAAGATCAAGACTTACTGGAAAATTACAGTGTTTCTCACTCGGCCGAGCGACTTTTGTCACTCGGCCGAGTGCGACGCGCTGCCTGTAGCGAAAATTGCGGATTTCAGGCTGCGCAAGGGTATTTTGGTCACAGTTTTTGGACGATTTTGGGGGGTATTTAACCCCTGTTTTTACCCTAGTTTTTGAGGGCTTTTCTCTTAGATTTTTGCAGCTTTTTAGGTTTACTTTTTACCTTTATTCTTGTGATTGGAGAGAGGACTAAAGTTGATTTTTGTTGGATTAATTGAAGAACTCCATTGGTTTGCCTCTCTCTTCTCCAAAAATTCTATTTTTATTGCTTATCTCAATATTGTGATGAATTCTATTGCTTATTTCATTGATTATTCTTGTGTTTGTGCTATGAATTACGAGTAGTCTCCACGTCTTGGGGCGTGGGGATGAACCCTACAAGCCCAATTTCATATTTGTGATGAATTGGTAGAAATTTTGCTAGAATCGCTATTAGGGATTAGTTTGGGAGCGATTTACTACGGATAGCTAGGAGTTCATACCGATTGGGATTTGCAAGAGATTGGATCCCAATTCGATAGGAAACCCTAGAAATCCGAATTGGGTTGGAATCGAATTTCCGAAGTATCGGTTTGCAAGAGATTGGACCGATACTAGGGTTTCCGGTTGCAATTCCGTGCCGATACCCGTTTGCAAGAGATTGGACGGGTAGGAACTATCCCAACCTAGGTCGCGGGCCGAGTTTGCAAGAGATTGGGCTCGGTGCGCGATTGAACGATGATGTTGATCCTAATGCTAGCTTCCCTAGGCTAGGGTTTGCAAGAGATTGGACCCAAACCTAGGATAGCTATAGACCGGCAACAGCGCGAGAGCGTGAGCTTGGTTCTACATTCAGTTGCAACTAGTTCATCCGAAATCTAATTCTAGCAATTTTGATACCGATGAACCACATTTATGAAATACGGTGAGTAGCGGGAATTCCCCATTCCCTAGGCGTTCTTTATTTGATTTGATATTTCCGTACTTTGTCTGACGATTGTGACAGGATCGCCAAAGGCAAATTTCTCTCTTCTTAAAATAGCCAGGTTGATTGGAACAAGCACGGTCATTCGTCCTCCTTGTGTTCGATAACCCGCTCGCTGCTACACCGTGCACTTGCGGTAAAACTACAACCGTTCTTTGGGTCACATCCCGGAGCGATCAAGCTTTTGGCGCCGTTGCCGGGGAGGGCATTTTGACGGTGTTCGGCATCGACCACCCGGTTATTTCTTCTTTCTCTCTTTCTTTACTTTCTTCTATACCTTGTTGTAACTTTGTTCGCAGCCCTATTTGCATATTCTCCCCGTATTTTGCATAAGATCTTGACAGGGAGAATGGAGGATGCAATGCCAACAATAGAACTCAGTCAGGAAGACTATGACTCCTTCACAGACCTCCTTAAGGAGCTTGTCGACGAGGTCCACGCTACCGGAGCTTTCGCTATCGATGTTAAGGACCCCGACGAACAACTGTTTGCTAGTTTTATGATGGACCAGATCTCCCCGGAGGGGACTATCGGGGGGCAATGTCAGAGTTGACGTGATCGACGACAAATTATATTTCGAAGACGGTAGAACAAATGTCGAAGAAAACTATACTCCAGAAGAATCCTTCGAGCAAACCGGCATTCAGGGAGTTACACTATATGACGCTCACTCTTGCTTTTATGAATCGTCTGATGTGTTTCTTGATTCCAGGCACGAACCAGAACAGAGTGAATGTTTTGACGATGCTAGCACAGAATCGGAGAGCGCCTATTTCGATGCATCGTCCTCCCTAAGTAGTGAGTCTGACTCGTCACAAGAGAGCGCACCACCTGAACATGAGCTAAACCCGGATGACAAGGAAGAAGCCAAACTCATGCGAGCTGATGAAGTGGAAGGAGCAGCGCCTCTTGAGGTAGAACTTAAACAATTACCTCCGAATCTAAGGTATGCTTTTTTGGGTAATAAATTAACTTTCCCGGTGATAGTCAATTCCCACCTCACGCAAGATCAACTTGAAAAACTCCTAGACGTTCTTAGGAGCCACAAAGATGTCCTGGGATATACTATCTCCGATTTAAAAGGGATAAGCCCTAGGCTTTGCACGCATAGGATCCATTTGGAGGATACCGACGCCACCTCCATAGAGCCTCAAAGGCGGTTAAACCCGAACATGAAGGAGGTGGTAAAAAGGAAATCCTAAAATTGCTAGACGCCGGTATTATTTATCTTATTTCCGACAGTAGGTGGGTTAGCCCCGTTCACGTCGTCCCCAAGAAAGGGGGGATGACAGTCATAAAAAATGAAAAATGTGAGCCCATATCTACACGCACCGTCACGGGATGGCGAATGTGCATTGACTATAGGAAACTCAATAAAGCCACCCGAAAGGACCATTACCCATTGCCCTTCATTGATCAATTTCTTGAACGCCTAGCAAAACATAAATACTTTTGCTATCTAGATGGGTATTCGGGATTCTTCCAAATCCCTTTGCACGAAGACGACCAAGAAAAGACCACTTTTACTTGTCCCTACGGTACCTACGCCTACCGTAGGATGCCGTTTGGTCTTTGTAATGCTCCCGCCACTTTTCAGAGGTGTATGACATCCATATTTTCCGATTACATTGAAAATATTATGGAAGTATTTATGGACGATTTTTCGGTTTATGGGAGTGAGTTTGACTCTTGTTTGGCCAATCTTACTAAAGTCCTTAAAAGGTGCCAACAAAATAATCTCACTCTAAATTGGGAGAAGTGTCACTTCATGGTCACGGAAGGTATAGTCCTCGGGCACCTTGTTTCCTCGAGAGGAATTAAGGTAGATAAAGCAAAGATTGAGGTAATCGAAAAACTTCCTCCTCCTATTAATGTCAAGGGCATTAGAGGTTTCCTTGGTCATGCGGGGTTTTACCGTCGATTCATCAAGGATTTTGCCTCGATTGCCCGACCACTTACTTCCTTGCTCGCTAAAGATACTCCTTTTATTTTTTCAGGAGAATGCTTGCAAGCCTTCAACACCTTGAAGGAAGCGCTAGTTTCCGCGCCCATCATTCAACCACCGGATTGGAGCCTTCCCTTTGAGCTAATGTGTGATGCTAGCGACCAAGCCATTGGGGCGGTATTGGGACAAAGAAAAGATAGGAAGCTTCATGCGATACACTACGCGAGCAAGACGTTGGACGACGCACAGAAAAACTACACAACTATCGAAAAGGAGCTTCTAGCGGTCGTCTATTCTATAGAGATGTTTCGCTCCTACCTCCTTGGTTCCAAGGTGATTGTCCACACCGACCATGCGGCGTTGAAGTATCTTTTAAACAAGAAGGAGGCCAAACCTCGGTTGATTAGGTGGATACTCTTGTTGCAGAATTTGACTTAGAGATCAGAGACAAGAAAGGTACGGACAATGTCGTGGCGGATCACTTATCTAGGCTCATTCGCGACAAGGAGGATGAGAGTTTGCCTATCGACGACACATTTGTGGATGAGAGGCTATATGCCATAAGGACCGGTGAAGTACCTTGGTACGCGGACTTCGTCAACTACTTGGCTTGTGGAATTAAACCGCATGGGATGCCCACGCATCAAAAGAGGAGGTTTCTGCATGAGGTCCGTAGCTATTTTTGGGAAGATCCATACCTCTTCAAGATATGCAAAGATAGTGTCATTCGAAGGTGCGTTTCTAAAGAGGAGGCAACGTCTATCATTTTGCATTGCCACGGTCTACCATGCGGAGGACATCATGCCGCCTCTAAGACTACCACTAAGATCTTGCAGAGCGGATTCTTCTAGCCAACAATGTTTAAGGACACCCACGCTTTTGTGAAAGGGTGCGATAGATGCCAACGGACCGGGAATATCTCTAAGCGCAATGAGATGCCGATGAGACCCATCCAAGAAATTGAGTTTTTTGATTGTTGGGGAGTAGACTTCATGGGGCCAGTTCCGTCAAGCAATGGTAACAAATACATCCTATTGGCCGTTGACTATGTCTCCAAATTGGTGGAAGCAATCGCCACCCCTACTAATGATGCAAGGGTCGTCTCCAAGTTCTTCAAGCAAAATATCTTCCCGCGCTTCGGAGTGCCTCGTACTTTGATAAGCGACGGGGGAAGCCACTTCATAGAGAACAAGTTTGAAGCCATGCTAAAGAAGTACGGGGTAAACCATAGAGTTGTCATGGCATATCACCCCTAGACAAGCGGCCAAGTGGAAGTCTCAAATAGAGAGATCAAGCAAATTCTTGAGAAGACGGTGGATCGATCTAGAAAGGATTGGTCAATGAAGCTAAACGATGCTCTATGGGCATATCGCACGGCCTTTCGCACTCTCATAGGCACCACACCGTTCCGACTCGTTTATGGGAAAGTTTGCCACTTGCCGGTAGAGTTGGAACACCGCGCATATTGGGCCATCAAAACCTTTAATTACGATTACAAGAGTGCGGCGGTGAGGCGACTCTTGGACATCAACGAGCTTGATGAGATAAGAAGGGACGCCTACGAAAGCTCAAGAATTTACAAAGAAAGGACCAAGATCCTCCACGATGCCCGCATAACCGTCACAGACGTCAAGGTAGGAGACAAGGTCTTGCTCTATAATTCCCGGCTCCGACTATTTCCCGGTAAGTTGAGGTCACGTTGGTCCGGACCTTTCACCATTAAGAACATACAACCGGGAGGGGCCTTCGAGTTGGAAAGCAAAGACGGAGCCTCGTTCAAGGTAAATGGTCAGAGACTCAAGCATTATTCCGAGGGAGTCCCAACGGGAGAAATCAATAGAGTATATCTACTTAAGGGACGACTGGATGATCTTTCATACCTCCTTGATGAGGTAATTGAAGAAGCGATCCCCCACTCGATTGGAGCTCTTTTCGAATAGGATTTCGATGAAGGCCCGGATTTAGGCCGAGATGAGAAGTTAGATGATTCCCCGGACCTCTCCGTTGAAAATGATGAAGGCGACGCTGATGTCGCAAGGATTCGAGAGCTCTGCAAGCTCTCGAAATTGAAGTCTCCGAAGAAAGCTCCGCCGATACGGAAATCGGCGTCACCGGTGAAGCCGTTGACCGGAGCAAACGCTAGCTTGGGGGAGCCTCCCCCCAACACTATTCGAGACGGGAGACCACCGAAGGAGAACACGCCGCCGCAACTTCCGAATCCAAGCGTTCTCCCCGGAAAGTTTGATGGGTGCATCTCATATGCACCAAACATCCCGCATTAATTGAAAATCATAGGGGGTCGAGCTCACGACCTTAAACGGGCGCTTGTCGGGAGGCAACCCGACGGTTACTGCTTTATTTTCATTTTTCTTTTATTTTTCTTTTAGAAATTTTTAGTGTTTTGAGTCGTTCGCCCAAAAATTTTGTGATAACGGGTCCTATTTTACCTGACAGGAGAGGAGATAGGTAAATCCATCATGAGGAGGACGCACGAGACAATGAGGAGTGCCCCAGGAAGGTGCTCGATGCTTAGGAGGAAGATGGAATCGACTGGAGGAAGAAAGACGGAGTTTAGAGCCCAAACGAAGACAAACAGCAGAACACAAGGCTCACTCGGCCGAGTATACTAGTCACTCGGCCGAGTACACAAGTTCGTCCGGCCGAGCCGCTCACGAACGAGGGAAGTCTGTTGTACCCAACTCTCTGTTTATTTTCCTGATTTCAGTATAACTGCTACTCGGCCGAGTATATATATTCACTCGGCCGAGTAAAACGGATACGCTCCTAAGGCGAGTCTTGCCGAGTAGCTTGAGCCACTCGGCCGAATGGACTTACTCCACTCGGCCGAGGCTGGCAAGGCCACTCGGCCGAAGCGTAAGCGGGGGGGGAATTTTCCATTGATTCCACTCGGCCGAGTGACCTAGTCACTCGGCCGAGTCGTAAATTTTGCTATATAAAGGGCCGAGGGGGGGCGCGTTTTTCGAAACGCAATTTCCGAGCTCGCCCGACCCCTCGCATCCCCCTCGCCCGTTCCCCTCGCTCGCGCCCCCACTCGCCCGACCACCGACCGCCGCGCCGCCGCTCGGCCAGCCACCGCCGGCCGAGCCCCCGCCGCGCCGCGCCCGAGTCGCCGCCGACGGCCACCACTCCGACCACCTCCGGTAACGCCTATTTCGCCCATTTCTCCACTTTTTTGTGTATTTTTCAAGGATCCATGCGCTAAACGAACCCCAAACCCAAATTAATTTCTATATCCATCTATTATACCCCTAATGCTCCATACGTTTTGAATATTACCCGCTGATATCTCCATTTCATGCGCAGGTTGTTTTTGGGAGCTTAGGGGAGCACAGGGGAGCTTCTCGGGACTGATTCGGGCTTCGCGGAGGCGCTGTCTTCGCACGCTTCCATTTCTTAGCACTCGCGGCGTGTCGGGGTATACTCTTTCCTTTATTTTGCACACGCCGCACTTTTCACGTTTTTCGGCGCGCGCTCGGGGCCGATATGCCGCCCCGGACACGGCCGCGGTCGAAGAGAGCTTCCGCCAAGCGGAAGCGGTCGGATGATGCCGGCCCCTCCCACGAGTTGGAGGACTCTCCTCCGCCTTCTCCCACACACGCCGTCCACCCAGCACAGCCTGCAGGCCCCGCACACCCCGCACAGCCTGCAGAGCCCGCACAGCCCGCACACCCCACACAGCCGCTCCCTGCCGCTCCACAGCCACCACCTCCGGCTCCACTTATCGGGCCACTGGGGATCACGTTCCGGAACGACGCACACCGCGTCGCTTTCGAGCGTATCTCCCAGCGCTCGATCGTACCCTCCAGGTTTGCACACCTTGCCGACCTAGGACGCCTGGGGGTACTAGAGGGGATGCTCACGTTGTACGACAACGTGGGCTGGCGAGATTTCTTGCAGGTGTCGGCAGACACGTTTGTCCGTCTGACACTTGAGGTACTTAGTTTGATCGCCCGGACCGACGAGAGATTCTCGTTTCGGTTCATGGACCGGGAGTGCCAGGTCACTCTCGGTATGATGAGAGCATTTTTCTCATGGCCCGATGTCCCCGGGGCCGATCGAGGTTACGCCCCCACCCATATCCCCCCACCTTCCTTCGACGCCGGTGCCTTCTGGGCCCGGATTACGGGTCTTCACGCTGCCTTTGACCCTAGTAGGGCCAAGGCCTCGGCCATTGTCCATCACTGCCTACGTATAGCTCAGCGCCTTATGGCGACGACCTTTTTGGCCAGATATGAGCCGGGCACGATGTCCACGCCAGAGCTCTACATGCTCTACGCGATGACACGGCCCAGAGCTCTATATAGGGATGGCGATGAGCTTGTCCCCGCCGTCGTGATTGATGTCGCGGCATGGTTTTTGGACCGCATCATTGTATCGGTGGGCGCTCGCTCACGATATGCTGCGGCGGCCTGATCACCTTGCTTGCCCTTATGACCGGCGAGGACTTCCCTGATGACCTGCGACGAGTACCGGGCCCCACTTCTCTGTCGATTGATGTTATGGCCCGGATGAAGATGCTTCGTCCGCACGGTGAGCGACACTGGGTCTGGTTGCACGGCCCTTACGGTGCCGATTACATGATTCTTCCGAGCCCAGCTCGGACTCAGATTGCACCAGCCCATGTGGACTGGCTCCCTGCGATGGATGTTCTCATCCCCGCTGCTTACGTGCTCGAGGCCGAGGAGGCCGAGCAGGCCCACGCTGCCCACGCTGCCCCCGCAGACCCTGTTGCACCTGCCGAGCCTGCTGCCCTTGTTGACCCCGTGGCCCCTCAGCCTATCCCTGATGTTTTCGATGCTCCTGACACCTCTGTCCACACCTCTGTCGGTGTCGGGAGTACCTTAGCTGAGCCCACTTCCGCTGCTTCCACGCCTGTCACCACCACCACTGGCCCTCTGTCCGCCGAGCCCGTTTCTTCTGCCCCACCCGAGCGCCCGCCGACCGTAGTTGAGTGCGGAGAGCCCTCTGTTTCCACTGCTGCTGTATTTTCCGAGAGTATCGTGGCATCTGTCCACACTTTTGTGCCACCGACCTCTCCGGCCGCCTCGCTGCCTCTTTTGTATTCTTCTTTCGTTGCCGCTGCCTCCACTTCCCACCGTCCCGCCCAGCCTCGCACTGAGGCCAGGCCCACTTTCGCGAGCACAGCACCTTTTGTTCCCCTACCCGCTGAGCCCGTCACCTACGCCACCAGAGTACGCCAGCCCCGACCTGCACAGCCCAGACCGGTGCGTCCCTCTGCACCACCTCCCCCTGACACTGTACTTCAGAGCATTCGTGCTCTAGAGGGGGCGGTGAGTGGCCTCAGAGGCGACCTTTGGACCCTGTCCGCCACCGTCACCGATATGGCTCACCGCTTCGACCTGCTCCTGCAGATTCACTACTGCCTTACCCAGGTCCTGGAGCATCTCACACGCGTACCCCCGCCCACCCAGCAGGTTCCCACCCACACTTCCACACGCACTCAGCCTGCTACCACTTCCACAACCACACCCGCTCAGCAGCCTGTCCAGCCACCACCACCACTTCCGCCTCAGGACGGAGACGGCGCATCACCACCTTCTTAGGCACCCTTGATGCCGTCGATTATTTTTGCCGTTGTGCTGCCCATTTCTGCTGGGTCCTGTTGCAGTTTTGTCCACCCCCCTCCCCTCACTTATTTTGGGATTCTCATTCTGACCGTATCTGTATATATCTTTTTTGGGAGAGAGGGAGAGTTTTTGGTGCCACATCTATATATCTGTATCACTCATATATTTGCTTGCATCATGTCCGCGTCATATTTTTCATTTCTTTATTTTTATTTTCTTTTTTCCATCATGCATGCACCCTCACTTTCCCCTCACATTACTTGTCTCTCGGTGTGCCCCACTTTGCACATTGAGGACACTGTGCCATTTAGCTTGGGGGAGTGAGTTCTCACGTTCTTTTTCGATTTGCCACCTTTATTTTTAGTTTTTCACACCATTTTCCGCTTTTGCACTTATTTTCATCATTTTTTCCTTTATTTTACCATGCATCACGTTTTCCTTATTTTTCTGTGTGCCGCATTGTAATTAGTGCTATTTTCCCTTTATCTTTATTTCTTTCTTTTTCATCTCATGCTAGAGATGACTTTTCTATGATGATGATGACGTGGAGTTAGCTTACTCTATATGCATGCTATATTTGTCATGTCTTAGACTTTATTTCTGATATCATATGCTATGACTTGCCTTGCACCTAGAGATAGTAACCCACACTTTTTCCACATGAAAATGGATGAAATTTTATTACTAGCTGAGTCTGAATATTCATATGTATGCTATCACAGAAAACACACCAAGATTCACGCATTGAATGCTTATATCTGGAGTACTGATTTCTTTTCCTATATCACTTCTATATGCATGAATTGTACATTTCACTTCAGGATGATTGAATGATGTTAGCTATGATAAATCTGGATTAGTTAGCTTTTTTGTGATCGAAACTGAGTAGATTAGATTACCCTGCTGAAGTTGTCGTGCATGTCTTATAGAGTGAGCCGAGAGATATATCTATTTCTTTCTCCACAAATCTTGAACATCATTTCTCTACTTTTAAAATCATTGGTGAATCTCCCCATAGCGATTCTATTATATGGCATTTCCCCCGCTATTAATTCCTAGCTCCAAATTTCTTATTCAAAAAAAAAAGAGAAAATATTCTTGTATATCATTATCTCTCTTTGAGTTGGGATCGTTGTGTATATGCTATATCAAAAAAAAAAAGAAAAAAAAACAAAAGAAAAAAAAGAGAAAAAGAAGAAAAAAAGGAGGAAAATCCTCAATAAAAGATCCCATCTCACTTTCTTTCTTTCCCCTCTCTTTTCGTGTTTATTTTCATTGCTTTTGGAGCTTTACAAAAATGGGGATGTGAATATTTTTTATGCCACCATGCTTATAGATAAGCTTGGGGGAGGGAATCCATTGATGTGTGAGAGAGTGACTACTTGACATTGCACGACAACCTAGGCTAAGTAATATTCTATACTCGGTGAGATTATTTCTAGCTTTACGAAATCCAGAAATCTAAGCCTAGCATTCATATCATGAAATCCATACTTTTCTATTCTCTCTATTCTATTGTGTGATACTCTTATACTCCTCATAGAAAGCATTCAATTGAAAAGTGTGTGATCTGCGATTCATATACTGCTTTAAATGATTCAGACGATGTTAATTCTAAAATTATTCCTTTTTTCATGATTATATCGTTGTTCGTGGGTTTTCTATTTCTATTTGCACTATTATACTATGATATCAAAATAAAACTCTTTGACATGTATTTTTCATTCAGTGCATGCTATGTGAGTAAGCGAAACCCACGTCCTGAGAAAATGATCTAGCAACTTACCTCTTCGCTTCTTTCTTTCTTCTTTATTTTTATTTCATTTTTCATTCTTCTCCGTTTTTCATTTTTCATTTTTTTCGCCGCTTTCGTTTTCCGAATCCACCGGGTTCGCCTTTTACTTATCTTCCTCGAGGACGAGTAAGAGGTAAGCTTGGGGGATTTTGATCACTCCTTATTTTACACTTTTTTCCCGCATGTTTGCATGCCATTTAGATCGCCCAAATCATGTTTTTCACGATATACCGACGATATTGCGATGCTTTTCACGATTTGTTGTTTTTGTCGCATTTCAGGTGATTTGGCACGATTCGGAGTGATCTCGAGATGCGCCTACTCCGGAGGGTCACCGACGACCTCCCCAAGGGGTATTTTGCTGTTGAAGAGGAGCGGAAGAAGAACGGACGTCGCAGGAGCGACGAGGAGGCCAAAACAAGCTGTTTGGGCATTTTTAGTGTCCCACTCGGCCGAGTGAAGGAGTCACTCGGCCGACCAGCGAGACACCGCTCGGTCGACCAGATCAGACACGATTTATATGTGCACTCGGCCGAGCGACGGAGACCACATCGGCCGAGTCACGAGATCCCGTCCGCCCGAGTGGCGCCCGGACGAAGCCATTCAAAAATCGCCAACTTACTGTTTTTCGGCTGCCTGAGCTTCAGAAGACCCACTCGGCCGAGTGGATAATCCCGACCGCCCGAGTACCAAGAAGCCATCGGCCGAGTGACGACAACTCACTCGGCCGAGCCGCCCCCGAAGTTGAGACCCCTGAAGATCAAGACTTACTGGAAAATTACAGGGTTTCTCACTCGGCCGAGCGACTTTTGTCACTCGGTCGAGTGCGACGCGCTGCCTGTAGCGAAAATTGCGGATTTCAGGCTGCGCAGGGGTATTTTGGTCACAGTTTTTGGACGATTTTGGGGGGTATTTAACCCCTGTTTTAACCCTAGTTTTTGAGGGCTTTTCTCTTAGATTTTTGCAGCTTTTTAGGTTTACTTTTTACCTTTATTCTTGTGATTGGAGAGAGGACTAAAGTTGATTTTTGTTGGATTAATTGAAGAACTCCATTGGTTTGCCTCTCTCTTCTCCAAAAATTCTATTTTTATTGCTTATCTCAATATTGTGATGAATTCTATTGCTTATTTCATTGATTATTCTTGTGTTTGTGCTATGAATTGCGAGTAGTCTCCACGTCTTGGGGCGTGGGGATGAACCCTACAAGCCCAATTTCATATTTGTGATGAATTGGTAGAAATTTTGCTAGAATCGCTATTAGGGATTAGTTTGGGAGCGATTTACTACGGATAGCTAGGAGTTCATACCGATTGGGATTTGCAAGAGATTGGATCCCAATTCGATAGGAAACCCTAGAAATCCGAATTGGGTTGGAATCGAATTTCCGAAGTATCGGTTTGCAAGAGATTGGACCGATACTAGGGTTTCCGGTTGCAATTCCGTGCCGATGCCCGTTTGCAAGAGATTGGACGGGTAGGAACTATCCCAACCTAGGTCGCGGGCCGAGTTTGCAAGAGATTGGGCTCGGTGCGCGATTGAACGATGATGTTGATCCTAATGCTAGCTTCCCTAGGCTAGGGTTTGCAAGAGATTGGACCCAAACCTAGGATAGCTATAGACCGGCAACAGCGCGAGAGCGTGAGCTTGGTTCTACATTCAGTTGCAACTAGTTCATCCGAAATCTAATTCTAGCAATTTCGATACTGATGAACCACATTTACGAAATACGGTGAGTAGCGGGAATTCCCCATTCCCTAGGCGTTCTTTATTTGATTTGATTTTTCCGTACTTTGTCTGACGATTGTGACAGGATCGCCAAAGGCAAATTTCTATCTTCTTAAAATAGCCAGGTTGATTGGAACAAGCACGATCATTCGTACTTCTTGTGTTCGATAACCCGCTCGCTGCTACACCGTGCACTTGTGGTAAAACTACAACCGTTCTTTTGGTCACATCCCGGAGCGATCAGAAAGGAAGTGGCATGCAGAAGAACTACACACAAAGGATGAGCATTTGGCTAAAGATGTTGGAAATGCGAGATTTGGTTATGTTTCAGGTAGTGCATGGAAAAAGGAACGTGAATGCGAGTGTTTTGGCCTACGTGTTAGTTATGTTTCGCATGCCACTAATTCTTGGAAAAAATTATTCAAATTAAATCCCAGGTGTCTCCTTCCACTTTTGAGGTGGGTGAGCACTCTAGGGAGGGGTGGGGGAAAACCAAAAGTATTGGGTTGGCATAAAGGACATGACTGGCTATGTTCGTTGTGTTGGTTTGTGTTGCATACACTCGCACTCCTGTCAGGCTATGGGGTGAGGAGTGGCGGAGGTGTTACCGTAGGCTCCTGATGGCTTAGCGCTGCGGGGAGTCCTAGTTCTTACCACCCGCCTTATTGGGTGAGGTTCCAGTCCCTTATGCTGCACTCAGTGCTTAGGTTTCCAACAATGAATACTTAAATAAATAAATTTAAATATTTGTCACTCTCAGTGTTTGTTTCCTTGCCGTGTTTACTGACTGTAGTGTTGACACTATAAACCCTTAGATAGAGCCTTGGTGTGGTTGAGTTTCCTCATGGGCACGCTATGACGTGTCCCCCTTATTTCACAGGTACAAGTCCAGAGACGGTGGGTCCTCATCCTCAACAGAGATGCCAGGAGGGTGGCACTTCCCTGTCTGGGTTACAGAGTAGCTAGGCTGTGAGTGGTTGTCTTGGGTGTTTGGGTCACGGGGGTGAGTAAGAGGAGCTGTAGTTACTTTTGTACCCCCTAGTTTTTAGACCCCTGGGTGACTGCTATTGTACTTTCTAGGTTGTACAATTTCTGTGATGATGACATGATGATGAAACTGGTAGACACTTCTGTGGGTGACTGTAGACGCTCTCGCTGTTTGTCTGCCACCGCTTAGCTGTACTTATTTTGTTATGTTGGAGCACTTATGTTTTTGTCCTTCTATGCAGTACGTAGTCCTTTTAGTCTGTATTGTTCTGGCTGTTGTAGTGGCCTGCGTATTTTCACTGGCAGCACATTCACGCTTGGTACCCCGTATCGCGGCCCATCATCCATGTCTTCTGTATTTTGGAAGATGGGGTGTGACATGAGGTTTGATGTAGTCTATGTTCTTCATCTTCTTGTTATTGAACCCTTCCTCTTCAATTTCTTGCCTTGTAGTCACACCACCATCCTTTACCAAGAGTTGTTATGAGATCACTATCTTCAATGCTTGAGAAAATTTTGAGCAAATCACTTGGTCTAATTAAAACTTTCATACTCAATGAAATTCATTATACTACTAAAAATTTCTGTACATCATCAAAACATGTATTGGTGTATCCAATACTTAACATTCTCTCCCTTTTTGATGATGAAAATATATCATTCAAGATCAAATAATTTTACTAAATTAAATTCGTACTCTCCCTGAGACTGTGCATACTCCCCTTGAATTAATGCACACTTGATTTTGATGATGTACCTTGAATTTCATTCTTTCCCTTTTTGTCATCACAAAAAGTCGGGAGACCAAGTGATATTAGCATTATTGCCACCTTTTAAGCTTGAGAGTTGCATCAAAACATGTACGCTCTCCCAAAAACATAGAATACTTGAAAATTACCATCAGATGCTTGGTATCCCTTTTCATTAAGGATCCTTGAGTTTATACAATGTGGTTTAAACTTGGGTATCAACAAGATAAACATATAAGCATGGATACATGAAAATAATTGGTTCAAAGAATATCACTCTAATAGGAACCCAAATCTGCTTTATATTTGGTTTCCTAGTATTCAAATGCAAACAATTATAAGAGATACACATATTTTCATAATCGTGTCTATATATGCATGTTTACAAATGTCATCCAAATTCTTTGAAACCCAAATCATATCATGCAATTTATGCTTAGGCATGTAATACTTCTTAACATAAGGATGCATAAAGTCATGATTATCAAAATCTAGTCTATGAATAGAACTATTAGAAACATTTGATTTTACACTCTTCTTTGCATGCAAAATATTAATTCATATAAGCATAAATTTTCTCTTTCTTAGCATGCAAAGAAATAACATGATTCTGTTTAGCTTTAACAACATTTCTAGAAATAAAATCATGCATACATGAAGGAGGTATGTTTAAACTAGTACGGCTCTTAATGTTATCAAACTTAAGCAATAATTCCTCTTGCTTCAACATTCTAAATGATAAATCATTCATAACCACATCAATCTTAGCATTGCAATCATTCATAAGCAAAGTAATTTCAAAAACTAATCTATTTGTAAGCTTCTCAATCGACAAAATAGCATCATTCAATTTAGAAACTGAAATACTATGCTCACTTATCAAAGAATCATGATCAGGCATCAAATTATCAAACTTTTCTTTTAGCCAATCATGATCAAGTATTAAAGCACTATATTTATTCTTTAATTTATCATGATCAATTATCAATAAAGTATGATTCTTCTTTAAACTTTTATGATCACGCTTCAATGTACTAAATTTATTTTGTAATAATTTATAATACTTAACTAAATCATTATAAGCTTCAAGCAATTTATCATTATTATGAAAACCATTGGAGGTAAAATTTATATCATCATTGCCTTGTGCTATAAAGCACATAATAGACATTTCTGTGACTTGGAGATGCACACATATAGGGAGAGCTAAATGGTTGTAAGTATTGACGTGCGTATATATTTCATATATTCATGCACGTTTTCTTTCGTGTTTCTCCGTATTTTTCGTCGTCTTTTATTCGTTTTCTCGTGTTTTCTCGTTTTCTTTCACTTTTCTTTGTTTCTCCATGTTTACAGGAGATTGCCCGCGTAGGGGACGTTTAACGACGATATCTCAAGTCCCCGGAGCAACGGGAGGAGTCACGCGTGACCCAGTGGGTCAAACGAAGATGATGGCATCATTTTATCCCCTCACCCGATCGGTTGGACTAAGTCAACCGATCGGGTGATGCACGCGTGCACCACCCGGTCTCGGCTGGAGCTCAAGTGGATGTCACCCGACCGGTTCACAGGCCGGTTCAACGGGGCCGATTCTCTGTCTTTTCAAGCCAAATTACAACCGATCAGGTGACTTTCACCCGATCGGTTCATCTGTAGCTGATGTTGAGGAGCCGAGACATGGGCACCCAACCGACCCCTTCACCCGATGGCGCCAAGATCCAACCGGTCACCCCAAGAACTCAACCGATCGGTTCATATGACCGGGTGAAACTCCGACGTTTTCTGTTTATTATTTGTAACGGATCACCCGATCGGTTGACTTGTCAACCGATCGGGTGATACGAGATCCTATAAATAGGACCCCTAGGGTTCCAGAAACGGGGAGCTGTTAGTTTTTACTGTTTTCTCCTATTTGTGACGGCTGTAATTTCTTTTCTATTGTAAGTTTTCGGATCTTTCTTAAACTTTAGTATTATCTTAATTGCTCTACTACCTTCGCATTCCTATCGTTTGATTATGATTTTAACGGTTCATTTTCGTTTAGATCGCTTTTTAATGAATATTTGTGAGTAGTTCCCAAATTTGAGATTTTGGCGGAAATCCCTTCGGGGGCTCTTCCCGATGCATCCATAGGGTTAGGAAATCGATAAGGATTAGGAATCTAACGGTTACGCGGGGTGTTTTATTGTCATCGACGGGAAAAAGACCGCCTTTGACCGTTGGGCCAAGGGGGAATAAACATGGCGGTTGACTCCCTAGCCATAGCTCACGCCCTTAGCGTAGACGCCGAATCCTAGCGCACGGGAGTGGCAGGATGAGATGTTGGGAGTTATCGTTGCGAGCTTAGTGCTCCCGGAATCAATCAGTGTTAATGGACACGGGAGTGCCCACTGATCGAACCCGGGAAGTCCGGTCTATCATCCTGGGCACCGCCCGGAATATCGGGCCCATGGGATGCCGGTACCACTTTCAGAAGCAACGTCTCACCATTAGACCCTAATTCCGATCGCCATCCTACCCGTAGGCCGTATCGGCGAGAGTCGCTCATTGGAGTGGAAACTAAAGTCCCGGGTTTATTTTCTTATTGTTCATACCTTGCATTCCTTTACCGTGACAACCCATCAATCGATCCGGGCTAGCTCGCCCACGGGGTGATTTCGGTCCTCTTTGACACAAGCACATCCTAGCCTCCCTGTGTTCGACCCCCAAGCCACACTACAACACCGTGTGCTTGCGGTTACAAATATCTAAACCCTCACGCGGGTCCCCCGGCCATTTACGGCTCGCAAACCGGGGGCACGTCAAGTTTATGGCGCCGTTGCCGGGGAGGCAACGTGCTTGTTATTTTAGGATCTCTTGAACCCTAGTGTCTAGCTCGTATCCCTACCTCGCGATAATTTTCACATTCTTCTTTTTCCTTTTTATTTTCTTCTTTTTATTTCTTATCTTATCTGTCTCTCTCCCACTTGTCGCTTCACGGGTGTTTGTTGTTTTTCATGCGCAGGAGTTCAAGAAGTCTCGACGACTTGATCCCCGTTGATCCACAGATTAACACCACCCTTAGGCGTTTGGCCGTCGAGAAGCGAAGAAGAGAGGATCCTGAAGCCATGGAGGAGAACACCCCGCCTCGCAAGTCCCTGTTGGAGTACTCGATGTCATCTATCGAGTCCACTTCCGCCATCCGTCCTCCAACTATTACGGCCCAAAGCTTCAAGCTAAAGCCGTCTTTGGTGACATGGATCCAGCAGGATCAGTTTTCGGGTGCACCCATGGAGAGCCCGATCGAGCATCTAGACTCCTTCTTGGAGAAATGTGACACCTTCCGGATCAATGGTGTCACGACTGAGGCGATCCGTCTGAAGCTGTTCCCCTTCTCGTTGCGAGACAAAGCCAAGCAATGGCTTAGGGGGAAGGACCCCAACACATTCAATACCTGGGAGAAGCTCTCCAACGCTTTTCTGATGAAGTTCTTCCCTCCAGGGAAGACCATGAAGTTGAGGAGTGAGATCTCCTCCTTCTCACAGGCCAGCCACGAGTCCTTGCATGACGCTTGGACGAGATACAAGGAGATGCAGAGAAGATGCCCTCACCATGAGCTTCCAAAGTGGCAGATTATTAATCTGTTCTACAATGGGCTGAGGGAAGACCTAAAATCTTCTATGGACGCCGCGGCTGGGGGTTCCTTCATGTCAAGGAGTGAGGAAGATGCCGGACATATTCTAGAAAATATGGCATCCAACAATGAGCGGTGGTGTGACGAGAGAGCCACACCAAGGTCTGGGGGTATACACAGAGTCGAGGACGTCGACAAACTTTCAAGCAAGTTCGACTTGCTTTCGAACCAGATCTCTGCACTAATGGTAGGAGCCGGTGGCGCCGGTACAAAACAGATTGCTACGGTAGAATCCGAAGTTTTTGGGGAATTCGACGGTGGTGACGTCTCACCACCGTTGGATCAGGCGAGCGCACTATTTTACAACCCCACAGGAAATGCGCCGTATCCACCAAGAACCAATTCCAACCCGGCCTACTCTCCAAACAACCGGAACCACCCTAACTTTGGTTACCGGGCACCATTCCAGCCCTCGCCGCCTCAGCAGCCGCAGCAACAAACATATCAACCGACTAGGCCACAGCAGAGTCAGTTTCAGCAGCAACAATATCAGCAGCAGCCTCAGCAACAATATTATGCCCCCAGGAATCAGCAGCCAATCCAACAGCAGCAGCGGTATGGCCAACAAAGGGCCATCTCTCCGGTTGAGTCTCTCTTGACTCAATATATAACCAACCAGGAGAAGATCAATCAAAAGCTGGAAATGGGTCAGCGGGCCCTCACGGACCAAGTAACCCAGCTGGGGTTACAAGTGGCGACCCTTTCAAGGTCACAAAACCAATTACCGCCACAACCTGAGGTGAACCCGAGGGGAGCAACCCAAACGTCGGCACTCGTGCACGAGCACGCAAATGTGTCCGCTATCGTTCTGAGAAGCGGGACACAAATCCCTACTAGAGTGCCCCCTAACAGACCGGAAGCACCGTTGGTCATCGAGCGACCGATCGAAAAATCAAACGACGTCGGTGCTTTGTCATCAAATCCTACGACTCCGGAGGGAGTCTCTGAAGAAGAGAAGAAGAAGAACGAGGAAGGCAGCCTGAAAGTGTTCAAACCCGTTGTGCCTTTTCCACAACGGTTAGCTCAGGCCAAAATCGATGAGAAGTATGGCAAGTTCTTCGCCATGGTCAAGGATCTGAGCTTGCAAATCCCCTTCCTGGAAGCAATCGAAACAATCCCCTCCTATGCGAAATTCCTGAAGGATTTGGTGACGATAGGGTCTAGAAAGGAGAAAGTAGTGTTGACGGTGGAGTGTAGCGCTCTCATCCAGAGGGCAAATCCGTCGAAACTTAAAGACCCGGGAGCTTCTCAATCCCTTGCACGATTGGGGCAGTAAAGATTCATCGTGCACTCGTCGATCTCGGAGCGAGTGTCAGTTTGATGCCCTTATCGATGTATAAGAGTATAGGAATGGGTGATTTGGAGCCCACCGGTATGACCCTACAACTTGCTGACCGTTCGGTCAAATATCCGGTGGGGATTATGGATGACCTCCCCGTCAATGTAAAAGGGGTGCATGTGCCAATGGACTTCGTTGTCATGGACATGCCTGAAGACGCACACACCCCCATCATCCTGGGATGGCCTTTCATGGCCACTGCCGGTGTTTTGATTGATGTGAAGAATGGAAAACTTTCGCTAAACGTCAGCGGAGAAAAGGTTGAATTTGATCTGGGGTTGTCCATGAAGTACCTGATCCCCCAGATGACCCTCGGTGTTATTTGCTGGAGGTGGAAGAAGATAAAGCTGCTGAAGAGAGCTCCTGGGAGATTCTCTTAAGAAATCCCCCGGTTAACTTGGGGGACTCAGAAGACCAAGACGGCCCCAAGAACGATGATGCTACTGGGAAAGCGAATGCAGCACGTACGACCCCTCCCGGGTTCCCCAAGGATCCTCCTGTGAGGAAAACGGGGAAAGAACCCATGGACCTCACCAAAGACGAGGTCCGGATCCTTAAGAAGATGGCGGTAAACGCCAATACAAAAGAGAAGCCCCCGGATCCCAAAAACAAGGAGAGGGTAGTCGAGCAAATCTTTCTCCAACCGCTGACTACTCCAAAGGCCGTAAGCTCCGATGAAGAAGAGATGCCGAACTTCGGGCATCACCCGTATCAACCACCGTGAACATCACTTGCGGGCGTCGAGCCAACGACGTTAAACAAGTGCGCTTCATGGGAGGCAACCCATGCTCTAAACTTTTGCCCCACTTTTTAGTGTTATTTTTGACTTTATTTTATCTATTTTTATAAATAAAATCAGTCGCAAGAACATCCGTTCGGGGACTTAGACAATCTGTTGGTTTTTACAGGAAACAAGGCCCCAACCGATCGGTTGATAACTCAACCGATCGGTTGGGATGTATCAGATACAAGCCGCATCTGTCCCCAAATGAACCGATCGGGTGAAGAATGGAGAGACCGTGTGACTGACCGAGTGATCTGGGGAGAATTCTCGGGAAATTTTTGGGAAATATCAACCGATCGGTTGAGTTAGAGCGCGATCGGTTGAAGAGACCGGGTGAGAAACCCCCAGTTCTCGGGAAAATGAGTGGAGCGGCCAACCGATCGGTTGACAAGTCAACCGACCGGTTTGCCTATAGCACTTCTTCGGCAAGAATTTTCGACCTAACAGTCAACCGATCGGGTGACAAGTCACCCGATCAGTTCGACTTAACCCCTATAAATACCCCACCCTCACCCGTTCGCATTCCACCTCGCCCGATCGCTCGAACCGCCGTCGTTTCGCCTGCTTCTCCTCCCCAACGGCCCGATTTCTCCTCCCCACGTCCTCCACTCCTCCAATACTCCCTCTCTCCACCTCCTCCACCAATCTCTCCATCATTTTCACTCTCTCTCCCCTTCATTTCGAATTTCTGACCTAATTCCCCCCAAACAACGCCTATTTCGAAAATTCTTGCTGAAAGAGGTCGCCGCGGCTCCACGCTACTCTCATTGCACGGCGCGGGGTAATCTACGAGCAAGCTTCGCCATTTTGACTGGGTACACTCGCTCCTACGCTCGTATTTCTATTTTTTTCCCTATATATTTTGCTTGCTCAGTTTGCTTGTGTTAGTGTGCATTCATTGCTTTTTGCACTCATTCACACACACACTCACGCATGGCTAGGGATAAAGACAAAGGGAAGGAGATTTTGCGGGAGGAGGAATGACGTGCGTTTATATTTCATATATTCACGCACGTTTTCTTTTGTGTTTCTCCGTGTTTTCCGCCGTCTTTTATTCGTTTTCTCGTATTTTCTCTTTTTCTTTCACTTTTCTTTGTTTCTCCATGTTTACAGGAGATTGACCGCGTAGGGGACGTTTAACGACGATAACTCAAGTCCCCAGAGCAACGGAAGGAGTCACGCGTGATCCAAGGGGTCAAACATCAAATAATACATCTTTCAGCCCCTCACCCGGTCGGTTGGTCATTTCCAACCGATCGGGTGATGCACGCGTGCACCACCCGGTCTCAGCCGGAGCTCAGGTGGAAGTCACCCGACCGGTTCACAGACCGGTTCAGCGGGGGCCTGTTCTCTGACTTTTCGAGCAGAATTCCAACTGATCGGGTGACTCTCACCCGATCGGTTCATCTGTAGTTGATGATGAGGAGCTGAAGACACGGGCACCCAACCGATCGCTTCACCCGATGGCGCCAAGATCCAACCGGTCACTCCAAGAACTCACCTGACCGGTTCATATGACCGGGTGAAAGCTCGTCGTTTTCTGTTCATTATCTGTAACGGGTCACCCGATCGGTTGACTCGTCAACCGATCGGGTGATGCGAGAGTCTATAAATAGAACCCATAGGGTTCCAGAAACGGGAGAGCTGCTAGTTTTTACTGTTTTCTCCTATTGTGACGGCTGTAATTACTGTTCTTTTGTAAGTTTTCGGATCTTTCTCAAATTTTATTATTGTCTTAATTACTCTACTACTTCCGCATTCCAATCGTCTGATTATGATTCCAACGGTTAATTTTCATTTAGATCGCTTTTTAATGAATTTTTGTGAGTAGTTCCCAAATCTGGGATTTTGGTGGAAACCCCTTTGGGGGCTCTTCCCAATGCGTCCATAGGGTTAGGAAATCCATAGGGATTAGGAATCTAACGGTTACGCGGGGTGTTTCATTGTCATCGGCGGGAAAAAGACCGCCTTTGACCGTTGGGCCAATGGGGAATAAACTTGGCGGTTGACTCCCTAGCCATAGCTCACGCCCTTAGCGTAGACGCCGAATCCTAGCATGCGGGAGCGGCAGGATGAGACGTTGGGAGTTATCGTTGCGAGCTTAGTGCTCCCGGAATCGATCAGTGTTAATGGACACGGGAGTGCCCACTGATCGAATCCGAGAAGTCCGGTGTATCATCCTGGGCACCGACCGGAATATCGGGCCCATGGGATGCTGGTACCACTTTCAGAGGCAACGTCCCACCATTAGACCCTAATTCCGATCGCTATCCATACCCGTAGGCCGTATCGGCGAGAGTCGCTCGTCGGAGTGGAAACCAAAGTCCCATGTTTATTTTCTTATTGTTCATACCCTTTATTCCTTTCAGTGACAACCATTTACCGATTCGGGCTAGCTCGCCTACGGGGTGATTTTGGTCCTCCTTGACTCAAGCACATCCTAGCCTCCTTGTGTTCAAACCCCAAGCCACACTACAACACCGTGCGCTTGCTGTTACAAATTTCTAAACCCCCTCGCGGGTCCCCCGGCCATTTGCGGATAGCAAGCCGGGGCGGTCACGTCAAGTTTATGGCGCCGTTGCCGAGGAGGCAACGTGCTTGTTATTTTAGGATCTCTTGAACCCTCGTGTCTAGCTCTTATCCCTACCTCGCGATAATTTTCACATTCTCCCTTTTCCTTTTTATTTTTCTTACTTTTATTTCTTATTTTATCTGTTTCTTTCCCACTTGTCGCTTCACGGGTGTTTGTTGTTTTTCATGCGCAGGAGTTCAAGAAGTCTCGACGACTTGATTCCCGTTGATCCAGAGATTAACGCCACCCTTAGGCGTTTGGCCGTCGAGAAGCGAAGAAGAGAGGATCCCGAATCCATGGAGGAGAACACCCCGTCTCCCAAGTCCCTGTTGGAGTACTCGATGCCATCTATCGAGTCCACTTCCGCCATCCGTTCTCTAGCTATTGCGGCCCAAAGCTTCGAGCTAAAGCCGTCTTTGGTGACGTGGATCCAGCAGGATCAGTTTGCGGGTGCACCCATGGAGAGCCCGATCGAGCATCTAGACTCCTTCTTGGAGAAGTGTGACACCTTCCGGATTAATGGTGTCACAACTGAGGCTATCCGTCTGAAGCTGTTCCCATTCTCGTTGCGAGACAAAGCCAAGAAATGGCTAAGGGGGAAGGACCCCAACACTTTCAACACCTGGGAGAAGCTCTCCAATGCTTTTCTGACGAAGTTCTTTCCTTCGGGGAAGACCATGAAGTTGAGGAGTGAGATCTCCTCCTTCTCCCAGGCCAGCCACGAGTCCTTACATGAAGCTTGGACGAGATACAAGGAGATGCATAGAAGATGCCCTCACCATGAGCTTCCGAAGTGGCAGATTATTAATCTGTTCTACAATGGGTTGAGGGATGACTTGAAATCTTCTATGGACGCCGCGGCTGGGGGTTCCTTCATGTCAAGGAGCGAGGAAGATGCCAGACATATTCTGGAGAATATGGCATCCAACAATGAGCGGTGGTGTGACGAGAGAGCCACACCCAGGTCTGGGGGTATACAAAGAGTCGAGGACGTCGACAAACTTTCAAGCAAGTTCGACTTGCTTTCGACCCAGATCTCCGCACTAATGGTAGGAGCCGGTGGGGCCGGTACACATCAAATTTCAGCGGTAGAATCCGAATTCTTTGGGGAATTCGACGGTGGTGACATCTCACCATCGTTGGATCAGGCGAGCGCACTATTTTACAACCCCACGGGAAATGCGCCGTATCCGCCAAGGACCAATTCCAACCCGGCCTACTCTCCAAACAACCGGAACCACCCAAACTTCATTTACCGGCCACCATTTCAGTCCTCGCCGCCTCAGCAGCCGCAGCAACAAACATATCAGCCGGCTAGGCCACAGCAGAGTCAGATTCAGTAGCAACAATATCAGCAGCAACCTCAGCAACAATTTTATGCCCGCAGGAATCAGCAGCCAATCCAGCAGTAGCAGCAGTATGGCCAACAGAGGGCTGTCTCTCCGGTTGAGTCTCTCTTGACTCAATATATAACAAACCAGGAGAAGATCAATCAAAAGCTGGAAATGGGTCAGCGGGCCCTCACGGACCAAGTAACCCAGCTGGGGTTACAAGTGGTGAACCTTTCAAGGTCACAAAACCAATTGCCGCCACACCCGGAGGTGAACCCGAGGGGAGCAACCCAAACGTCGGCACTCGTGCACGAGCACGCAAATGTGTCCGCTATCGTTCTGAGAAGCGGGACACAAATCCCTACTAGAGTGCCCCCTAAAAGACCGGAAGCACCGTTGGTCGTTGAGCGACCAATCGAAAAATCAAACGACGCCGGTGCTTCGTCATCAAATCCTACGACTCCAGACGGAGTCTCTGAAGAAGAGAAGAAGAAGAACGAGGAAGGGAGCCCGAAAGTGTTCAACCCCATTGTGCCATTTCCCCAACGGTTAGCTCAGGCCAAAATCGACGAGAAATATGGCAAGTTCTTCGCCATGGTCAAGGACCTGAGCTTGCAAATCCCCTTCCTAGAAGCAATCGAAACAATCCCCTCCTATGCAAAATTCCTGAAGGATTTGGTGACTAGAGGGTCTAGAAAGGAGAAAGTAGTATTGACGGCGGAGTGTAGCGCTCTTATCCAGAGGGTAAATCCGCCGAAACTTAAAGACCCGGGGAGCTTCTCAATTCCTTACACGATCGGGGCAGTAAAGATTCATCGTGCACTCATCGATCTCGGAGCGAGTGTAAGTTTGATGCCCTTGTCGATGTATAAAAGGATAGGAATGGGTGATTTGGAGCCCACCGGTATGACCCTACAACTAGCTGACCGGTCGGTCAAATATCCGGTGGGAATTGTGGATGACCTCCCCGTTAATGTAAAAGGGGTGCATGTGCCAGTGGACTTCGTAGTCATGGACATGCCTGAAGACGCACACACTCCCATCATCCTGGGACGGCCTTTCATGGCCACTGCTGGCGTTTTGATTGATGTGAAGAACGGAAAACTTTCTCTAAACGTCAGCGGAGAAAAATTTCGAACCAGATCTCTGCACTAATGGTAGGAGCCGGTGGCGCCGGTACACAACAGATTGCTACGGTAGAATCCGAAGTTTTTGGGGAATTCGACGGTGGTGACGTCTCACCACCGTTGGATCAGGCGAGCGCACTATTTTACAACCCCACAGGAAATGCGCCGTATCCACCAAGAACCAATTCCAACCCGGCCTACTCTCCAAACAACCGGAACCACCCTAACTTTGGTTACCGGGCACCATTCCAGCCCTCGCCGCCTCAGCAGCCGCAGCAACAAACATATCAACCGACTAGGCCACAGCAGAGTCAGTTTCAGCAGCAACAATATCAGCAGCAGCCTCAGCAACAATATTATGCCCCCAGGAATCAGCAGCCAATCCAACAGCAGCAGCGGTATGGCCAACAAAGGGCCATCTCTCCGGTTGAGTCTCTCTTGACTCAATATATAACCAACCAGGAGAAGATCAATCAAAAGCTGGAAATGGGTCAGCGGGCCCTCACGGACCAAGTAACCCAGCTGGGGTTACAAGTGGCGACCCTTTCAAGGTCACAAAACCAATTACCGCCACAACCTGAGGTGAACCCGAGGGGAGCAACCCAAACGTCGGCACTCGTGCACGAGCACGCAAATGTGTCCGCTATCGTTCTGAGAAGCGGGACACAAATCCCTACTAGAGTGCCCCCTAACAGACCGGAAGCACCGTTGGTCATCGAGCGACCGATCGAAAAATCAAACGACGTCGGTGCTTTGTCATCAAATCCTACGACTCCGGAGGGAGTCTCTGAAGAAGAGAAGAAGAAGAACGAGGAAGGCAGCCTGAAAGTGTTCAAACCCGTTGTGCCTTTTCCACAACGGTTAGCTCAGGCCAAAATCGATGAGAAGTATGGCAAGTTCTTCGCCATGGTCAAGGATCTGAGCTTGCAAATCCCCTTCCTGGAAGCAATCGAAACAATCCCCTCCTATGCGAAATTCCTGAAGGATTTGGTGACGATAGGGTCTAGAAAGGAGAAAGTAGTGTTGACGGTGGAGTGTAGCGCTCTCATCCAGAGGGCAAATCCGTCGAAACTTAAAGACCCGGGAGCTTCTCAATCCCTTGCACGATTGGGGCAGTAAAGATTCATCGTGCACTCGTCGATCTCGGAGCGAGTGTCAGTTTGATGCCCTTATCGATGTATAAGAGTATAGGAATGGGTGATTTGGAGCCCATCGGTATGACCCTACAACTTGCTGACCGTTCGGTCAAATATCCGGTGGGGATTATGGATGACCTCCCCGTCAATGTAAAAGGGGTGCATGTGCCAATGGACTTCGTTGTCATGGACATGCCTGAAGACGCACACACCCCCATCATCCTGGGATGGCCTTTCATGGCCACTGCCGGTGTTTTGATTGATGTGAAGAATGGAAAACTTTCGCTAAACGTCAGCGGAGAAAAGGTTGAATTTGATCTGGGGTTGTCCATGAAGTACCTGATCCCCCAGATGACCCTCGGTGTTATTTGCTGGAGGTGGAAGAAGATAAAGCTGCTGAAGAGAGCTCCTGGGAGATTCTCTTAAGAAATCCCCCGGTTAACTTGGGGGACTCAGAAGACCAAGACGGCCCCAAGAACGATGATGCTACTGGGAAAGCGAATGCAGCACGTACGACCCCTCCCGGGTTCCCCAAGGATCCTCCTGTGAGGAAAACGGGGAAAGAACCCATGGACCTCACCAAAGACGAGGTCCGGATCCTTAAGAAGATGGCGGTAAACGCCAATACAAAAGAGAAGCCCCCGGATCCCAAAAACAAGGAGAGGGTAGTCGAGCAAATCTTTCTCCAACCGCTGACTACTCCAAAGGCCGTAAGCTCCGATGAAGAAGAGATGCCGAACTTCGGGCATCACCCGTATCAACCACCGTGAACATCACTTACGGGCGTCGAGCCAACGACGTTAAACAAGTGCGCTTCATGGGAGGCAACCCATGCTCTAAACTTTTGCCCCACTTTTTAGTGTTATTTTTGACTTTATTTTATCTATTTTTATAAATAAAATCAGTCGCAAGAACATCCGTTCGGGGACTTAGACAATCTGTTGGTTTTTACAGGAAACAAGGCCCCAACCGATCGGTTGATAACTCAACCGATCGGTTGGGATGTATCAGATACAAGCTGCATCTGTCCCCAAATGAACCGATCGGGTGAAGAATGGAGAGACCGTGTGACTGACCGAGTGATCTGGGGAGAATTCTCGGGAAATTTTTGGGAAATATCAACCGATCGGTTGAGTTAGAGCGCGATCGGTTGAAGAGACCGGGTGAGAAACCCCCAGTTCTCGGGAAAATGAGTGGAGCGGCCAACCGATCGGTTGACAAGTCAACCGACCGGTTTGCCTATAGCACTTCTTCGGCAAGAATTTTCGACCTAACAGTCAACCGATCGGGTGACAAGTCACCCGATCAGTTCGACTTAACCCCTATAAATACCCCACCCTCACCCGTTCGCATTCCACCTCGCCCGATCGCTCGAACCGCCGTCGTTTCGCCTGCTTCTCCTCCCCAACGGCCCGATTTCTCCTCCCCACGTCCTCCACTCCTCCAATACTCCCTCTCTCCACCTCCTCCACCAATCTCTCCATCATTTTCACTCTCTCTCCCCTTCATTTCGAATTTCTGACCTAATTCCCCCCAAACAACGCCTATTTCGAAAATTCTTGCTGAAAGAGGTCGCCGCGGCTCCACGCTACTCTCATTGCACGGCGCGGGGTAATCTACGAGCAAGCTTCGCCATTTTGACTGGGTACACTCGCTCCTACGCTCGTATTTCTATTTTTTTCCCTATATATTTTGCTTGCTCAGTTTGCTTGTGTTAGTGTGCATTCATTGCTTTTTGCACTCATTCACACACACACTCACGCATGGCTAGGGATAAAGACAAAGGGAAGGAGATTTTGCGGGAGGAGGAATGACGTGCGTTTATATTTCATATATTCACGCACGTTTTCTTTTGTGTTTCTCCGTGTTTTCCGCCGTCTTTTATTCGTTTTCTCGTATTTTCTCTTTTTCTTTCACTTTTCTTTGTTTCTCCATGTTTACAGGAGATTGACCGCGTAGGGGACGTTTAACGACGATAACTCAAGTCCCCAGAGCAACGGAAGGAGTCACGCGTGATCCAAGGGGTCAAACATCAAATAATACATCTTTCAGCCCCTCACCCGGTCGGTTGGTCATTTCCAACCGATCGGGTGATGCACGCGTGCACCACCCGGTCTCAGCCGGAGCTCAGGTGGAAGTCACCCGACCGGTTCACAGACCGGTTCAGCGGGGGCCTGTTCTCTGTCTTTTCGAGCAGAATTCCAACTGATCGGGTGACTCTCACCCGATCGGTTCATCTGTAGTTGATGATGAGGAGCTGAAGACACGGGCACCCAACCGATCGCTTCACCCGATGGCGCCAAGATCCAACCGGTCACTCCAAGAACTCACCTGACCGGTTCATATGACCGGGTGAAAGCTCGTCGTTTTCTGTTCATTATCTGTAACGGGTCACCCGATCGGTTGACTCGTCAACCGATCGGGTGATGCGAGAGTCTATAAATAGAACCCATAGGGTTCCAGAAACGGGAGAGCTGCTAGTTTTTACTGTTTTCTCCTATTGTGACGGCTGTAATTACTGTTCTTTTGTAAGTTTTCGGATCTTTCTCAAATTTTATTATTGTCTTAATTACTCTACTACTTCCGCATTCCAATCGTCTGATTATGATTCCAACGGTTAATTTTCATTTAGATCGCTTTTTAATGAATTTTTGTGAGTAGTTCCCAAATCTGGGATTTTGGTGGAAACCCCTTTGGGGGCTCTTCCCAATGCGTCCATAGGGTTAGGAAATCCATAGGGATTAGGAATCTAACGGTTACGCGGGGTGTTTCATTGTCATCGGCGGGAAAAAGACCGCCTTTGACCGTTGGGCCAATGGGGAATAAACTTGGCGGTTGACTCCCTAGCCATAGCTCACGCCCTTAGCGTAGACGCCGAATCCTAGCATGCGGGAGCGGCAGGATGAGACGTTGGGAGTTATCGTTGCGAGCTTAGTGCTCCCGGAATCGATCAGTGTTAATGGACACGGGAGTGCCCACTGATCGAATCCGAGAAGTCCGGTGTATCATCCTGGGCACCGACCGGAATATCGGGCCCATGGGATGCTGGTACCACTTTCAGAGGCAACGTCCCACCATTAGACCCTAATTCCGATCGCTATCCATACCCGTAGGCCGTATCGGCGAGAGTCGCTCGTCGGAGTGGAAACCAAAGTCCCATGTTTATTTTCTTATTGTTCATACCCTTTATTCCTTTCAGTGACAACCATTTACCGATTCGGGCTAGCTCGCCTACGGGGTGATTTTGGTCCTCCTTGACTCAAGCACATCCTAGCCTCCTTGTGTTCAAACCCCAAGCCACACTACAACACCGTGCGCTTGCTGTTACAAATTTCTAAACCCCCTCGCGGGTCCCCCGGCCATTTGCGGATAGCAAGCCGGGGCGGTCACGTCAAGTTTATGGCGCCGTTGCCGAGGAGGCAACGTGCTTGTTATTTTAGGATCTCTTGAACCCTCGTGTCTAGCTCTTATCCCTACCTCGCGATAATTTTCACATTCTCCCTTTTCCTTTTTATTTTTCTTACTTTTATTTCTTATTTTATCTGTTTCTTTCCCACTTGTCGCTTCACGGGTGTTTGTTGTTTTTCATGCGCAGGAGTTCAAGAAGTCTCGACGACTTGATTCCCGTTGATCCAGAGATTAACGCCACCCTTAGGCGTTTGGCCGTCGAGAAGCGAAGAAGAGAGGATCCCGAATCCATGGAGGAGAACACCCCGTCTCCCAAGTCCCTGTTGGAGTACTCGATGCCATCTATCGAGTCCACTTCCGCCATCCGTTCTCTAGCTATTGCGGCCCAAAGCTTCGAGCTAAAGCCGTCTTTGGTGACGTGGATCCAGCAGGATCAGTTTGCGGGTGCACCCATGGAGAGCCCGATCGAGCATCTAGACTCCTTCTTGGAGAAGTGTGACACCTTCCGGATTAATGGTGTCACAACTGAGGCTATCCGTCTGAAGCTGTTCCCATTCTCGTTGCGAGACAAAGCCAAGAAATGGCTAAGGGGGAAGGACCCCAACACTTTCAACACCTGGGAGAAGCTCTCCAATGCTTTTCTGACGAAGTTCTTTCCTTCGGGGAAGACCATGAAGTTGAGGAGTGAGATCTCCTCCTTCTCCCAGGCCAGCCACGAGTCCTTACATGAAGCTTGGACGAGATACAAGGAGATGCATAGAAGATGCCCTCACCATGAGCTTCCGAAGTGGCAGATTATTAATCTGTTCTACAATGGGTTGAGGGATGACTTGAAATCTTCTATGGACGCCGCGGCTGGGGGTTCCTTCATGTCAAGGAGCGAGGAAGATGCCGGACATATTCTGGAGAATATGGCATCCAACAATGAGCGGTGGTGTGACGAGAGAGCCACACCCAGGTCTGGGGGTATACAAAGAGTCGAGGACGTCGACAAACTTTCAAGCAAGTTCGACTTGCTTTCGACCCAGATCTCCGCACTAATGGTAGGAGCCGGTGGGGCCGGTACACATCAAATTTCAGCGGTAGAATCCGAATTCTTTGGGGAATTCGACGGTGGTGACATCTCACCATCGTTGGATCAGGCGAGCGCACTATTTTACAACCCCACGGGAAATGCGCCGTATCCGCCAAGGACCAATTCCAACCCGGCCTACTCTCCAAACAACCGGAACCACCCAAACTTCATTTACCGGCCACCATTTCAGTCCTCGCCGCCTCAGCAGCCGCAGCAACAAACATATCAGCCGGCTAGGCCACAGCAGAGTCAGATTCAGTAGCAACAATATCAGCAGCAACCTCAGCAACAATTTTATGCCCGCAGGAATCAGCAGCCAATCCAGCAGTAGCAGCAGTATGGCCAACAGAGGGCTGTCTCTCCGGTTGAGTCTCTCTTGACTCAATATATAACAAACCAGGAGAAGATCAATCAAAAGCTGGAAATGGGTCAGCGGGCCCTCACGGACCAAGTAACCCAGCTGGGGTTACAAGTGGTGAACCTTTCAAGGTCACAAAACCAATTGCCGCCACACCCGGAGGTGAACCCGAGGGGAGCAACCCAAACGTCGGCACTCGTGCACGAGCACGCAAATGTGTCCGCTATCGTTCTGAGAAGCGGGACACAAATCCCTACTAGAGTGCCCCCTAAAAGACCGGAAGCACCGTTGGTCGTTGAGCGACCAATCGAAAAATCAAACGACGCCGGTGCTTCGTCATCAAATCCTACGACTCCAGACGGAGTCTCTGAAGAAGAGAAGAAGAAGAACGAGGAAGGGAGCCCGAAAGTGTTCAACCCCATTGTGCCATTTCCCCAACGGTTAGCTCAGGCCAAAATCGACGAGAAATATGGCAAGTTCTTCGCCATGGTCAAGGACCTGAGCTTGCAAATCCCCTTCCTAGAAGCAATCGAAACAATCCCCTCCTATGCAAAATTCCTGAAGGATTTGGTGACTAGAGGGTCTAGAAAGGAGAAAGTAGTATTGACGGCGGAGTGTAGCGCTCTTATCCAGAGGGTAAATCCGCCGAAACTTAAAGACCCGGGGAGCTTCTCAATTCCTTACACGATCGGGGCAGTAAAGATTCATCGTGCACTCATCGATCTCGGAGCGAGTGTAAGTTTGATGCCCTTGTCGATGTATAAAAGGATAGGAATGGGTGATTTGGAGCCCACCGGTATGACCCTACAACTAGCTGACCGGTCGGTCAAATATCCGGTGGGAATTGTGGATGACCTCCCCGTTAATGTAAAAGGGGTGCATGTGCCAGTGGACTTCGTAGTCATGGACATGCCTGAAGACGCACACACTCCCATCATCCTGGGACGGCCTTTCATGGCCACTGCTGGCGTTTTGATTGATGTGAAGAACGGAAAACTTTCTCTAAACGTCAGCGGAGAAAAAGTTGAATTTGATCTGGGGTTGTCCATGGAGTATCCCGATCCCCCAGATGACCCTCGGTGTAATTTGCTTTAGGTAGAAGAAGAAAAAGCTGCTGAAGAGAGCTCCTGGGAGATTCTCTTAAGAAACCCCCCCCCCCCTCCGATGACTTGGGGGATTCAGAGGATGGAGACGGCCCCAAGAACAAAGATGCTGCTGGGAAAGCGAGTGCAGCAAGAACGACCCCTCCCGGGTTCCCCAAGGCTCCTCCTGCGAGGAGAACGGGGAAAGAGCCCATGGACCTCACCAGGGATGAGGTCTGAATCCTTAAGAAGATGGCGGTAAGCGCCAATACGAAAGAGAAGCTCCCGGATCCCAAAGATAAGAAGAGGGTAGTCGAGCAAATCTTTCTCCAGCCGCTGACTGCTCCAAAGGCCTTAAGCTCCGATGAAGAAGAGATGCCGAACTTCAGGCATCACCCGTATCAACCACCGTGAACATCTCTTATGGGCGTCGAGCCAACGAAGTTAAACAAGTGCGCTTCATGGGAGGCAACCCATGTTTTAAACTTTTTCCCCACTTTTTAGTGTTATTTTTGACTTTATTTTATCTATTTTTATAAATAAAATCAGCCGCGAGAACATCTGTTCAGGGACTTAGACAATCTGTTGGTTTTTACAGGAAACAAAGCCCCAACCGATCGGTTGATAGCTCACCCGATCGGTTGGGATGTATCAGATACAAGCCGAGATATGTCCCCAAATGAACCGATCGGTTGAAGAATGAAGAGACCGGGTGACAGACCGGGTGAGCTGGGGAGAACTCTCAGGAAATTTTTGGGGAATATCAACCGATCGTTTGAGTTCGAGTGCGATCGGTTGAGGCGACCGGGTGAGCAGCCTCAATTCTCGGGAAAATATGTGGAGCGGCCAACCGATCGGTTGACAAGTCAACCGACCGGTTCGCCTGTAGCACTTCTTCAGCAAGAATTTTCGACCTAACCGTCAACCGATCGGGTGACAAGTCACCCGATCGGTTCGACTTAAAACCCTATATAAACCCCCGACCACCCGTTCGTTTTCATCCTCGCCCGATCGCCATTGTCGCCGTCGTTTCACCTGCCTCTCCTCCCCAACGGCCGATTCTCACTCCCCCACGTCCTCCACTCCTCCAATACTCCTTTCCTCCACCTCCTCCATCAACCATTCCATCATCTTCACTCTCTCTCTCCTTCCATTTCAAATTTCTGACCTAATTCCCCCCAAACAACGCCCATTTCGAAAATTCTTGCTGAAAGAGGTTGCCGCGGCTCCACGCTACTCTCATTGCGTAGTGTGGGGACATCTACGGGCAAGCTTCGCCACTTCACGTGGGTACACTCGCTCCTACGCTCGTATTTCTACTTTTTCCCTATAAATTGTGCTTGCTCATTTTGCTTGTGTTAGTGTGCATTCATCGCTTTTGCACTCATTCATACATGCACGCTCACGCATGGCTAAGGATAGAGACAAGGGGAAGGGAATTATGCGGGAGGAGGAACCGTCTCGAAAGAGATGAAAACAAACACGTCCCCCTTCTCGTACACGAGCACTTACACTTGGCCCTCCCCCGCCTGTTATCCCCCCTGTGGACCCAATGTTGGGCCCGCATGGGTATATCTTTAGGAACCAGGAGCACAAGGATTTTTACCGTAGGCTTGATTCTCGGAGGCATCTATCTACTAAGTTCCCGCACACACAAACACTTGTCGATCTCGGTGTCTACACCGAGGTCGAATCTCTTTTCGCTAACTTAGGATGGTTGGCCTTCCTTAATGCTTCTGCCATATCCTACCCGGCTCTCACCCTCGAATTTCTCTCTACACTTGTTTGGGAGTCCGGGTCGATCATTAAATTCAGGGTGCGTAACAGGAGTGTCACCACAAATCTAAACACGATTAACGATATATTTGGTTTCCCCAATCTTGGGGATGATTCCATCCGACACTACGGGTACACGCCCGAGTTTAACGTCGATCAATTCTGGTTCCGCCTCACAATGTTCCATGACTATCCCCGAGGAAGGGCCAAGGCCTCCTCCATCATTCATCCCGTGTTTCGTTTGGCCCACAGGATTATATCATCTGCATTTTTTCCCAGGGACGAGTCCGGAATCGTGACTATCCCTGACCTTTTTATCCTCTGGGCCATGACTTTCCCTTTTGTCCGGGACGATGATGGAATTAGCTTCAGGGCCCCTACCGTCCCCATCAATGGCGGCGATTGGCTTGTTTACAAGCTACTCGAGATCAGCCGGGCCGGTAAGGGGAAGTTTTGTTGTGGGGGCATCATAACTATCATCTGCTCTTACCCCCAATTTAATATTCCCATCCCCAATAATCTTCCCGCTGCCGCAGGACCCTCACAGCTAGATATTGATGTCCTGCGGCGCATTAACATGATTAGACCCCACTCCGATGGCCGCTTCATCTTCAATTATGGCCACCCCCTAGCCCCTTACACCATTCTCCCCAACCCTGTGAAGGGAATTCGCGGTCCCTTAGGGCACAAAAACTCTAGTCCCGTCCCAAGTCGGACGGAACATAGACAGAAAAATAATAGCAGCGGAAGAAAAACTATGTTAACTAATTAACATGCAGTTAAAACTATTTTTAACTTAGCCCTAAGGTCCAAGAACCTATGCCAAGATCTATACCGACTTGGGATGGATCTGACCATCCCAAGAAGGATCTAGCCTACTGCGATTAAACTAAAATAATGCTAATAAAATACTTTAACCACATACCCGGAATCTCAACCCTGGAGCAGGCGAGATGTTCCGCGCCGTCTTCCGAGCTGCTCCCGTCCCACACCGAGCCGCTCCTTGAACCGCCCCCCGAACCGCTCCTCGATCCGCTCCGCATCCCGAGGCGATCAATCCCCGTGCCGCCGAGCCAACCACGCACCGAAGAAATTTTCACGCGAGTGAAACCTCCGCCTAGATTTCGGATCCAGAATCCGAACTCCTTTGTGGCTTTGCTAGAGCCCGCAGGAGTAAGGCAGAAATTTAGGGAGAAGAGAAATATTAATTTAAGCTTAGATCCGAGCGTGCTCCAACATTTACGAGAGCCGCTCAGATCTAGAGCTTGGGACGAGTTTTGAGGAGGAGAGCAGACCCTTATTTATATAGGCGGCGGACTCTCCCATTTTCTCAAAATCTGATGTGGGACTAAATAATGGGTTAATTAAAATCAAGTTAGTTTGCATTTCACAAAGTGCAAACTTCCGTGAATTTTAACTCACTCACCGTTGAGCTTCAAGATTGATACAACCTATCAATACGACGAGCGTTCAACGGTGAACGCATAGGAAAAAACCGTTCGTCAATCAGAGTTCGTTTGACCCTCTAATTGAGTGTCCAAAGATCAGCCTACGGTTAGTTTTTCGCAAAAACCAGCCGTCAAATCTGCCATCAAACCTAGGGTTCATCACCCTAAGGTGGTGCCCAATCTGTGGGTCCCACAGCCTCAAACCCAGGCTGACTGGGCGCCTGCCAGACCTGGGCACGGGCTCCCAGGCTCCCAGGCCCAAGCCGACTTCTCATATAAAGAATGAAGAATGAAGGAATCGACGGATTAAATAAAAATAAAATGGCGGCTGGAAAATAGATCTAGGGTTTCGGGGTCAATTAGTCGGTCAAAGAAGAGCGGTGGACCGACTAGTTTAAGAACTAGTCGGTCGGTCGTCTAACGTAGACCGACTAAATGGCAAACCGAGAATAGGGTTTTGGTACAGGTCGACTACATTAGTCGGTCAAAGAACAACTTGTGACCGACTAGTTTAAGAACTAGTCGGTCGGTCGACCAACATTGACCGACTAAAAGATCAACCCAAAAAATTTCGAAGAAAAACTGAACATAGAACTAGTCGGTTGAAGAGCAACTCTTAACCGACTATAAGGAAAGATTATACAAGAATTAGTCGGTTGAAGAACAATAGCTGACCGACTAGTTTGCAACCTAGTCGGTCGGAAATCGTTCTTAGACCGACTAACGACAAACAGTAACTTTACTGTACAGTGAACTCAGAATTAGTCGGTCTGAGTACAATTCTTGACCGACTAGTTTGAGAACTAGTCGGTCGAAGGGTGAACTTAGACCGACTAACGAAAAACAGCAACTCAGCTATTATTTCTACGTTGAACTAGTCAGTCTATGAAGGATGGCCGACCGACTAGATCTCATTCTAGTCGGTTGGTTCTCCTTCGTGAACCAACTAAGATGCACCAGAAGTGCCGAAACGAAGCGCGAAGCTTCGGGAAAGATTCTATGGCTTCTAGGATCGTTCTAACTCAAAAATTACGGCGTTAAGAAGCTAAACGTAAGAATTTAATCGAGAAAAACATACAAGGAGGAAAATTCAATATTATTCATATAAAATAGCTATTACAAACACCAGTCGTTACATCCTCCCCACCTTAAGAAAAATTCCGCCCTCGGAATTTCCTAACACTCACGTGTCAGGGAACAAAAGTGGGTAGCGCTCACGCATCTCATCTTCCCTCTCCCAAGTAGACTCTCCTGGCGAGCCGTGTCGCCACATCACCCTCACAAGGTTTACGGTCTTGTTCCGAAGTGACTTCTGATGCTTGTCCAAAATCTGAACTGGCAGCTGGTCATACGTCAGATCAGGGTGAACGGTGATCTCTGAGAAATCCACAGCGTGAGACGGATCGCTAACATAACGACGAAGCTGTGACACATGGAAGACGTCGTGAACTCCAACCAAAGATGGTGGCAAGGCTAAGCGGTAGGCTACCTCGCCAACCCTCTCCAGAATGTCAAACGGTCCAATGTATCTCGGGCTCAGCTTTCTGCGCTTCCCAAAGCGAATCACTCCTTGATTCGGGGAGATCCTCAGAAACACGTGGTCACCAGGCTGAAACTCCAACGTACGCCGTTTAGCATCAGCCCAATGCTTAAAACGGTCCTGAGCAATCCTCAGCCGCTCCCGAATGTTTCTGACAACATCCACAGCCTCCATGATCATCTCAGGTCCCAACAGCTCTCGATCTCCAACGTCATCCCAACTCAGTGGAGAACGACATTTCCTTCCGTATAGCTGATCACTCCTTATTTTACACCTTTTTCTCGCATGTTTGCATGCCATTTAGACCGCCCAAATCATGTTTTTCACGATATATCGACAATATTGCGATGCTTTTCACGATTTGTTGTTTTTGTCGCATTTCAGGTGATTTGGCGCGATTTGGAGTGATCTTGAGATGCGCTTACTCTAGACGGTCACCAACGACCTCCCCGAGGGGTATTTTGCTGTTGGAGAGGAGCGGAAGAAGAACGGACATCGCAGGAGAGATGAGGAGGCCAAAACAAGCAGATTGGGCATTTTTGTGTCCCACTCGGCCGAGTGGAGGAGCCACTCGGCCGACCAGCGAGACACTGCTCGGCCGACCAGATCAGACACAATTTACCTGTGCACTCGGCCGAGCACCGAAGACCACATCGGCCGAGTGACGACATCACGTTCGCCCGAGTGGCGCCCAGACGAAGCCCTTCCAAAACATCCAAGTTACTGTTTTTCGGCTGCCTGAACTTCAGAAGACCCACTCGGCCGAGTGGTTAATCCCGTCCGCCCGAGTACTATGAAGCCATCGGCCGAGTGAAGACAACTCACTCGGCCGAGCCGCCCCCAAAGTAGAGACCCCTGAAAGCCCCGACTTACTGGAAAATTACAGGGTTTTCACTCGGCCGAGCGACTTTTGTCACTCGGCCGAGTGCGATGCGCTGCCTGTAGCGAAAACTGCGGAAAACAGGCTGTGCAGGGGTATTTTGGTCACAGTCTTTGGACGATTTTGAGGGCTATTTAAACCCTGTTTTTACCCTAGTTTAGGGAGCCTCTCTCTTAGATTTTTTGCAGCTTTTTAGATTAGTTTTTTAGCTTTATTCTTGTGATTGGAGAGGAGACAAAGATTGGAATTTTGTTGGATTAATTGAAGAACTCCATTGGTTTGCATCTCTTTTCCTTAAAAATTCTGTTTTTATTGATTATCTCAATATTGTGATGAATTCCATTGCTTATTTCAACGATTATTTTTGTGATCTTGCTATGATTTGTGAGTAGTCTCCACGTCTTGGGGCGTGGGGATGAACCCGACAAGCCCATTTTCATATTTGTGATAAATTGGTAGAAATTGTGCTAGAATTGTTATTAGGGATTAGATTGGGATCAATTTACTACGGATGGCTAGGTATTCATATCAATTGGGATTTGCAAGAGATTGGATCCCAATTTGATAGGAAACCCTAGAAATCCGAATTGGGTTGGAGTCGGATTTTCGAAGCATCGGTTTGCAAGAGATTGGACCGATACTAGGATTTCCGGTTGCAATTCCATGCCGATACTCGTTTGCAAGAGATTGGACGGGTAGGAACTATCCCAATCTAGGTCGTGGACCGAGTTTGCAAGAGATTGGGCTCGGTGCGCGATTGGACGATGATGTTGATCCTAATGCTAGCTTTCCTAGGCTAGGGTTTGCAAGAGATTGGACCCAAACCTAGGATAGCTATAGACCGGCAACAGTGCGAGAGCGTGAGCTTGGTTCTACATTCAGTTGCAACTAGTCCATCCAAATTCTCATTCAAGCAATTTTGATACCGATAAACCGCATTTATGAAATACGGTGAGTAGCGGGGATTCCCCATTCCCTAGACGTTCTTTATTTGATTTGATATTTCCGCATTTTTGTCTGACGATTGTGACAGGATCCCCAAAGGCAAATTTCTCTCTTAAATAGCCAGGTTAATTGGAACAAGCACGGTCATTCGTCCTCCCTGTGTTCGATATCCCGCTCGCTGCTACACCGTGCACTTGCGGTAAAACTACAACAGTTCTTTTGGGTCACATCCCGGAGCGATCAAGTTTTTGGCGCCGTTGCCGGGGAGGGCATTTTGACGGTGTTCGTCATCGACCACCCGGTTACTTCTTCTTTCTCTCTTTCTATACTTTCTTCCATTCGCACGTTCTCCCTGTATTTTGCATAAGGTCTTTGCAGGAAGAATGGAGGATGCAATGTCAACAATAGGACTCAGTCAGGAAGACTATGACTCCTTCACAGACCTCCTTAAGGAGCTTGTCGACGAGGTCCACGCTACCGGAGCTTTCGCTATCGATGTCAAGGACCCCGACGAACAGCTGTTTGCTAGTTTCGTGATGGACCAGATCTCCCCAGAGGGGACTATCGGGGGCAATGTCAGAGTTGACGTGATCGACGACAAATTATATTTCGAAGAAGGTGGAATAAGTGTCGAGGATCACTATACTTCGGAAGGATCTTCAGAGCAAATCAACGTTCAGGGAGTTACACCCCATGACACTTACTCTTGCTTCTTTGAATCGTCTGATGTGTTTCTTGATTCCAGGAACGAACCGGACCCGATTGAAAACTCTGACGATGCTAGCACAGAATCAGAGCACGCCTATTTTGATGCATTGTCCTCACTAAGTAGTGAGTGTGACTCTTCACAAGAGAGCGCGCCACCTGAACACGAGCTAGACCCAGCCGACAAGGAAGAAGCCGAACTCATGCAAGCTGATGAAGTAGAAGGAGCGGCGCCTCTTCAGGTAGAACTTAAACAATTACCTCCGAATCTAAGGTATGCCTTTTTGGGTAACAAATTAACTTTTCCGGTGATAGTAAACTCCCACCTCACGCCAGACCAACTTGAAAAACTCCTAGACGTTCTTAGGAGCCACAAAGATGTCTTGGGATACACTATCTCCGATCTAAAAGGGATAAACCCAAGGCTTTGCACGCATAGGATCCATTTGGAGGATACCGACGCCACCTCCATAGAGCCTCAAAGGCGGTTAAACCCGAACATGAAGGAGGTGGTTAAAAAGGAAATCCTAAAATTGCTAGAAGCCGGTATAATCTATCCTATTTCAGACAGTAGATGGGTTAGCCCAGTTCACGTCGTCCCCAAGAAGGGGGGGATGACTGTCATAAAAAATGAGAAAGGTGAGCCCATATCTACGCGCACCGTCACGGGATGGCGAATGTGCATTGACTATAGGAAACTCAATAAAGCCACCCGAAAGGACCATTACCCATTGCCCTTCATTGATCAAATGCTTGAACGCCTCGCAAAACATAAATACTTTTGCTATCTAGATGGGTATTCGGGATTCTTCCAAATCCCTTTGCATGAAGATGACCAAGAGAAGACAACTTTCACTTGTCCCTATGGCACCTATGCCTACCGCAGGATGCCGTTTGGCCTTTGTAATGCTCCCGCTACCTTTCAGAGGTGTATGACGTCCATATTCTCCGATTACATTGAAAATATTATGGAATTTTTTATGGATGACTTCTCGGTTTATGGAAGTGAGTTTGACTCTTGTTTGGAAAATCTTACTAAAGTCCTAAAAAGGTGCCAACAAAACAATCTCACTCTCAATTGGGAGAAGTGTCACTTCATGGTTACGGAAGGTATAGTTCTCGGACATCTTGTCTCCTCGAGAGGAATTGAGGTAGATAAAGCAAAGATTGAGGTAATCGAGAAACTCCCTCCTCCTATTAATGTCAAGGGCATTAGAGGCTTCCTTGGTCACGCGGGGTTTTACCGCCGCTTCATAAAGGATTTCGCCTCGATTGCCCGACCACTTACTTCTTTGCTCGCTAAAGATATTCCTTTTGTTTTTTCAGGTGAATGCTTACAAGCCTTCAACGCCTTGAAAGAAGCACTAGTCTATGCGCCCATCATACAACCGCCGGATTGGAGTCTTCCTTTTGAGCTAATGTGTGATGCTAGCGACCAAGCCATTGGAGCGGTATTGGGACAAAGAAAAGATAAGAAGCTTCATGCGATATACTATGCGAGCAAGACATTGGATGACGCGCAGAAAAACTACACAACTACCGAGAAAGAGCTTCTAGCGGTCATCTATTCCATAGAGAAGTTTCGCTCTTACCTCCTTGGGTCCAAGGTTATTGTCCACACCGACCATGCGGCATTGAAGTATCTTTTAAACAAGAAGGAGGCCAAGCCTCGGTTGATTAGGTGGATACTCTTGTTGCAAGAATTCGACTTAGAGATCAGAGACAAGAAGGGTACGAACAATGTCATGGCGGATCATTTATCTAGGCTCATTCGCGACAAGGAGGACGAAAGTTTGGCTATCAACGACACATTCGTGGATGAGAGGCTATATGCCATAAGGACCGGAGAAGTTCCTTGGTACGCGGACTTCGTCAACTACTTGGCTTGTGGAATCAAACCGCATGGGATGTCTACGCAACAAAAGAGGAGATTTCTGCATGAGGTCCGTAGCTATTTTTGGGAAGATCCCTACCTTTTCAAGATATGCAAAGATAGTGTCATTCGTAGGTGTGTTTCTAAAGAGGAGGCGACATCGATCATTTTGCATTGACACGGTCTACCATGCGGAGGACATCATGCCGCCTCTAAAACCACCGCTAAGATTTTGCAGAGCGGGTTCTTCTGGCCGACAATGTTTAAAGACACCCACAGCTTTGTAAAGGGGTGCGATAGATGCCAACGGACCGGGAATATCTCCAAGCGCAATGAAATGCCAATGAGGCCCATCCAAGAAATTGAGCTTTTTGATTGTTGGGGAGTAGACTTCATGGGACCATTTCCATCGAGCAATGGCAACAAATACATCTTATTGGCCGTCGACTATGTCTCCAAACGGGTGGAAGCAATCGCCACCCCTACTATTGATGCAAGGGTCGTCTCCAAGTTCTTCAAGCAAAATATCTTCCCGTGCTTCGGAGTGCCTCGTACCTTGATAAGCGACGGGGGAAGCCACTTCATAGAAAACAAGTTTGAAGCCATGCTAAAGAAGTACAGAGTAAACCATAGAGTTGGCATGGCCTATCACCCCCAGACAAGCGGCCAAGTGGAAGTCTCAAATAGAGAGATCAAGCAAATTCTCGAGAAAACCGTGGATCGATCTAGAAAGGATTGGTCAATGAAGCTAAACGATGCTCTATGGGCATATCGCACGGCCTTTCGCACTCCCATCGGTACCACACCGTTCCGACTAGTTTATGGGAAGGCTTGCCACTTGCCGGTAGAGTTGGAGCACCGCGCATATTGGGCCATCAAGATCTTTAACTACGACTACAAGAGTGCGGCGGTGAGGCGACTCTTGGACATCAACGAGCTTGATGAAATAAGGAGAGACGCCTATGAGAGCTCGAGAATTTACAAGGAAAGGACCAAGATTCTCCACGATGCCCGCATAACCGTCACGGACTTCAAAGTAGGAGACAAGGTCTTGCTCTATATTTCCCGGCTCCGACTATTTCCCGGTAAGTTGAGGTCATGTTGGTCCGGACCTTTCACCATCAAGCATATACAACCGGGAGGAGCTTTCGAGTTGGAGAGCAAGGACGGTTCCACGTTCAAAGTAAATGGTCAGAGGCTCAAACACTATTCCGAGGGAGTCCCGACGGGTGAAACCAATAGAATATATTTGCTTAAGGGACGGCTGGATGATCTTTCATACCTCCTTGATGAGGTGATAGAGGAGGCGATCCCCCACTCAATTGGCGCTCTTTTCGACGAAGATTTCGAGGAAGGCCCGGATTTAAGCCAAAATGAGAAGATAGATGATTCCCCCGACCTCTCCGCTGAAAATGATGAAGGCGACGCTGATGTCGCAAGGATTCGATAGCTCTGCAAGCTCTCGAAATTGGAGTCTCCGAAGAAAGCTCCGCCGACACGGAGATCGGCGTCACCGGTAAAGCCGTTGACCGGAGCAAATGCTAGCTTGGGGGAGCCTCCCCCCAACACTATTCGAGATGGGAGACCACCGAGGGAGAACACGCCGCCACGTCCAAATCCAAGCGCGCTCCCTAGAAAGTTTGATGGGTGCATCTCATATGTGCCAAACAACCCGCATTGATTGAAAATTATAGGGGGTCGAGCTTACGACCTTAAACGAGCGCTTGTCGGGAGGCAACCCGACGGTTTTTGCTTTATTTTCACTTTTTCTTTATTTTCGTTTTAGAAATTTTTAGTGTTTTGAGTCGTTCGCCCAAAAATTTTGTGATAACTGGTCCTATTTTTCTTAACAGGAGAGGAGATAGGTAGATCCATCATGAGGAGGATGAACGAGACGACGAGGAGCATCCCAAGAAGGCGCTCGACGCTTAGGAGGAAGATGGAATCGATTGGAGGAAGAAAGACGGAGTTTAGAGCCCAAACGAAGACAAACAACAGAACACAAGGCTCACTCGGCCGAGCATACTAGTCACTCGGCCGAGTACACAAGTTCATCCGGCCGAGCCGCTCACGAATGAGGGAAGTCTGCTATACCCAACTCTCTGTTTATTTTCCTGATTCCAATATAACTGCTACTCGGCCGAGTATATATATTCACTCGGCCGAGTAAATCGGATACGCTCCTAGGGTGAGTCTTGTCGAGTAGCTTGAGCCACTCGACCGAATGGACTTACTCCACTCGGCCGAGGCTGGCAAGGCCACTCGGCCGATGCGTAAGCGGGGAGGAATTTCCATTGATTCCACTCGGCCGAGTGACCTAGTCACTCAGCCGAGTCGTAACTTCTGCTATATAAGGGGTCGATGGGGACACGTTTTTCGAAACGCTGAAACCGATCGCGCCCCCCGACCTTTCAGCTTCCCTCGCCCGCTCGCACCCCTAACTCGCCCGACCGCCGTTGTCGAGCCGCCGCTCGGCCAGCCATCGCCGGCCGACCCCCCGCCGTGACTCGCCCGAGTCGCCGCCGGCGGCCGCCGCTCCGACCACCTCCGGTATCGCCTTTATTGCCTTTTTCTCCTCTTTTTGAGTATTTTTTGAGGATCCATGTGTTAAACGACCCCCAAACCCAAATCAATTCCTATATCTATCTATGATACCCCTAATGCTCCATAGGTTTTGATTATTACCTGCTGATATCTCCATTTCACGCGCAGGTTGTTTTTGGGAGCTTAGGGGAGCCCAGGGGAGCTTCTCGGGACTGATTTGAGCTTCGTGGAGGCGCTGACTTCGCACGCTTCCACTGCTGAGCACTCGCGGCGTGTCTGGGTATACTCCTTCCACTCTTTTACATACACCGCACTTTTTACACTTTCGGCGCGCTCGGGGCCGATATGCCGCCCCGGACACGGTCGCGGTCGAAGAGAGCTTCCGCCAAGCGGAAGCGGTCGGATGATGCCGGCCCCTCCCACGAGTTGGAGGACTCTCCTCCACCGTCTCCCACACACGCCGTCCACCCCGCACAGCCTGCAGTGCACCCACAGCCCGCACAGCCTCTCCCTGCCGCTGCACAGCCACCACCTCCGGCTCCACTGGTCGGGCCGCTCGGGATTACGTTCCGAGACGACGCACACCGCGCCTTTTTCGACCGTATCTCCCAGCGCTCGATCGTACCCTCCAGGTTTGCACACCTCGCTGACGTAGGACGCTTGGGGGTACTAGAGGGGATGCTCACGTTGTACGACAACGTGGGCTGGCGAGATTTCTTCCAGGTGTCGTCGGACACGTTCACCCGCCCGACACTTGAGGTTCTGAGTTCGATCGCCCGGACCGACGAGGGATGCTCGTTCCGGTTCATGCATCGAGAGTGCCAGGTCACTCTCGATATGATGAGAGCGTTTTTCTCGTGGCCCGCTGTCCCCGGTGCCGATCGCGGTTACGGCCCCACCCATATCCCCCCACCTTCCTTCGACGCCGGTGCCTTCTGGGCCCGGATTACGGGTCTTCACGCTGCCTTTGACCCTAGTAGGGCCAAGGCCTCGGCCATTGTCCATCCCTGCCTCCGCATTGCTCAGCGCCTTATGGCGACGACCTTTTTGGCCAGATATGAGCCGGGCACGATGTCTACGCTAGAGCTCTATATGCTCTACGCGATGACACGTCCCAGAGCTCTATCTAGGGATGGCGATGAGCTTGTCCCCACCGTCGTGATCGATATCGCGGCTTGGTTTTTGGACCGCATCATCATATCGGTGGGCGCTCGCTCACCGATATGCTGCTGCGGCCTGATCACCTTGCTTGCTCTTATGACCGGCGAGGACTTCCCCGACGACTTGCGACGCGTTCCGGGCCCCACTTCTCTGTCTATAGATGTTATGGCCCGGATGAAGATGCTTCGTCCGCACGGTGAGCGTCACTGGGTCTGGTTGCACGGCCCTTACGGGGCCGATTACATGATTCTCCTGAGCCCTGCTCGGACTCTGATTGCACCGGCCCACGTTGACTGGCTCCCTGCGATGGACGTTCTCATCCCCGCTGCTTACGTGCTCGAGGCCGAGGAGGCCGAGCAGGCCCACGCTGCCCCTGTCGACCCCGTTGCCCCTGCCGAGCCTGCTGCCCCTGTAGACCCTGTGGCCCCTCAGCCCATACCTGACGTTTCCGCTGCTCTGGACACCTCTGTCGGTGTCGAGAGCACCTCAGCTGAGCCCACTTCCACCACCTCCACCACTTCCGAGGCTGTCACCACCACTCCCACCACCACCACTGGCCCTCTGTCCGTCGAGCCTCTTTGCTGCGCACTCCCCGAGCGCCCGCCGACCTTTGTTGAGAGTGGAGCGCCCTCGTTTGCCGCGGTCGTGGAGACCATGGCTACCATGATCTCCGCTGGGGTTGCGCCTTTTGGTCCACACACTTCCACCCCAGCGGTAGTCACCTCTGTCTCCACCCCTGCTGTATTTTCCGAGAGCGTCGTGGCGTCTGTCCACACTTCTGTGCCACCGACCTCTCTGGCCGCCTCACTGCCATTTTTGCACTCTTCTTTCGCTGCCGCTGCCTCCACTTCCCACCAGCCGGTGCCCCGGCCTCACACTGAGGCCAGGCCCACATTCGCAGGCGCAGCACCTTTTGTTCCCTTCCCCGCTGAGCCAGTCACATACGCGACCCGAGTTCGCCAGCCACGCCCTGCACAGCCCCGACTGGTGCGTCCCTCTGCACCACCTCCCCCTGACACTGTACTTCAGAGCATTCGTGCTCTAGAGGGGGCGGTGAGTGGCCTCCGAGGCGACCTTAGGACCCTGTCCTCCACCGTCTCTGCGATGGCTGGCCGCTTCGAGCTGATCCCCCAGATCCATTACTGTCTCACCCAGGTTCTGGAGCGTCTCCCGCGCATACCCCCACCCAGCCAGCAGGTTCCCACCCACACTTCCACACACACCCGACCTGCTACCACTTCCACACCCACACCCGCTCAGCGGCCTGTCCAGCCACCCCCACCACCTCCGCCTCAGGACGGAGACGGTGCAGCACCACCTTCCTAGGCACCCTTGATGCCCTCGATTCCTTTTGCCGTTGTGCTGCCCGTTTCTGCTGGGTCCTGTTGCACTTTCTGTCCACCCCCCCTCCCCTCACTTATTTTGGGATTCTCTTTTTGATCATATCTTTATATATCTTTTTTGGGAGAGAGGGAGAGTTTTTGGTGCCACTTATATATCTGTATCACTCCTATCTGTGCATGCATCATGTCCGCATCATATTTTCATTTCTTTCTTTTTCTTTTTATTTTCATCATGCATGCATCCTCACCATCCCCTCACATTTCTTGTCTCTCGGTGTGCCACACTTTACACATTGGGGACACTGTGCCATTTAGCTTGGGGGAGTGAGTTCTCACGTTCTTTTTCGATTTGCCACCTTTATTTTTAGTTTTTCACACCATTTTTTGCATTTGCACTTATTTTTCATTATTTTTCTTTTATTCTACCATGCATCACGTTTTTCTTATTTTTTCTGTGTGCCGCATTATAAATAGTTCTATTTTCCCTTTATCTTTATTTCTTTTTTTTCTCATCTCATGCTAGAGATGACTTTTCTATGACGATGATGACGTTGGATTTAGCTTACTCTATATGCATGCTATATTTGTCATGTCTTAGATTTTATTCCTGATATCATATGCTATGACTTGCCTTGCATTTAGAGATAGTAACCCACACTTTTTTCCGCATGAAAATGGATGAAATTTTATTATTAGCTGAGTCTGAATATTCATATGTATGCTATCACAGAAAACACACCAAGATTCACGCATTGAATGCCTATATCTGGAGTACTGATTTCTTTTTCCTATATCACTTCTATATGCATGAATTGTACACTTCACTTCAGGATGATTGAATGATGTTAGCTATGGTATATCTGGATTAGTTAGCTTTTTTGTGATCGAAACTGAGTAGATTAGATTACCCTGCTAAAGTTGTCGTGCATGTCTTATAGAGTGAATCGAGAGTTATATCTATTTCCTTCTCCACAAATCTTGAACATCATTTCTCTACTTTTAAAATCATTGGTGAATCTCCCCTTAGCGATTCTATTATATGGCATTTCCCCCGCTATTAATTCCTAGCTCCAATTTTCTTATTCAAAAAAAAATATAATAAAAGAGAGAAGAATATTCTTGTATATCATTATCTCTCTTTGAGTTGGGATCGTTGTGTATATATGCTATATTCGAAAAAAAAAGAGAGAAAAGAGGAAAAATCCTCAATAAAAGATCCCATCTCACTTTCTTCCTTTCTTCTTTCCTCTTATTACATTTGGAGCTATATAAAAATGGGGATGTGAATATTTTTTATGCCACCACGCTAATAGATAAGCTTGGGGGAGGGGATCTATTGATGTGCGAGAGAGTGACTACTTGACGTTGCACGACAACCTAGGCTAAGTAATATTCTATACTCGGTGAGATTATTTCTAGCTTTACGAAATCCAGAGATCTAAGCCTAGCGTTCATTTCATGAAATCCATACTTTTCTATTCCCTCTATTCTATAGTGTGATACTCTTATACTCCTGATAGAAAGCGTTCAATTGAAAAGGGTGTGATCTGTGATTCGTATACCGCTTTAAATGATTCAGACGATGTTAATTTTAAAATTATTCCATTTTTCATGATTATATCGTTGTTCGTGGGTTTTCTATTTCTATTTGCACTATTATACTATGATATCAAAATAAAATCCTTTGACATGTATTTTTCATTCAGTGCATGCTATACGAGTAAGTGGAACCCATGTCCTGAGAAAATGATCTAGTATCCTACCTCTTCGCTTCTTTCTTTCTTCTTTATTTTCATTTCGTTTTCCATTCTTCTCCGTTTTTCATTTTTCATTTTTTTTCGCCATTTTCGTTTTCCAAATTCCACCGGGTTCACCTTTTACTTATCTTCCTCGAGGACGAGTAAGAGGCAAGCTTGGGGGATTTTGATCACTCCATATTTTACACCTTTTTCCCGCATGTTTGCATGCCATTTAGACCGCCCAAATCATGTTTTTCACGATATATCGACAATATTGCGATGCTTTTCACGATTTGTTGTTTTTGTCGCATTTCAGGTGATTTGGCGCGATTTGGAGTGATCTCGAGATGCGCTTACTCTAGACGGTCACCAACGACCTCCCCGAGGGGTATTTTGCTGTTGGAGAGGAGCGGAAGAAGAACGGACGTCGCAGGAGCGATGAGGAGGACAAAACAAGCAGATTGGGCATTTTTGTGTCCCACTCGGCCGAGTGGAGGTGCCACTCGGCCGACCAGCGAGACACTGCTCGGCCGACCAGATCAGACACAATTTACCTGTGCACTCGGCCGAGCACCGAAGACCACATCGGCCGAGTGACGACATCACGTCCGCCCGAGTGGCGCCCAGACGAAGCCCTTCCAAAACATCCAAGTACTGTTTTTCGGCTGCCTGAACTTCAGAAGACCCACTCGGCCGAGTGGTTAATCCCGTCCGCCCGAGTAATATGAAGCCATCGGCCGAGTGACGACAACTCACTGGCCGAGCCGCCCCCGAAGTAGAGACCCCTGAAAGCCCCGACTTACTGGAAAATTACAGGGTTTTCACTCGGCCGAGCGACTTTTGTCACTCGGCCGAGTACGATGCGCTGCCTGTAGCGAAAACTGCGGAAAACAGGCTGTGCAGGGGTATTTTGGTCACAGTTTTTGGACGATTTTGAGGGCTATTTAAACCCTGTTTTTACCCTAGTTTAGGGAGCCTCTCTCTTAGATTTTTTGCAGCTTTTTAGATTAGTTTTTTAGCTTTATTCTTGTGATTGGAGAGGAGACAAAGATTGGAATTTTGTTGGATTAATTGAAGAACTCCATTGGTTTGCATCTCTTTTCCTTAAAAATTCTGTTTTTATTGCTTATCTCAATATTGTGATGAATTCCATTGCTTATTTCAACGATTATTTTTGTGATCTTGCTATGATTTGTGAGTAGTCTCCACGTCTTGGGGCGTGGGGATGAACCCTACAAGCCCATTTTCATATTTGTGATAAATTGGTAGAAATTGTGCTAGAATTGTTATTAGGGATTAGATTGGGATCAATTTACTACGGATGGCTAGGTATTCATATCAATTGGGATTTGCAAGAGATTGGATCCCAATTTGATAGGAAACCCTAGAAATCCGAATTGGGTTGGAGTCGGATTTTCGAAGCATCGGTTTGCAAGAGATTGGACCGATACTAGGATTTCCAGTTGCAATTCCATGCCGATACTCGTTTGCAAGAGATTGGATGGGTAGGAACTATCCCAATCTAGGTCGTGGACCAAGTTTGCAAGAGATTAGGCTCGGTGCGCGATTGGACGATGATGTTGATCCTAATGCTAGCTTTCCTAGGCTAGGGTTTGCAAGAGATTTGACCCAAACCTAGGATAGATATAGACCGGCAACAGCGCGAGAGCGTGAGCTTGGTTCTACATTCAGTTGCAACTAGTTCATCCAAATTCTCATTCAAGCAATTTTGATACCGATAAACCGCATTTATGAAATACGGTGAGTAGCGGGGATTCCCCATTCCCTAGACGTTCTTTATTTGATTTGATATTTCCGCATTTTTGTCTGACGATTGTGACAGGATCGCCAAAGGCAAATTTCTCTCTTAAATAGCCAGGTTGATTGGAACAAGCACAGTCATTCGTCCTCCCTGTGTTCGATATCCCGCTCGCTGCTACACCGTGCACTTGCAGTAAAACTACAACCGTTCTTTTGGGTCACATCCCGGAGCGATCAATAGCGCAACGAATGGTGCCATGCCAATACTCGCCTGGAAGCTGTTGTTATAAGAGAACTCTACCAGGTGTAGATGGTCCTCCCACGAACCCTTAAAATCCAACATACACGCCCTCAGCATGTCCTCCAAGATCTGAATCGTCCTCTCGGACTGGCCATCCGTCTGCGGATGGTCCGCCATGCTGAAACTCAGACTCGTACCCAAACTCCTCTGCAAACTCTGCCAGAACCAAGACGTGAATCTCGTGTCTCGGTCCGACACGATACTCACAGGGACTCCGTGCAGTCGAACGATCTCCTGCACGAACACATTACATCACTAACTATTCTAGGAAAGGAAATAAAAATGGAAAGTAAAAGGATTTACCTCCATATATCTCCTCGCCAGCGCCTCAGTGGACTGTCTTACTCAGAACAGAATAAAGTGCGCGGATTTGGTCAATCGGTCTACGATCACCCAAATCGCGTCATTCTGCTTCGGACTCCGAGGTAGTCCAGTCACGAAGTCCATAGTGATGTGTTGCCACTTCCACTCTGGAATGGGAAGCGGTTGTAGCAAATCCGCCGTACGCTGATGCTCCGCTTTCACCTGCTGGCAAACCAAGCACTTGGCTTCACTCCGAGCCATGCTCCTCTTCATCCCATGCCACCAGAAATTCAAACGAAGATCCTTGTACATCTTGGTCCCACCAGGATGCACAGAATACGGCAAACTGTGTGCCTCCACCAACAGCTCCTCTCTGACATCTCCCGCAGGCATACACAACCTAGCTCCAAACCTCAGCGAGCCATCCTCATGAATTACAAAATCAGTCCGCAGACCCGCTTCCACCATCTCTCGAATCTTTACCAACTTCGGATCACCACTCTGCCCAGCCTTGATCCGATCCACGATCGTCGACTGTATCTGCATAAACATCAACGAAGAAGTCTCTCCAGGCAGAACCACCTCAACTCCAGACTTGCAAAAATCCTGCTGCAATCTCCACTGCGAAGTCAACAACATCACCGTCGGAAGCCTACTCAACGCATCAGGAACCACATTCACTTTACCCGGGTGATACTGCAACTCGATCTCATAATCTGCCATGAGCTCCAACCACCGACGCTGTCGCATGTTGAGCTCCTTCTGCGTGAAAATGTACTACAAGCTTTTGTGATCGGTGAAAATCTTCACTTTCTCACTGATCGAGCCCGGATATACACCCAGAGAACGGTTGTAGTTTTACCGCAAGTGCACGGTATAGCAGCGAGCGGGTTATCGAACACAGGGAGGACGAATGACCGTGCTTGTTCCAATCAACCTGGCTATTTAAGAAGAGAGAAATTTGCCTTTGGCGATCCTGTCACAATCGTCAGACAAAGTACGGAAATATCAAATCAAATAAAGAACGCCTAGGGAATGGGGAATTCCCGCTACTCACCGTGTTTCGTAAATGTGGTTCATCGGTATCAAAATTGCTAGAATTAGATTTTGGATGAACTAGTTGCAACTGAATGTAGAACCAAGCTCACGCTCTCGCGCTGTTGCCGGTCTATAGCTATCCTAGGTTTGGGTTCAATCTCTTGCAAACCCTAGCCTAGGGAAGCTAGCATTAGGATCAACATCATCGTTTAATCGCGCACCGAGCCCAATCTCTTGCAAGCTCGGCCCGCGACCTAGGTTGGGATAGTTCCTACCCGTCCAATCTCTTGCAAACGGGTATCGGCACGGAATTGCAACCGGAAACCCTAGTATCGGTCCAATCTCTTGCAAACCGATACTACGGAAATTCGATTCCAACCCAATTCGGATTTCTAGGGTTTCCTATCGAATTGGGATCCAATCTCTTGCAAATCCCAATCGGTATGAACTCCTAGCTATCCGTAGTAAATCGACCCCAAACTAATCCCTAATAGCAATTCTAGTATAATTTCTACCAATTCATCACAAATATGAAATTGGGCTTGTAGGGTTCATCCCCACGCCCCAAGACGTGGAGACTACTCACAATTCATAGCACAAACACAAGAATAATCAATGAAATAAGCAATAGAGTTCATCACAATATTGAGATAAATAATAAAAATAGAATTTTTGAAGAAGAGAGAGGCAAACCAATGGAGTTCTTCAATTAATCCAACAAAAATCCACTTTTGTCCTCTCTCAAATCACAAGAATAAAGCTAAAAAGTAAACCTAAAAAGCTGCAAAAATCTAAGAGAAAAGCTCTCCAAAACTAGGGTAAAAACAGGGGTTAAATACCCCCCAAAATCGTCCAAAAACTGTGACCAAAATACCCCTGCGCAGCCTGAAATCTGCAATTTTCGCTACAGGCAGCGCGTCGCACTCGGCCGAGTGACAAAAGTCGCTCGACCGAGTGAGAAACCCTGTAATTTTCCAGTAAGTCTTGATCTTCAGGGGTCTACACTTCGGGGGCGGCTCGGCCGAGTGAGTTGTCGTCACTCGGCCGATGGCTTCTTGGTACTCGGGCGGTCGGGATTATCCACTCGGCCGAGTGGGTCTTCTGAAGCTCAGGCAGCCGAAAAACAGTAAGTTGGCGATTTTTGAATGGCTTCGTCTGGGCGCCACTCGGGCGGACGGGATCTCGTCACTCGGCCGATGTGGTCTCCGTCGCTCGGCCGAGTGCACATATAAATCGTGTCTGATCTGGTCGGCCGAGCAGTGTCTCGCTGGTCGGCCGAGTGACTCCTTCACTCGGTCGAGTGGGACACTAAAAATGCCCAAACAGCTTGTTTTGGCCTCCGCGTCGCTCCTGCGACGTCCGTTCTTCTTCCGCTCCTTTCCAACAGCAAAATACCCCTTGGGGAGGTCGTCGGTGACACTCTGGAGTAGGCGTATCTCGAGATCACTCCAAATCGCTCCAAATCACCTGAAATGCGACAAAAATAACAAATCGTGAAAGGCATCGCAATATCGTCGATATATCGTGAAAAACATGAATTGGACGATCTAAATGGCATGCAAACATGCGGGAAAAAAGTGTAAAACAAGGAGTGATCAAAATCCCCCAAGCTTACCTCTTACTCGTCCTCGAGGAAGATAAGTAAAAGACGAACCTGGTGGATTCAGAAAACGAAAACGGCGAAAAAATGAAAAATGAAAAACGGAGAAGAATGAAAAACGAAATAAAAATAAAGAAGAAAGAAAGAAGCGAAGAGGTAAGTTGCTAGATCATTTTCTCAGGACGTAGGTTTCGCTTACTCACATAGCATGCACTGAATGAAAAATACATGTCAAAGAGTTTTATTTTGATATCATAGTATAATAGTGCAAATAGAAATAGAAAACCCACGAACAACGATATAATCATGAAAAACGGAATAATTTTAGAATTAACATCGTCTGAATCATTTAAAGCGGTATACAAATCGCAGATCACACACTTTTCAATTGAATGCTTTCTATGAGGAGTATAAGAGTATCACACAATAGAATAGAGAGAATAGAAAAGTATGGATTTCATGATATGAATGCTAGGTTTAGATTTCTGGATTTCGTAAAGCTAGAAACAATCTCATCGAGTATAGAATATTACTTAGCCTAGGTTGTCGTGCAACGTCAAGTAGTCACTCTCTCACACATCAATGGATTCTCTCCCCCAAGCTTATCTATAAGCATGGTGGCATAAAAAATATTCACATCCCCATTTTTGTAAAGCTCCAAAAGCAAGGAAAATAAACACGAAAAGAGAGGAGAAAGAAAGAAAGTGAGATGAGATCTTTTATTGAGGATTTTTCCTCTCTTTTTTTTCTTTTGTTGTTTTTTTTGATGTAGCATATATACACAACGATCCCAACTCAAAGAGAGATAATGATATACAAGAATATTTTCTCTTTTTTTTTAATAAGAAATTTGGAGCTAGGAATTACTAGCGGGGGAAATGCCATATAATAGAATCGCTAAGGGGAGATTCACCAATGATTTTAAAAGTAGAGAAATGATGTTCAAGATTTGTGGAGAAAGAAATAAATATATCTCTCGGTTCACTCTATAAGACATGCACGACAACTTCAGCAGGGTAATCTAATCTACTCAGTTTCGATCACAAAAAAGCTAACTAATCCAGATTTATCATAGCTAACATCATTCAATCATCCTGAAGTGAAATGTACAATTCATGCATATAGAAGTGATATAGGAAAAGAAATCGGTACTCCAGATATAAGCATTCAATGCGTGAATCTTGGTGTGTTTTCTGTGATAGCATACAAATAAATATTCAGACTCAGCTAATAATAAAATTTCATCCATTTTCATGTGGAAAAAGTGTGGGTTACTATCTCTAGGTGCAAGGCAAGTCATAGCATATGATATCAGAAATAAAGTCTAGGACATGACAAATATAGCATGCATATAGAGTAAGCTAACTCCACGTCATCATCATCATAGAAAAGTCATCTCTAGCATGAGATGAAAAGAAAGAAATAAAGATAAAGGGAAAATAGAACTAATTACAATGCGGCACACAGAAAAATAAGAAAAACGTGATGCATGGTAAAATAAAGGGAAAATGATGAAAATAAGTGCAAAAGCGGAAAATGGTGTGAAAAACTAAAAATAAAGGTGGCAAATCGAAAAAAGAACGTGAGGACTCACCCCCCCAAGCTAAATGGCACAGTGTCCTCAATGTGCAAAGTGGGGTACACCGAGAGACAAGTAATGTGAGGGGAAAGTGAGGGGGCATGCATGATGGAAAAAAGAAAATAAAAATAAAGAAATGAAAAATATAATGCGGACAGGATGCATGCAAATATAGGAGTGATACAGATATATAGATGTGGCACCAAAAACTCTCCCTCTCTCCCAAAAAAGATATATAAAGATACGGTCAGAATGAGAATCCCAAAATAAGTGAGGGGAGGGGTGGACAAAAATGCAACAGGACCCAGCAGAAACGGGCAGCACAACGGCAAAAATAAACGATGGCATCAAGGGTGCCTAAGGGGGTGATGCTGCGCCGTCTCCGTCCTGAGGCGGAAGTGGTGGGGGTGGCTGGACAGGCTGCTGAGCGGGTGTGGGTGTGGAAGTGGTAGCAGGCTGAGTGTGGGTGGAAGTGTGGGTGGGAACCTGCTGGGTGGGCGGGGGTACGCGTGGGAGACGCTCCAGGACCTGGGTAAGGCAGTAGTGAATCTGCGGGAGCAGGTCGAAGCGGTGAGCCATATCGGTGACGGTGGCGGACCGGGTCCGAAAGTCGCCTCTGAGGCCACTCACCGCCCCCTCGAGAGCACGAATGCTCTGAAGTACCGTGTCAGGGGGAGGTGGTGCAGAGGGACGCACCGGTCTGGGCTGTGCAGGGCGGGGCTGGCGTACTATGGTGGCGTAGGTGACGGGATCAGCGGGTAGGGGAACAAAAGGTGCTGCGCTCGCAAGTGGGGGCCTGGCCTCAGTGCGAGGCTAGGTGGGACGGTGAGAAGTGGAGGCAGCAGCAACGAAAGAAGAATACAAAAGTGGCAGCGAGGCGGCCGGAGAGGTCGGTGGCACAGAAGTGTGGACAGACGCCACGACACTCTCGGAAAATTAGCAGCAGTGGAAACAGAGGGCTCTCCGCACTCAACTACGTTCGGCGGGCGCTCGGGTGGGGCAGAAGAAACGGGCTCGGCGGACAGAGGGCCAGTGGTGGTGGTGACAGGTGTGGAAGCAGCGGAAGTGGGCTCAGCTAAGCTACTCCCGACACCGACAGAGGTGTGGACAGAGGTGTCAGGAGCATCGGAAACATCGGGGATAGGCTGAGGGGCCACGGGGTCAACATGGGCAGCAGTCTCGGCAGGGGCAACAGGGTCTGCGGGGGCAGCGTGGGCAGCGTGGGCCTGCTCGGCCTCCTCGGCCTCGAGCACGTAAGCAGCGGGGATGAGAACATCCATCGCATGGAGCCAGTCCACATGGGCTGGTGCAATCTGAGTCCGAGCTGGGCTCGGAAGAATCATGTAATCGGCACCGTAAGGGCCGTGCAACCAGACCCAGTGTCGCTCACCGTGCGGACGAAGCATCTTCATCCGGGCCATAACATCAATCGACAGAGAAGTGGGGCCCGGTACTCGTCACAGGTCGTCAGGGAAATCCTCGCCGGTCATAAGGGCAAGCAAGGTGATCAGGCCGCTGTAGCATATCGGTGAGCGAGCGTCCCACCGATACAATGATGCGGTCCAAAAACCAAGCCGCGACATCAATCACGACGGCGGGGACAAGCTCATCGCCATCCCTAGATAGAGCTCTGGGCCGTGTCATCGCGTAGAGCATGTAGAGCTCTGGCGTGGACATCATGCCCGGCTCATATCTGGCCAAAAAGGTCGTCGCCATAAGGTGCTGAGCTATACGTAGGCAGGGATGGACAATGGCCGAGGCCTTGGCCCTACTAGGGTCAAAGGCAGCGTGAAGACCCGTAATCCGGGCCCAGAAGGCACCGGCGTCGAAGGAAGGCGGGGGGATATGGGTGGGTGCGTAACCTCGATCGGCCCCGGGGACATTGGGCCACGAGAAAAATGCTCTCATCATACCGAGAGTGACCTGGCACTCCCGGTACATGAACCGAAACGAGCATCCCTCGTCGGTCCGGGCGATCGAACTAATTACCTTAAGTGTCGGACGGATAAACGTGTCCGCCGACACCTGCAAGAAATCTCGCCAGCCCACGTTGTCGTACAACGTGAGCATCCCCTCTAGTACCCCCAGGCGTCCTAGGTCGGCAAGGTGTGCAAACCTGGAGGGTACGATCGAGCGCTGGGAAATACGCTCGAAAGCGACGCGGTGTGCGTCGTTCCGGAACGTGATCCCCAGCGGCCCGATAAGTGGAGCCGGAGGTGGTGGCTGTGGAGCGGCAGGGAGCGGCTGTGCGGGGTGTGCGGGCTGTGCGGGCTCTGCAGGCTGTGCGGGGTGTGCGGGGCCTGCAGGCTGTGCTGGGTGGACGGCGTGTGTGGGAGAAGGCAGAGGAGAGTCCTCCAACTCGTGGGAGGGGCCGGCATCATCCGACCGCTTCCGCTTGGCGGAAGCTCTCTTCGACCGCGGCCGTGTCTGGGGCGGCATATCGGCCCCGAGCGCACGCCGAAAAACGTGAAAAGTGCGGCGTGTGCAAAATAAAGGAAAGATTATACCCCGACACGCCGCGAGTGCTAAGCAATGGAAGCGTGCGAAGACAGCGCCTCCGCGAAGCCCGAATCAGTCCCGAGAAGCTCCCCTGGGCTCCCTTAAGCTCCCAAAAACAACCTGCGCATGAAATGGAGATATCAGCGGGTGATATTCAAAACGTATGGAGCATTAGGGGTATAATAGATAGATATAGAAATTAATTTGGGTTTGGGGTTCGTTTAGCGCATGGATCCTCGAAAAATACACAAAAAGAGGAGAAATAGGCGAAATAGGCGTTACCGGAGGTGGCCGGAGTGGTGGCCGCCGGCGGCGACTCGGGCGAGGCGCGGCGGGGGCTCGGCCGGCGGTGGCTGGCCGAGCGGTGGCGCGGCGGTCGGTGGTCGGGCGAGTGGGTGCACGAGCGAGGGGAACGGGCGAGGGAGCTGAACAGTCAGGGGCGGTTGCGATTTTTTCGTTTCGAAAAACGTGCCCCCCCTCGGCCCTTTATATAGTAAAAGTTACGACTCGGCCGAGTGACTAGGTCACTCGGCCGAGTGAGATCAATGAAAAATTCCTCCCCGCTTACGCTTCGGCCGAGTGGCCTTGCCAGCCTAAGCCGAGTGGAGTAAGTCCATTCGGCCGAGTGGCTCAAGCTACTCGGCAAGACTCGCCCTAGGAGCGTATCCGTTTTACTCGGCCGAGTGAATATATATACTCGGCCGAGTAGCAGTTATACTGAAATCAGGAAATTAAACAGAGAGTTGGGTACATCATACTTCCCTTGTTCGTGAGCGGCTCAGCCGGACGAACTTGTGTACTCGGCCGAGTGACTAGTATACTCGGCCGAGTGAGCCTTGTGTTCTGCTGTTTGTCTTCGTTTGGGCTCTAAACTCCGTCTTTCTTCCTCCAGTCGATTTCATCTTCCTCCTAAGCATCGAGCGCCTTCCTGGGGTGCTCCTTATCACCTAGTTCATCCTCCTCATGATGGATTTACCTATCTCCTCTCCTGTCAAGAAAAATAGGACCCGTTATCACAAAATTTTTGGGTGAACGACTCAAAACACTAAAAATTTCAATAACAAAAATAAAGAAAAAGTAAAAATAAAGCAATAACCGTCGGGTTGCCTCCCGACAAGCGCTCGTTTAAGGTCGTGAGCTCGACCCCCTATGATTTTCAATTAATGCGGGATGTTTGGTGCATATGAGATGCACCCATCAAACTTTCTGGGGAGAACGCTTGGGTTCGGAAGTTGCGGTGACGTGTTCTCCCTCGGTGGTCTCCCGTCTCGAATAGTGTTGGGGGGAGGCTCCCCCAAGCTAGCATTTGCTCCGGTCAACAGCTTCACCGGTGACGCCGATTTCCGTATCGGCGGAGCTTTCTTCGGAGACTTCAATTTCGAGAGCTTGCAGAGCTCTCGAATCCTTGCGACATCAGTGTCACCTTCATCATTTTCAGCGGAGAGGTCCGGGGAATCATCTATCTTCTCATCTCGGCCTAAATCCGTGCCTTCATCGAAATCCTCATCGAAAAGAGCTCCAAACGAGTGGGGGATCACTTCTCCAATTACCTCATCAAGGAGGTCCATGTAGTCAAGCTCCTTGTGGTAAGGCATGTGTTTCATAGCCTTAGGAATGTGAAGCTCCACCTCGATGTTGCCGACGTTTAAAGTTAGGGTACCTTCTCGCACGTCGATAATCACACCGGCGGTGGCGAGGAACGGGCGTCCAAGTATCAATGACGTATCTCCCTCCTCCTTAACGTCCATGATCACGAAGTCACATGGCAAGCATATTCCCCCCGGGACTTGTTGCGGGATTTCTTCGGCGATCCCTACCGGCCTTGTTATTCGCCCATCGGCCAATTGTATCCGCATGTCGGTAGGTTTCAACTTCGTCCCGGTGTTTAGCCTTAAGAACATGGAGAGAGGCATGAGGCTCACACTAGCCCCTAAATCTACCAATGCTTTTTGAAGAGGGACGCTGCCCAAGGTGCAAGGAATCCGAAAACTCCCCGGGTCTTTAAATTTGGCCGGCTCCTTCTCTCTCTTGGTGAACCAAGAGCCCTCCTCGGCTAGCATAATCTTCCCCTTCCTCTTTCTCCCCGAAATCAAATCCTTTAAGAATTTAGCATATGTGGGGATCTCCACGATGGCGTCGAGGAAGGGAATGTTGAGGCTAACCCCTCTCAGATACTCGAGAAACTTTGCTAGCCTTTTCTCCATTTTCGCTCTAGCAAGCCTTTGGTGGAATGGGACCGGTGGCATGAAGCGCCTTTCCTCAATCAATTGCTCCGCTCTAGATTTCTCCTTTTCTTGGGGCTCCTTCTCCTTCTCGACTTCAACTACCGGTTCAATTGGCTCCAAACTTTCCTCCACGGGCTCCTCGGTAGGAATCATGGCGGGGGTGGTATCCTTACCGCCTCTAGTAGTAACGGCGATTACGGCATTGATGTGGCCGGTGTTGCCCCGTGGGTTTGGCTCGGGTTGCGCCGGCAATTGTTGAGTATTCCGATTGAGCAACGCCAATTGCTCCGAGACTTGAGCCATAACGGTTGCAAGGGAGTCTTGCCCCGCCTTCAAGGTAGCATTGACCTTCTTTTGCTCGACCATAAACGCCTCCACTCTTGCCTCGAAGTCGGATTGTTGTTGAGCTTGTGGAGGGTTTTGATTTTGATTCCTCCACCCTTGATTGTATCCGGGCGGCCTATATGGTGGAACTTGTTGCTTCGGTTGAAAATTTTGTTGTGGAGGCCCCCTCGGCGGATAGTGTTGTTGTTGGGGTGGAGGTGGTGGTCAAGCTTGTTGAGGTGGTGGTTGTGGCGGGTTCAAAGCTCCTTCATTGTTGGCGTAAGAGAAGCCGGGATGATTTCTTGCTGCCGGATTGGCACAATACCTTGGTTCCCTGCGACATATTGTACTTGCTCCAAGGATCCTTCTCCTTGCTCTCCTCCCACATACATGGCTTGAGATTGGTCTTGCCAATCACACATTTGGTTTGTTGGTGCGGAGGTGGAGGGGTTTCCTTGGGGCTCCGTGATAAACTTCTCCAGTCTCTCTACTACCTTGTGGAGAGAATCAAACTTGCTTGTAAGCTCCGCTATGGCCTTCGCCTCATAGATACTAGTTGGCTTCAAGGAGGACGTAGAGTGTCCTCGCTCATCGCCCCATTGTTGATTGTTTAAGGCCATCTCCTCAATTAGGGCCGTAGCTTCTTCGGGAGTCTTAGATAAGATAGCACCATTCGCCGCGGCATCAATAATTTGTTTGGTCCCCGGTTGGAGACCGTTGTAGAAGCTATGAACTAGCTCCCAATCTTCAATGCTATGGTGCGGGCATTGATGCTGCAGATCCTTAAAACGCTCCCAAGCCACATAGAGCGTCTCTTGGGGTCCTTGCTTGAAGGACATGAGAGCGCTCCGGATCTTCACCGTCTTGGAGGGCGGATAGAACTTGTCAATGAATGCACTCGCCAACTCGTCCCAAGTGGTGAAGACCCCCTCAGCCTGCGTCCTCAGCCAATAAAGTGACGTGTCTTTTAGCGTGAAGGGGAAGAGACACAGTCTGATGGCATCGATGGAGACCCCCGGCATCTGGAATGTGGCGCACTTCGACAAGAATAATTGGATGTGGTAGTGAGGATTTTCATGGGCATTCCCGAGAAATGGATCCTGTTGCATCAGAACCACTAGACCAGTCTTTAGCTCGAAGTTCTTGTCAGCCGCCAACTCCGGCATGGCAATGGATGAGGTCGTAGAAGAGGTCTTAGGCCGAAGCCTATCTCGAATAGAAATTATCCTCGCCATCCTTGCCGCTAATTGGTCCGCAGTTTCCGGGTTGGTCATAAACCTCCCTTCCCGATCTTGTCTCCTTTCCGCTCTAAGTCTCCACGCGGTACGTTCGATCTCGGGATCAAATAATATAGCTTCAGGGTCCGCCGTAGATCTCGTGTACATGCACTGGGAAAACAGAGTTTCAAAGAAATGATTAGTACCGCGGAAGGGTTAGGTAAACATAAGAAATAAAATAATAATAATAATAAGAAATAGCTAGGGTGGTAAGCTCAAACGCAATCGCATCCCCGGCAACGGCGCCAAAAACTTGATCGAGCCCGGATATACACCCGGAGAACGGTTGTAGTTTTACCGCAAGTGCACGGTATAGCAGCGAGCGGGTTATCAAACACAGGGAGGACGAATGACCGTGCTTGTTCCAATCAACCTGGCTATTTAAGAAGAGAGAAATTTACCTTTGGTGATCCTGTCACAATCGTCAGACAAAGTACGGAAATATCAAATCAAATAAAGAACGCCTAGGGAATGGGGAATTCCCGCTACTCACCGTGTTTCGTAAATGTGGTTCATCGGTATCAAAATTGCTAGAATTAGATTTTGGATGAACTAGTTGCAACTGAATGTAGAACCAAGCTCACGCTCTCGTGCTGTTGCCGGTCTATAGATATCCTAGGTTTGGGTCCAATCTCTTGCAAACCCTAGCCTAGGGAAGCTAGCATTAGGATCAACATCATCGTTCAATCGCGCACCGAGCCCAATCTCTTGCAAGCTCGGCCCGCGACCTAGGTTGGGATAGTTCCTACCCGTCCAATCTCTTGCAAACGGGTATCGGCACGGAATTGCAACCGGAAACCCTAGTATCGGTCCAATCTCTTACAAACCGATACTACGGAAATTCGATTCCAACCCAATTCGGATTTCTAGGGTTTCCTATCGAATTGGGATCCATTCTCTTGCAAATCCCAATCGGTATGAACTCCTAGCTATCCGTAGTAAATCGACCCCAAACTAATCCCTAATAGCAATTCTAGTATAATTTCTACCAATTCATCACAAATATGAAATTGGGCTTGTAGGGTTCATCCCCACGCCCCAAGACGTGGAGACTACTCACAATTCATAGCACAAACACAAGAATAATCAATGAAATAAGCAATAGAGTTCATCACAATATTGAAATAAACAATAAAAATAGAATTTTTGAAGAAGAGAGAGGCAAACCAATGGAGTTCTTCAATTAATCCAACAAAAATCCACTTTTGTCCTCTCTCAAATCACAAGAATAAAGCTAAAAAGTAAACCTAAAAAGCTGCAAAAATTTAAGAGAAATGCTCTCCAAAACTAGGGTTAAACAGGGGTTAAATACCCCCCAAAATCGTCCAAAAACTGTGACCAAAATACCCATGCGCAGCCTGAAATCCGCAATTTTCGCTACAGGCAGCGTGTCGCACTCGGCCGAGTGACAAAAGTCGCTCGACCGAGTGAGAAACCCTGTAATTTTCCAGTAAGTCTTGATCTTCAGGGGTCTTCACTTCGGGGGCGGCTCGGCCGAGTGAGTTGTCGTCACTCGGCCGATGGCTTCTTGGTACTCGGGCGGTCGGGATTATCCACTCGACCGAGTGGGTCTTCTGAAGCTCAGGCAGCCGAAAAACAGTAAGTTGGCGATTTTTGAATGGCTTCGTCTGGGCGCCACTCGGGCGGACGGGATCTTGTCACTCGGCCGATGTGGTCTCCGTAGCTCGGCCGAGTGCACATATAAATCGTGTCTGATCTGGTCGACCGAGCGGTGTCTCGCTGGTCGGCCGAGTGACTCCTTCACTCGGCCGAGTAGGACACTAAAAATGCCCAAACAGCTTGTTTTGGCCTCCTCGTCGCTCCTGCGACGTCCGTTCTTCTTCCGCTCCTTTCCAACAGCAAAATACCCCTTGGAGAGGTCGTCGGTGACATTCTGGAGTAGGCGTATCTCGAGATCACTCCAAATCGCTCCAAATCACCTGAAATGCGACAAAAACAACAAATCGTGAAAGGCATCGCAATATCGTCGATATATCGTGAAAAACATGATTTGGGTGATCTAAATGGCATGCAAACATGCGGGAAAAAAGTGTAAAACAAGGAGTGATCACTCACTCAGCAGGAAGTGCCTCCAAATCTTCAGCGCAAACACGACAGCAGCCAACTCCAAATCGTGCGTCGGGTAATTCTTCTCATGAGCCTTAAGCTGACGAGAAGCATACGCAACCACGTGCCCATGCTGATGCAACACACACCCAAGACCTTTGCCAAAAGCATCGCAAAAGATCTCGAATCCTCCACTCCGGTCGGGCACCGCAAGAACAGGGGCAGATGTCAACCGCTTCTTCAAAACACCAAAAGCTTCCTCACAACCAACGAACCAATCAAAAGATACATCCTTCCGTGTCAATCTGGTCATCGGCTCGGCAATACGGGAGAAATCCTTGATGAATCGCCGGTAATAACCTGCAAGTCCAAGGAAACTCCGGATCTCAGACGCTGACTGCGGAACAGGCCATTCTCTGATAGCCCTAATCTTTTCAGGATCCACCGAAATCCCATCACCATTCACCACATGCCCAAGAAAAGCCACTCTATCCAGCCAGAACTCACACTTCGAATACTTGGCATACAACCGATGCCTCCTCAGAATTTCCAATACCGTCCTCAAGTGCGACGCATGCTCCTCCTCTGACTTAGAATAGACCAGAATGTCGTCAATGAAGATAACGACAAACTTATCTAAATAGTCATAGAAGATCAAATTCATCAGGTTCATAAATACTGCGGGCGCGTTGGTCACACCAAAAGGCATAACCACGAACTCGTAGTGACCATACTTCGTCATGAACGCCGTCTTCGGAATGTCCTCCTTCCTCACCTTCAGCTGGTGATATCCACTCCTCAGGTCCAATTTGGAGAATACCCTCGATCCTCCGAGCTGATCAAAAATATCATCAATCCGTGGCAATGGGTACTTATTCTTTACAGTCACCGCATTCAGCCCTCGATAATCCATGCACATGCGACGCGAACCGTCCTTCTTCTTCACCAGCAGGACCGGTGCTCCCCACAGAGACACACTGGGATTTATGTAACCCTTCTGCAAGAGCTCATCCAGCTGCTTCCGCAACTCCTCCAATTCCGCTGGAGCCATACGATAAGGTGCCTTCGAAATGGGCTGCGCTCCCGGAATCAGGTCAATCGAAAACTCTAGAGCTCGATCGGGCGGTAGACCAGACATCTCCTCGGGGAAGACGTCATCGAATTCACGCACTACAGTAGGCCTACCCTGCTCCATCAGCATAGCCACAGCCTCCACCAGCTTGGCCCGAAACCTGACCGGACCACGCGAACTGCTACCATGGCTGAACTCAAACACTGGATGTCCGGGAATCTCGAACACCACCTTCGTCCTCCGACAGTCGATCGTAGCATAGAAGCTCGCAAGCCAATCCATCCCAAGCACTGCAGCGTAGTTGATGACGTCGTGGACAATAAAGTCAGCATACAGCTCGTGTCTACAGACCACCAACGGGCAAGAATTGCACCCACGATGCATTGAGATCACACCATTCCCTGTGACGATGTTCCAACTCTGGGGAAGAGAGGAAGTCGACAAGGAATACCTCTCCACGAAGCTCCGAGAAATGATGCACATGGATGCACCAGAGTCAAAGAGAACTCGTGCAGGAAAAGCGCAAACCAAGATCACACCTAACAGACAGTCTAACAATCAAATTCTATTCCAGCAAACAAACATATGCAAATAACTAATCATATATAACAACCAAACTAACTAAGAAAGGAACAGCTAGATAGAAAGTTACCTGCGATAACCTCATCCAGCGTCTCGGTCTCAGTAGCAGTCATCAGAAACGCATGTCGTTTCGGCTGGACAGCCTGCTGAAACGCCTGCCTCTGTGGAACGAGAGGCGCTCCACGACCAGCAGGAACAGGTGCCCTCTGCTGCAACGGCTGAGCTGCAACAGGTGCCATCCATGGCTGCTTCGACCTCGGGCAATCCTTCATGGTGTGCGCAGGATCACCACAAACTAAACACTGCCCCAGCATCTTCCGGAACTGATCCTTGATATGCCCAGTCTTACCACAGAAGTTGCAAGTCTTCAAAGTAGAAGGTCCTCCGGGCCTCTTGAACTGCACAGGCTGGTTGGGCCCGTGCCCCGGTCTCACCACTGCTCTGGCCTGCTCCATAGGCCTCTTCCAAGCGCCAGAAATCTGTCCCCTCTTTTGATTCACAATCCTTTCCTGCCTCTTCGCCACAATCAAAACCTTCTGGTAAGTCTCCGCATCAGAAGAAGTGACATAACTCTGCAGATCCAACGAAAGCCCCTGCAGAAACCTCTAGGCTCTCTCCTCAACATCCTGCACCATCTTCGGTGCAAAACGACTCAGCCTCGTGAATTCCTGGTGGTACTGATCCACCGTCAAATTCCCCTGCTTCAAGTCAATGAAGCACTGAGCCATCTCCCTCCTGGCGGCCTTAGGAAAATACTCCTCGTCAAATCTGGACTTGAAGGTAGCCCAAGAAATCGGCTCCTCCAGCAACTCCTCCTCGGCATCCGACCAGTTCCGCGCGTTGTCCTTCAGCTGCCGCTTTGCCAGATCAACCAATCCAGTCGGGTCGACCTTCGACATCTTCAGATTATCTTCCATGTTCCTGGTCCACTCATCTGCAGCCAGGGGTCCCTCGGTCCCATCGAAGTAAGCGGGACCCAGCTCCCGAAATTGCTTTGCTCCGGGCTCGAAGCGAGGGGCAGCCTGGACAGCCGGCGCTGCACGAGCAGGCGGAACATTCCTGACAGTCTGCAGAATTCCTTGCTGCACCTGCATCATTTGATGCATCATTCTCATCATCTCCCCGGTGGTGGGCTCTCGGTCCGGCTCCTGGTCACGAGGGGGCACACCACCACCATCACGGGTATTCCGTCTCCCAGCCATCTATTGACACAGGAAAACGAAACAAATCAGACTCTCTGCTTATGACACGGTGTTGAATTTTGTTTATTGGACTTGCTATAATTCTTATTGTCATTCCGATTAAGTCACAGTTACAGAAAAATTAACCTGCATGGGCCACCAAAGAAACCTATCACGCCCCGCTTCCCAAAAACATGGAGGCGAAGCGTGAGAAGGTCCGCACTGACTTGAATCTGCAAGGCCGCAAGTCCGATAAGCGTCAAATAAAACGAAGTAGAAGGTCCCTATAATGTGACTCAGAATAACAATAACAATAATAGAAAAGAGACAAATGATATAACATTTATTGAACTCATAGTCCAACAAAAATCAACAACCAGAAATGCCACCAGGCAAACAAATGAGTCAAAAGCAAAAGGCCTAGCATGGCCAACAGAATCTAACAAAACGGTGCTACTCACCGACAACCACAGCTAACAAAAGAAGAGTATGGAAGATCTCTAAGATTGATCACCGGTGTCCTCGTACTCCACGTCACCAACAGGTTCGGGCACGAACTCCATGAACTCGTCACCCTTCGCAACTGTCTCTTGCTCAGCAACTAACATGCGTCACCCAAAGAGAAGGGGCACATGTCAGCAAGTCTAAAAAGACTTGTGCAAGGAAACTATAAAAAGTAAAGCAACCTAGCAGTTCTAAAGTAAAGTATGACATGGATAAAAAATGACAAATGACATGGCATGGCAAGTAAACAAGTAAAGGCAAGTACTGGAATTGTAATCACGTCGTGCACAGAGATTCCGCCCTTTGGCTAGAGTGGCTGTACGGGCCAACTCTTACACTCAAGTGACCGTTTATCCCTACCCCTCCACGTGTGTCGAGCCAGGGCATTACCCCCGAACACGGAATGCTCGCTTCTGGATCACGAGCCAGGAAGTGTTTTTAACACGGATGGCGTAGGGTTATGCCCGTATAACGGGTGCCTAGCCGGTAACACGAAAACATGGATTGTAAAAGTAGTGTAGTGTGTGCTACGATGCAAGTTTAACTAGGATGACATGTATGATGCAATGCATGGCAGTTAACAATTCAAATGCGTACATTTAAGGAATTTAAACATGACATATATCAATGCATAAATGATATGGCAAGGTGTCGGATCTAGCGTCGTTGTCAAGCTAGATCACAAAGTTGCGCCTAGATCGCTATCATTTCACGATCTAGTCTCTTTCACGCTAGTATAAGGAATTGGCCTAAAAACATGGCCTAAAGAAGTGTTGGCAAGTTTCACTTGCCTGGTACCGAATTGTTGATCGACGTGAGTTACGAGAACGGTGTCCTATGGTAGATGAATTCGCTGTTATAGCAAAATAAAAGATTAGATGGAAGTTCTAAATTGTTTTGCATTGGAATCCTATGTCTAGTAATCCATTTTTAATTTAGGGTTTCTAATTTACGGTGTGGGTTAAAAGCGATTAAGGGATTAAAGTTACTAACCGTAGAGTAGCGAATGGAAGACACCAAAACAGATCGTGTTATGGCGACGAAGAACAATCCCGGGAAGCTACGGCCGAAAAACGAGATCTCGGCGACCTAGATCGGTATCCGGCGCAAGATACGGCGAGAAATAACCTCCGAGGATGAAAGAAATGTTTTGGGGAAGATTAGAGATGATTTGTGAATGATCTTGGATCAGAAAGAAAGAATGAAGAACGAAGGAATCGACGGATTAAATAAAAATAAAATGGCGGCTGGAAAATAGATCTAGGGTTTCGGGGTCAATTAGTCGGTCAAAGAAGAGCGGTGGACCGACTAGTTTAAGAACTAGTCGGTCGGTCGTCTAACGTAGACCGACTAAATGGCAAACCGAGAATAGGTTTTTGGTACAGGTCGATTACAGTAGTCGGTAAAAGAACAACTGGTGACCGACTAGTTTAAGAACTAGTCGGTCGGTCGACCAACATTGACCAACTAAAAGATCAACCCAAAAACTTTCGAAGAAAAACTGAACATAGAACTAGTCGGTTGAAGAGCAACTCTTAATCTACTAAAAGGAAAGATTATACAAGAATTAGTCGGTTGAAGAACAATAGCTGACCGACTAGTTTGCAACCTAGTCGGTCGGAAATCGTTCTTAGACCGACTAACGACAAACAGCAACTTTACTGTACAGTGAACTCAGAATTAGTCGGTCTGAGTACAATTCTTGACCGACTAGTTTGAGAACTAGTCGGTCGAAGGGTGAACTTAGACCGACTAACGACAAACAGCAACTCAGCTATTATTTCTACGTTGAACTAGTCGGTCCATGAAGGATGGCCGACCGACTAGATCTCATTCTAGTCGGTTGGTTCTCCTTCGTGAACCAACTAAGATGCACCAGAAGTGCCGAAACGAGGCGCGAAGCTTCGGGAAAGATTCTATGGCTTCTAGGATCGTTCTAACTCACAAATTACGGCGTTAAGAAGCTAAACGTAAGAATTTAATCGAGAAAAACATACAAGGAGGAAAATTCAATATCATTCATATAAAATAGCTATTACAAACACCGGTCGTTACATGGGGGTTGCTCGGCCTGGTGGGTGGCCGACGGCGTCAGCACACGGCGGTGGGCGACCGTGAGAAGATGAGGAGGATAGATTTGTGCAACGGTCGTTGTCGCGCGTCCCAGAAAAAAAGTGACGACCAGAGGGGTCAAAGGAGACTGACAGTAGATAAAGGGGTTCAAGAGGGATCTAATAGTGGTGTAGTGGTAGCCGGAAGCGGTCGGAGATGGCCGGGCACGGCATTGAAGATAAGCATGTAGATCTGTCAAAAACAGCCGCTGGGGCTTGGTTTCAACGGGTTTTCGAGGAGTTAGAGATGAGGGAAGATGGAAAGGGAAGTTGCAGATGATATAGGGGTCAAAGGGGAGTCAAGTGGAGGTGACGGCGGTTGGAGGGGGCAGCCGTAGCGGCGGCGGCGGCCGTGTTTTCCGACAGCGGCCTGGGGCTGAAAACTGGTTGCCTGGCTTTGAAACTGGCGGTTTTTGTGGGCTTGAGGTCTTTGGTGGCTATTATGAGAGGGGGAGATGGAGGAGATGGAGGTGGAGTAGGTGGTGGCCGGAGAGGGGGTGCTAGGGGTGGCCGCCGGTGAGTGGGGAGGCGCAAGGGGCAGCCAAGAGATGGGTTGTGTGGCTTGCCTAGGTTAAGGGCTGGCTTGTTTAAAAAGAAGATGATATTTGCTAATTGTATTTTGAAAGGGGTATAAGTTGTGGGGTGACTAGGAGAGAGGGTGAGTGAGGGGGTGTGCAAGTGTGAAAAAAGCTGGGTGAGGGTAGATGCAGAATAACCATATATGATACTTATGAATCCTCTTAAGATTTGATTAAGTTTAAATTTTGAAATTTGGTTAAGGCTAATGGGCCATGAATTTGATTAGTGATTTGGGTGGGCTTTGGGTGTCAGAAAATTACGAAAAAAATATCGGGACGACTGTGATGAAGAGAGGCTAGGGGGTACGGTGGTTAATCATGCGTTTGGTCAACTGAAAACGAACTAAAAATAAAAAGGTCCGGCGACTAAGTCTAAAGCTATGACGACTCTACAATCAAAGCTGATTTGTCGGAGAACGACTTGTGAAATGACGTTCACTAAAAATCGTACAAATAACTACTCTTCCATACGGTCACAACGACATATCACATCATATAATCCGGATCCAAGAAGAGGCCAAATAAAATACGCAAACGAAAAGAGTCATACGCGTAGAAATTACGAACGGTCGGAAAGTGGCCGTTACATTCTGCCCACCTTAGAAATGATTCAGCCCTCAGAATCACTAATAATAATAATAATAATATCTATAAACACTTATGCCTACAACCCCCATAACCCACATAATGATCGCTAATCCTATAACTTCAAACAACGTTCCTCTAATAATTCATCATTACTCTTCTTTCCACTGGCTAATGCTACAACTAGAATCACATCCTAGCACTCAACCATAAATCCATATTACCATCTATAAATCAACAATCATCTCGTCCCCAATATATATTCTCCATCTTATTGGCTCATAAATCTATCCACCATAACTAATGAACCATCTACTACATCTATCCTTACCCCTATCATCTAATCTCCTAATCATATAAAATTCGTCTTCCTAACTATCCATTCATCCTAACATGTCATGTTACTTCCAATGTCTTCTCACTCTAACCTATAATCACATCTTGATGCTTTAAATGATCTACTCATTCTCATGATCACCCTAACTCATACTATCTCGTCCTAGCTACTCCTATCTACCACTCGTCCAAGTTTCAGATCGATTAAGTACTCATCTCCCTGTGTATACTTTCATTCAACCAGAATTCTCCATTAAGTCTTTCATGCATTGGTATAATTAAAAGTAAATTGATAAGTCTCGGACACCTCATTCTTTTCATCCAAAGAAATCTAATCTAATATCCTTGTTATTCAAGATCAACTAATCACCGATACAACATATCTCATCTCACTCTAAGCCTACCCGTAAACATAACCTTATAACAATAATAACTGGTACTAACAATATCATAACAATCAAAATTAACACTCCCGAAGAGGGAAAGAAAAGAAAGGAAGTTTAAGGCCAATGACATATTTTAAAACATTTGGAAAAACGTGTGGAGTTGTGGTATTGGATGAGGGATGATAGGTGGGTTGTGAACTTTGTGGGCTAATTCCAAACATGAAAGGTTTGATTAAAAGGGAAAAAAGGTTTTGAAACATACATAAGCAGCCAAAAATAAGCTAACCTGTAATATGAAAGAATAAGTATATGGAATTACCTGCAATGACGCCATCCACGACCATCATGGTATAAGCTCCACAAACAATAGCTCCTCTCTGCACAGGCGCTCTACTTTGCAGTGGAGCTGTCGCTCCGACTACGGTATGACGCAATTTCAGGCAATCTATAACAGCGTGTGTGGCAGCTTCACATGCCAGACACAAACCCAGCTTCTTCCTGCTAGTATTCTGCTGATGCCCTGGCTTGCCGCAGAAAAAGCATGGGCCCTTGTTCTGACTCTGCACAGGTTCTCTAGGCCCCTTGAAAGGCACTGCCTGAACTGGTCTCATAGCTGGCCTAGCAGGTGGCCGGTACTGCTCCATGGGATGCTTTCCTCCACCAGCTGGAGGGCCAAGTAGACGCGATATGATCACATGATTCCTGGTGGCATTCAGCACTGCTCCCATGGTCGAAAAGTCTGCAGAGGACAAGAAAGCCGGAATCTTCAAACACAGCCCCTGACGAAAATGATCAGCTCGGTTCTCTTACTTCTTAACCATGTGCGAGGCGAATCGACTGAGCATCTCGAACTCTGCCTTGTACTCATCAACCGTCATGTTCCCCTGATTCAAATTCACAAATCGACTAAACAGCTCCCTCTTAGCAGCATTGGGGAAAAACTTCTATCTGAACATAGACCTGAAAGTCCTCCACTCCACTGGCTTCTGCAGGCACCTCTCCTCAATGCGCCACCAGTTCCTAGCATTCTCGGTCAACTGCATCTTGATTATCTCAATCTTAGTATCCTCAGGAATCTTCGCAGCTATTAGCTTCTCTTCTATGCTCTGGATCCACTCATCAGCACCTAACGGTCCTTTCTTCCCAGAAAATGTCTTCGGCTGAAGCTCATTGAACTGCTTCACTCCAGGAGCAGCTCGAGGTGCAGGCGGGGACGGTGGTGGTGCAGCCGGAGGAGCCTGGGCAGCACGGTGGGACTGTTGAACCAACTGATGCTGCACGTCCAACATCCCTCTCATAATGCCCAGAAATTGGCAAAACTCGTCATCTTGGCCAGATAAGGACACGTCGGCTGAAGATCCGGCTCGGGTATTGCATCCTCCAGCCATCCTATTGACAATGAAGACCCTAATTAGACTCGTACAGGATAAACTGGAGGTTAAAAATGAATGCAAGTAGTACTATTACTACGAACTTTTATAATTGCATGACCTGCAGGGTCACCACTAAAACCTATCACGTCCCACTTCCCAAAACGATAGAAGCGAGACGTGACGAAGGTCCGCATGGGCCAGAGCTGCGAGGCTCAGACCCAATAAGCGTCTGTAGGGATACCATTTAAAGATTTGCAGGTCCTTGCATTTAAAAAGTTCATAACAATAATAATAAAGTATGCGAAAGGAAATTTGCATTCATTTTATTCCATCAAGATATCCAGAAGTACAAGAGTCTAAAAAGGAAAGTAATGCCTAGCATGGCAACAACTGCAGAAAGGAAATTAATGGTGCTACGCACCCAACCTAAAACAGAAGTAAAGAGTGCTACGCACCAAAACTACGAATAATGGAAAATCCAAGGTCGGCAACTGAGGAACAACTAAGACTGGTCCTCACTCGGGTCGTACTCCGAGTCAACATCCTCCGACTCCAAGTACTCAGGTAGGTCTGGCTCGTCCGTGTACTCTGGCTCAACATCTGATGTACAACACCCAAGAGAAAAGGAACTGTATGTCAGGTAAAGTCTACAAGGGATGGTTAGACTCCACTGCAAGTGTTATGTAATTAAGAGCAACATTTTACTGGTTGATTAATATGCTGAAGTTCTGAAATGGCAGTTATACTATGCAGAAAGTAAAAGCGGTGCAGGAAAATTAAACGTGACAGACAGTAGCCGTAGTGTGTGCTACCGACTATGGGACTAAGCTAGACGGGAGAGGACAAGACAAGACAAGGCAAGACAAGACAAGGCAAGACATGTGTGACTCGAAGGGTTCACACATTACGGTTTGAGGGAGATCAAACCCTCTCCCCGTGCGACCGCTCAACCCTACCCCAAACCTGAGTGCTCAAGACAAGACAATATAAGACCACTAATTCTTCTAGGTGAGTGCCTCTATCCCCACGGTCTGTAGCGTATCTCTCACTTTGCTAGGTGAGCGACGAACGTCCCGTAGGTGAATCTATACCACTGTATAGGACCACTCACTCTGCTAGGTGAGTGCCTCTATCCTCTCGGTCTACTGGGACACTTACTCTGGAAGGTGAATACCGAGCTTCCTGCAGGTGTTCTGTAACAAAGATCACCCACTCTGCTAGGTGAGCATCTTATTGCCTGCAGGCTATGTAAGACATGACGTGCAAGATGTTCATGCCATGGCAAGAGTAAAGTTGTTCTAGGGTGTCCACACGCACGCACACACAGATGAAGCCTATGATAGCAGTTGTTGTTGTTGTTGTTGATTCTAGGGGGTCCACACATGCACACACAGATAAGTCATATGGTGTCAGTTGTAGCTGTTGTTTGTGCTTAAACTTCGTCGTCAAGTCTAAGGTGTCAAGTGAGTCCCAGACTCTATCATTTCACGTTCGGTTCTCTTTAGTCGTACTTTTACAATTGAAGGGGTGATGGCCTAAACGTGGCCGAAAGTCACAAGTGGAACACTTGCCTGCGGTGGCGAGTGCGTCGTCTGTCTGGAGCATCTCGTCGAATCGGTGTGTTAGCGGGGGTCCATCTGAAACGGGTCAACGACGGTGTCAGGAAATGTTTTTCATCATTCCTATTAGAGTTCATTTCTAGGTTTAACGGGGCTAGTTCAACGGGGCTATCCTTGCAGTCACAGTCACGTTTTTGTTTTGGTTCAGGCTAGTCGACGATCTATCCTATGTGCACAGATATTCAGTCCTTCATCGATGTCTAATATTTTGCAACGTTTTAAAGGAGCAGAAATGAAATTTAGTTATTGTTGACGATTTTTAGATTAGGTTTTCGATTTGCTACATTGGGGGTTCCTACTACGCGTTAGAGGACTAACCTTTTGACGTTGATCGAAAAGCGGATGTCGGGTCTGAACGGCGATGGATCGGCATCGTCTGCAACATCTCAACTACGGATTGCACAGTGAGACACTTCCAGACATCGTGGTGGAGGCATAAAATAGCGAGTAAACATCGATCTCTCTTCCGTTGCAGGTAGCGCAACGGATCTACACAGCGGCTGCAACGTCGGGTAAAAACACGTGAGTTTGGCGATACGCATGAACTCCTAAGATCAAAGGAGGCTGCCAATGGTTGAAGGAGGTCAGTGGGGGTTGCTCGGCCTGGTGGGTGGCCGACGGCGTCAGCGCACGATGGTGGGCGGCGGTGAGAAGACGAGGAGGATAGATTTGCAATGGTGGTTGTCACGCGTCGCAGCAGAAAAGCGGCGACCAGAGGGGTCAAAGGATACTTGTATTAGATAAAGGGGTTCAAGGGGGATCTAATGGTGGTGGAGTGGTCACCGGAAACGGTCGGAGATGGTCGGGCACGGCATTGAAGATAAGCATGCTGATCTGTCAAAAACAGCCGCTAGGGCTTGGTTTCAACAGGTTTTCGAGGAGTTAGAGATGAGGGAAGAGGGAAAAGGAAGTTGCAGATGATAGAGGGGTCAAAGGAGAGTCAAGTGGAGGCGACGGCGGCCAGAGGGGGCGGCGGCCGTGTTTTCCGGCGGTGGCCTGGGGCTGAAAACTGGCGGCCTGGCCTTGAAATTTGCAGTTTTTGTGGGCTTGAGGGCTTTGGTGGCTGTTATAAGAGGGGGGAGATGGAGGAGATGGAAGTGGAGTAGGTGGTGGCCGAGAGGGGGTGCTGGGGGTGGTCGCCGGTGAGTGGGGAGGTGTAAGGGGTGGCCAAGAGATGGGTCGTGCGGCTTGCCTAGGTTAGGGGCTGGTTTGTTTAAAAAGAAGATGATATTTGCTAATTGTATTTTGAAAGGGGTATAAGTTGTGGGGTGACTAGGAGAGAGGGTGATTGAGGGGGTGTGCAAGTGGGAAAAAAGCTGGGTGAGGGTAGAGGCAGAAATAACCATATATGATACGTATGAATCCTCTTAAGATTTGATTAAGTTTAAATTTTGAAATTTGGTTAAGGCTAATGGGCCATGAATTTGATTAGTGATTTGGGTGGGCTAGGGGTGTCAGAAAATTACGAAAAAAATATCAGGACGACCGTGATGAAGAGAGACTCGGGGGTACGGTGGTCAATCGCACGTTTGGTCCATGGAAAACGAACTAAAAATAAAAACGTCCGGCGACTAAGTCTAAAGCCACGACGACTCTACAATCAAAGCTGATTTGTGGGAGAACAACCTGTGAAATGACGTTCACTAAAAATCCCACAAATAACTACTCTTCCATATGGTCACAACGACTTATCACATCGTTTAGTCCGAAGAGGCAAAATAAAATACGCACACGAAAAGAGTCGTACACGTAGAAATTACGAACGGTCGGAAAGCGACCGTTACATGTACAAAAGAAAAATTACAAGTACGACCTACCAGCTTCTCGGGTCACCCTGTCAAGAGATGAAATTCATAATCTATGTGTGTTTATCAAGTTATTGAAGACACTGGATGGATATGCTTCGAATATATCAAGATGTGTGCACATAGACGAGATGAAGATATTTGGATTGAAGACACATGATTATCATATCTTGCTACATCAATTTCTTCTGGCTGCATTACGTCACATCGATAAGAAGCTTGCAAAAGTACTGATACAGTTCTGTATGTTCTTCATGCAGGTGTGCTCGGAGGTGATAGACGTTGGTGAGTTTGAAGATTTAGAGGCGCGGGTTATACTTGCACTGTGTAATATGGAAAAAAAATTTCCCCCCTTCATTCTTTACAATCATGGTTCATCTTACTGTGCAGCTGGCACAGGAGGCCCATATTGCAGGGCCAGTACAATATCGGTGGATGTATCCCGTTGAAAGGTGAACGCTGTGTAAGAGTTACTGATGGAGTATTCTATAATGATTATGGAGAGGACACACGCTTTAGTAAAATTAAGCCTGAACAAGCACATTCATATGTTCTAAATAATCTACGCATATTTGACTCCTATCGTAGGTAATAAAGCTGAGTTATTCGCTTTTGTAAGTAGTGTAATTCCCAAGTTTTAATAATTTCTTTACTTGTCCCTTAGTCGTCATATAGAAGTACTCCAAGCCAAATTGCACGCAAAAACTCTTAACCAAAAGGTTGCGGATGCACACACTAAAGAATTTACGTCAAGGCTAAAACTGACGGTACGTGCATCGATTTCTCACGATAGTTACACATCTATCACAAAATCAATTTCGATAACTTGCGTGTACGAGTGCGATTCTTATTTATCTTAAAGGTGGCAGAGCAATGTGTTTGCAGTGCACGGCTATGTGAGGATATCCAAAAATATGCCCGAGGTCCTGACGGCACAGTACATCGATATAGAGGTTATTCTATCAATTGTTTCAGATTTAATACCATTGAAGTAGAGAAGGCCCGATGCACCCAAAATAGTGGAATCTTCTCATCCTTTACGCAGTTGTCATATGCAAGATCCAGAGATCAACAACCAAAAGAAGGTCAAATATTCTATTATGGCCAGGTTGTAGACGTGGTTGAGTTATTTTATGGTTTTCAGAAGGAAGTGAGCCATGTTATGTTTAAGGTACGGTGGTGTGAGCAAGGAAAGAAGAAGGACGACTTGAGCTTCACGGTCGTTAATCTGAAGAAGGAAATCTATCCGGATGAGAAGTTCATGTTTGCCACGCAAGCAAAACAATGTTTTTATGTTAAAGATATAATGATAGACGATGATTGGGTGGTTCTTAGAAATCTGCCTAGAGCATATGCACCGGATGAAACGGGTGATGAAGAGGGCAGTGAAGATGACGAAGATGTTGTAATCGTAGCAGATGATGTCGAGGATGATTTTTCAATCTAGACAAATAATGAAATGACTGATGACATCACACTGTTGCGTGTTGATATACCTAATTTGGCGATCACAGGCACGGGTATTGTAGCAGTGGAGTGCACAAGACGAAGAAACACAATAAACAAAGTCATTTCATCTATCATTCAGACTAGGTCATAAAGGGCATCAACATCAACATCAAATTGTTGAACTTTTTCAGTAAGAATCTAAAAAACTATGTAAATGAATAAAGATGTTCATTACGATGATTTTGCTTAGAATCAATAAAGAATGTGAATTACTCCATGTTTTACATCCCATTTATTTCATGAGAATAATGGCTAGCATACACCATATGAGAGCCTCTCTCATACGCCCTCTCACATAAAGCACACAAGTACAACCAAGTACAAGCCCATGTGGGCTTGTACTTGGGTGCTTTATGTGAGAGGGCGTATGAGAGAGGCTCTTATATGGCGTATGATACCCATTATTCTCTTATTTCATATAAATTATGCAAATATTTATAGCACGTAATCATCAATTTTTTATTAATAAATATTATGAAGTGCATATGAACAGAGTTTGGAACACGCTATTTACACCTGGTATAGGGACTTCCCAGACCCCTTGGTCCTCTGGGTCAGCTACACACATTTTGTGGTATAAGTATGGCTGTATAACGTGCATAATTTAATTTGTTGGGAAACTAAATGATAAAATGCATCATACTTTTTCAGGCAGTGCAGGTTCTGGCTCCCCTTCGGCACATACCACCCTGCCCTCTGGGGTCAGGTACGCATATGTTGTAGTACTGCTTTATAACGTGCACAATTTAACTTTTTTAAAAAAAATGGGAAAAATGCTTCATACATTTTCAGGTGGTGCAGGACATGGCTCACCGGTGGCACATACCACCTGCCATCTGGGATAATTACGCTTATTGTAGTTTTATTAGTTGTCTAAATGTGGACCTTTTAAGTTTTTGTATAACTAATTGCATAATATTCTTTATATATTTTCAGGCACTGCAGGACATATACCATCTTTCCCACATACCCCGCCGCTGCCACGTACATGTACACATATTTTTATTTTAAATGTTCAGTCCAGTTTGTTAAACTAATTAAATTTTCAATTGTCTTATTGCGTATGGATGCAGATGGACTTGAGAATATACATATTGAGACTCCCAACACGGCCGGATCACATGTCGCCTCCACTTCTCAGACTGTCCCTCCACATGATGAACCTGAGCCGGTGGTGTTCATTCTATATGACCCGAAGATAAAGCGTGACGCCTTACCGACGGCCTATAGGCACAAAGAGGCAAAGAGGAGGCAGCCGGAGGTGGTAAACACGCAGCGGCTTGTGCCCACACAGTTGGTAGACAGAGCTGCACCAATGATGATGGAGGCTAAAGATGAGTGCTTTAGACGACAGGGTACGTATAATGTAATCATATTTATTGTAATCTTATACATTCATTAAGTATGTTTGGTTTTTCGTAGGCATAAACCATCCACCGAAGGATGGACGAGGCAGGACGAAAATTTCGACCTTGATACCTGGAAACGGGCAGCGGGTCATTATACAGTGGAGCAACCAAGCTCCCATTGGCCCATGGGCAGTAAAATTTAATAATTTCCTTGTTGCCTAGTCTAAAAGGTCGGACTTATTCAACCTCTGCCTGACGTGGACTAATCATCGGCATGAGTCCTTGGTCACCTGTTGGTGGGAGATCAACGTAAGTTAGCTACCTTTTATTTTAAAGTTCTTAATATGTATTTATTGGTATAATGTGTTTGTTAGCTGGCATAGCGGCATTACATCCTGGACCGCAACCCTGATGACTAGGGTTATTTCATGGAGAAGGTTAAGTCCGGACTTGTCCAGTGGTAGGCAGAATTGAAAAAGAAGTACTGGTAACGGTTCCCCGAGGACTAGGAGCGGTACTGGCACCTGGACAACCGTGCTGACCCCGGTGTAGTTCTTTGGCTATTGTTTCCTATAGGAGTCTGCTGTTGAGCAGGCATAGTTCATATTTTAACCACATATTATATATATGTTTTTCTTACATACTGTAAAAATATATAGAAAATTTCGGAAACGGTCGCCACCAACCGCAGTGTGCCTCGAGGCTAAGAGCATCATTGCAGCTCGAAGAGCTTCAACCAGATTGGGTATGAGTTGGCACGTCAGGTAAAAATGTTGTACTTAAATTTTGTAACAAATATTTTTTCTGAAAGAGTGTCGAAATTTTTTCTTAGTGATTTTAGGGCCATCCGGGCGTCGAGTCTTTGGTGGAGCATACACTTACTAAGGCCCACCCAAAGTTCAAGGATCCCGAGAAGTTGGCAAAGAATCGTGCTCTGGCGGTTAGTAAAAGATTAAGTTTAGATTAATATGCAATTTTAATGTGTGGAGTATAAAACTCTTTTTCTCTTCTATCCAGGAGGCCGTCCACAATGCTGTCGAGGTGGTGAGGGCACAGTCCCAGGCAGGCTCGAGTTCCACGGGGCCTCTCTCTAGGGTTGATGAGGATGTGATCATTGCAGAGACACTGGGAGGGATGAGGAAGAACCGGTACCAGATGCGAGGCACGGGAAGCCCTACTACCACGATGACACAGCCGATTCTTCTTCGCAGCATGAGAGTATCACACAACTTCCCTAGTCCACCGAGTTACAGGGCATGGCTCAGGTTCAGGCGACCTTGACACAGGTCCAAGAGGATATGAGGAATCTGAAGGAGGAGAGTGCATTTTTCGGTCATGGGTGGGCCTTAATCCAGCAGAGTTGGTGGTTATCAGGCACATGAGAGCGGCGCAGGTAATAATTTCTTGTAACAATTCCTTTTATTATATGTGATATGTGATTATGTGTATGCATCTGTCTTAGTTATTAGGTTTATGATTCGTAACACAGGCATGATAAAGAACATTCCTAACAAGTTTTAGGGTTATAAGTGATATTTGGATTTAGATTATAAGTCACTGCGTATGAATTCATTTATCTCCACATATAAGTTCTTAAGAGGGCAATGCAAATGTGGTTTTAGATTAAATTGAAATATACGCAGAGTTTAGACTATATGGTTTACGGTTATAGTCGATATATATATATATATACTAGTCATACCCCGTGCCCGCGGGCACGGTTCAATTTAGATTTTCCCCCGCAAAATCTTTTTTCCCCAAAAAATTATTCCCACGGTCAAAATTGCGCGGAACAACAAATTAGCGTAAAAATATTTAGCGACACGGACGCATTCGGCGTGGAACAACGAAATCGGCGCATGCACCTTCAGCGTGGAACAACAAATTTGGCGAGGACGCCTTCGGTGCAGAACAATAAATTAGTTAAAAAAATTTAGATATTTCCCCCTCAAAATCTTAGTTCCCCCGAAAATGTGGGCACGATTCATTTTAGATATTCCCCCTCAAAATCTTAGTTCCCCTGAAATTGTGTACATGATTCATTTTAGAAATTCCCCCCTCAAAATCTTAGTTCCCCAATCAAAGTCTTAGTTCCCCAAAATTTAGGTCACCTCAAAAGATTTTAGTTCTCACATTGTTTAATTACTTACAAAATTTTTAGTCACTGCCAAAAATGTTAGTCCCCCAATATGTATTTCGTTTCTAAATTTTTTTGTAAAGTTAGTTGCATTTCCTCCACATTTTTTAGACAAAATATTCTATAAAGATGGGAGCTAAAAAACATGTTACGGTATAAGATACATGAACAAACAGAAAAAAATAGAGATGGACGTAAAAATTAGCCATGTGACCAAAACCTAGGAGTGCGGAAGTTAGCAGCATTGATCAGATTATGTGCATTAGCCATGTCACCACGTTCCCCCCAATCACATCCAACCATGAAAACAATTGAAATTGGTGACGTAAAAACACCATGCAAGCAACTATTGAAATTTACATTTCTAACATCAAAAAGTAGCACCTTAATAATGTTAAACAAAAGTAATGTAGATCCAGTTCTATTAGTCTAAGCCAAGTAGCACCATAATAATATTTACATTTGTTACATCAAAAATACATCTGTTATGAAAATCAACTAATAATTTACTTGATTTTCTTAATTAGGTTTACTTTCTTAAAAGGGCATACCACTAATAAAGCATCCTTTGCCGACCATATTACAAATTTCAGGAAAAATACATGAAATATACAACTCACAGCTACACAAAATGAATCATTATATAACAAAATCACACTTAGCTTAACTCAACATAGATCCAACACATTACAATTTCAGATACTTTAAAGAAAAATTTAACATTTAAACCCATACAATTTTTTGTTTAGTAATCCCCTTCACATTTTCAACCAAAAAGCAGGACAAAACTCATCCCAATCCGATTCTCTACGCTCCCTTACCCGACCTCCAAGTCATCCCTCCAATAGCATGTTTTGGCTTTGTCATCAACAGTAACTCAAGATCATTTCTCTGCTCCTTCACATAACAGGATATTTGTGGGTGATTTGGCTACATATAGTGCTTCTTTTACATCTTGCATCTGCACACGACGTATTCATACCCATAACTTAGTAGGCTTTCAACTACGTATTAACTTAAGTCAAGGTCTAAAGCCATAGTAAAACAATTGAGGGGTCTGTAAACATAATCAAATGTAAGCGAGCAATTATCTGGAAAGGATTTGTATATGTCAGTTTAAGATCTATGGAAAGAATTTGATTACATGCTTAATTCAAATGCTCAGTATAAATGGAAAGAATTTGATTGCCGAGTAAAATCAATGTCGTTGTTCATGAATCTATCTGGATCAAATTCTTCAGGCCTATCCCAGTTTCTTGGATCCCTCCCTATTGCCCATGCATTGACCATGACTTGGGTTCCAGCAGGAATATCATATCCATTCAGTCTGATACCTTCTATTGTCTCAAGAGGAACCAATAAAGGAGCAGGAGGATGCAATCTCAGTGTTTCTTTGATCACTGCTTTCAAGTACTTCATTCTATCAATGCTTTCCTATGTGATCTTTCCTTCACTGCTGGTAATGTGTCGAACCTCCTCTTGTGATTGATTCATTGCCTCTGGATTATTGATAAGCTCCGACATGGCCCATTCAATTGCCGTAAATACCGTATCGGTTCCACCGGCAAACATATCCTGCAAGATGAAATCGCTTCTATTTATTAACAACACAAATATACGTGTTGTCACAGAATGTTAATCGAAAAACAAAAATTACAGAATGAATACCAAAACTATAGCCTTCATGTTTCTATATGACTGTAGAAGTGCATGTAAAACATAACATGCAGAAGCCATCAAATACAATAATATTGATAATGTATGTAATTGCCTTTTCTAGCGAAATTATGTAATAAACTTACATCTAGATATTTATTCAATGTTTTACAATAAATCATTAATCGATACTAAGTACAACATCAGAAAACATATTTTTTAGCTCACACTACTATGAAGCTGTTACATCCAAAATCTTCAACTTGTGGGGCTCAAGTCATGCCAATCAAATGCCTAAATTTGTTTCCTTCGATTTTGCAGGGCAATGGGAACAAATAATTTTAGTGGTTCACTGCCTCTTGAGATTAAGAACTTGAGTAATTTAGAACAGCTGTTAAGTTTCTATCACTTTCAGTATATGTATGTATGTATGTATGTTCTTTAGCTCACTCTCATTCTAAATCTCATTTCTTAACAGATACATTGATAGTAGTGGGCTAGGTGGTGAATTACCACCAACGCTTTCAAATCTTAATAAAATGACAACCTTGAAAGTCATGCATATTGCATTTCAAAATGTTAATGTCACCAAATGTGCAAGCAGCTTATGTTTAATAAATATCTAGATGGGCATCAGACAGTAACTTCTCAGGAAAAATACCAGAATTTCTTGGGAATTGGGCAAATTTGAATGCTCTTTGAGTATGAGAGTTTTATTTCTCTAGCAATGTATACGGGTGTTGAAGTGGACTTACAAAAACCTACATTGTATGCATTTGGTATCTAGCAATTTTTGATTACATGTTCCTATAAGACTTGCGTTTGTATTAATCTTTCAAAATTCCTTGAGTATTCAGTTATGGATGAAACTAATCATGTTAACGGATTACAGTAATATGCATAATTGCATATTTCACTGGATCATATTATATGTTTTACTTTGTGAAGCCCACAAAACACAATCTGTCATTGCTGAAAGCATTACTGTCTATAATTTACGTCATGAAACTCAAATGTAGTGTCTTTCTCCTCATTTTGTTTACAGATGCCTGGTATTGGTCCAAACCCTCAAATAACATTACAACAACCTTCAGAGGGGGTTGATTATATGAGCAATGAACTGGCTCATGAGGTTATATATGACCAATGGTTATACTATCCTGCTGCCAACTATTATGGGTATTTTTGTACAGGTTAAGTCTCTAAGTTGTAACATATGGCAATTCAAAGGCTAAGCATTGCAAAGAGGTTTAGCTTATTTTGGTGTATGAACAGGTGTTGAGCCGCAGAGTGAATGGGATGACCACCATAGGCATGCACAAACTAATAATTATAGAAACGGAAGGGAGGAAAACAGAGAAAAATAACATAATTAATCAATTAACACATTAAACCCAAGTACAAATATAACTTAACAAATCAAACAGGATTCATTTCAAAGAAGTATAAAATTCATACTCCTAGTTAACTGATTTAATCAACTCTACAATTTAAACTCATCAATTTAGCAGGGCAAAAAAGCAAAGAAGACACCCAAAAAACGAAAGATTTTAGATCATGGGAATCAATAATTCACAGTTTTGTGTGAAGAACTCAAATTTAGAGGGTTATGGGAATCGGTTTATGTTCTATTCAAATTGTTTAATAAGATTCAATTTATGTTCCCTAAATTTCTAAAACATTCAAAGCTGACATAATTAGGGAGTTCAAACTTGTAAGCAGTGGTGAGACCAGTTGCTTTCCTGTAAAAGAGAAACAAACAATTCTCATACCCGTTGCTTTCATGTAAAAGCTTGACATCCTGCTTGTTCAATTAAGAATGAAATATGGAAAACCTCATATAAAATAGTCACATAAGGCACACAAACCAGAGTTATAAGTCCCAACAAAATGATGTGGCTCCATGATCCAATCTGTAGATACACCTATAATTTCTAAAGGATAATGTGATATGTAGTTTTCAATTAGAGAAAATAGTTTTCATACACACCACAACTTTTCATTTGGGCTCTTCTTATCTGCATGGTACAAAAATATGCCTACATAAAGCAGGGTTCGGTGGACATCAGCAACCATGTTGTAGACGAACAAATAACCACTTGTTCAATGGGGAACATTGAATAGTTCAAAAAGAACTTTATTGCATCGATGATATAAAATGATCAAGAGGGTCAATAACTCATTTATGCCAAATTCATACATCACTGATATCCTTACTCATGCCAACTTCGAACAGAATAACTAAATAGCTTGGACTCTAGTGGGTTCCTTTCGACTTTGATGCCATGCTTCTCAATCACCATGGTGTCTATTCTGATTCAATCACAGTCAAATGAAACAAAAATCCTAAAACCCAGATTCAAAACCCCACATCAATACGATCATAAACAAAATCAATACATGCTAAAAACATCATTAAAAATCTTAATTTTCCACCTCTTTTTCTCCTGATCAGATGGCCAACATCCCATATGATCTTGTCCTCAGGAGTGTTGAACCCATGATGAAGAGCAACAGCTAACTCCACAACCCCCAGGCTAGCACTCAAATGTCCTCCAGTTTTCAATACAGAGTGAACTATGTCTAGCCTCAATTCTGACGCTAATTGCTCCAAATCCTGACCAAATCCAGCAGAAAAACAATCCCATTAGCGAGCCTACCAGCTCACAACAGAGAGAGAGAGAGAGAGAGAGAGAGAGAGAGAGAGGAAGTACATGAGTATATAGATTCTTCATGTGGACAGGGTAATTGACTGTGTCCAAAAGAGGGGTAGATGGCTCATGGGGACCTCGCATGGGAAAACCCAACAACTCAAATAAAATTCACAAAGTCTCCTTGTAAACCTGCAAATGAACCAACAAAACCAACAAAAAATACGGACACTAAAATCCACAAAAATTAGATCGGCATAACTTCCCAAATGAAATAAAGAAGGAAATAAAAATCCAAAAGACCGCACAAACTTTTTGCATGGATTTTTTGAAGGGAGTTTTCCCCAAATCATAGTTTCAACCAAAATAGTACTTAAGGCAACATATTTTTACATCGACTTATAATACTATCACACAACCTAAACTATATGCCAAAAGAAAAAACCCTTAACTATGAACAAATATACACAAAAATACATTTTGGATTGAACAACCATGCAGTCCAATTTCAAAAACACCATCTCTCACACCGGCATTTAAAACCAACAAAATTTACATCTGAAGCTAGGGCCGTGTGTCCTGAAAATTAAAAATAAAATCATAGCTTAGAATAGAAAAATTAGAAACGAAGAAATATCTAATTACTTTGCACAACTCACTTTTATTACCTTCATCGTGTTTAAGCAGAAAACCTTTTCATCATCACATTATAAAAAGATGATGTGTCAAGCTCAATCCAAAGTGGAGAGTTAATGGGATGAGCAATAACCTAGATAAATTAAGAACATAAAATTCCTAGAAAAATTAATAAATATTTGAAAATATGGAAAATTTTAAATTTATACATTTATTTACCTTTTTTCGTTGGAGTGGTGGATGTCGTGCTTTCTGGAACCAAGCAAGCTCGGCAAGAACCATCTTCCACTTCTATAACAAAAAAGGTATTTGGATGGTCAATGAAGAGGATATTTTGAAAAAAAAAATCTAAGATTTTTATATTACCTCGGAAAAGAAGATTGCTTTGTCTTCAATGTGACTCGTCGCCGTTGCTTGTAAAGTTCTTTTAGCAATTTGCTGGAAATAATAATAATAAACAGTCAATAATTTTTAATTTCAAAATGGGAATGTTTGTAACGGTATGCATACCTTATCAAAACAAAATCCGATATAACCCCGTAGCCTGACATTTATGTGATTATTTTGAAGTAACAGAACCTGTGAGAAGAAAAATGTTAATGCAAACATAGTATATTAAAAATATAATGTAGAATTATGATAAGAAACTTACAGTTTTTGCCAAATCTGCATCATCATCTATCTATATAAAAATACAAACCATATTTTATCAAACAATGCATACCGAAAACAATTAAGTCATGCAATGAAATGTAGTAAAGGAAAAAATTTCTTACCCTGCCATATATGGTAATGTGGGTCCACATTTTAGAGCTTGGTAACGTATGATAATGCTATACCTGCATGTTAGACAGCAATCGATAATAATTTTTTAAAAGATCATTTAAACAAATAATATAAATAAAACAATGTAAAGAAAGAGAGTTAAAAAACTTACATACAATTTTTATCATACATTGGAAATCATAGCAGAACTTCTGGGTAAACGATGTTTACTGTGTTATTTATGTTGGGCTGAAGAAGGACACATACACGATCAAAAGATGTGCACCTTGAAAGTGCAACATAAAGATGTCCATGACTGAAAACTGGGGTCCGCAAATCAACTCCAACGAATTTTACAGATTGTCCTTGGGCTTTATTAATTGTCATAGCATATGTCACACTGACAGGAAACTGCCTTCTTGTCATATGAAAAGGTAATTCTGTAGCCGATGGTGACAAAGATATTCTTGGAATAAACACAAAACAACCGGCTTTATCCCCATTTAAAATTTGAGCTTCAATGACACGTGATGCACATCTGACAACCATCAATCGAGTGCCATTGCAGAGCCCGTCTTTTGGTGCAATATTTCGTAATAAAATAATAGGACAACCAACCTTAAGCTCAAGTGTAAATTGTGGCAACCCAGGAGGATCCAAAGAGTTTATGTACTCAGTTGGATATCTATTCATAATGGTTGGATCGGTTTCATCATTTTCAGAAAAACTGTCTGCAGCTTGATACGTAATCTTCTGTCCCGGAAAAATGTTTAATGCAGCAGCATTTATAAAAGTAACATCATCATTCCGTGCAGAAAGAATTATTCGTTCAGTAAGGTATGCCGAAGTCACGGCACCCTCAATATCAAGCTGCGGATAAATTCGAAGTATTAACTCGTTTAAATCCTTGCACTTGAATATGTTAGAAGGAAGTTCTACCACTTCTGTAGGATTTGTCCCAACCTAATACATATAGATATAATTTTAGTGAAGGAATGGCTAAGATAAAAATAGTAAGTAAAATTAAATTAGGCATGAAATAAAATACCTCCAAAATAAATTTTGCAAAATTTGCATTCTCAACCGATGAGTTATTTAACCGCATATTTTGATCCAAAATCAAAACTTGTACAGAGCACCATAATAAAGATCGTCTCAATGAGGCACCAACAATTTCTTCTCGAACCCCCTTTGGTATGACGGGCAAGATTTGTCGGAAATCCCCACCAAGAACAACAATAATACCACCAAATGCTCTGGGGTTATCACACATATCTTGTAACGATCGATCCACTGCCTCAACACAGTGCCGATGTTGCATAGGTACTTCATCCCATATTATAAGTTTTGCTTTTCTGAACAATTGAGCTTGCATGGATTGCTTGCTAAAATTACAAATTGAAGTATCATGCACATCTAACGGGATACGAAATGTGGAATGTGCAGTCCGACCTCCGCTAAGTAGCAATGATGCAATACCGGAAGACGCGACGGTGATAACTATATTTCCAAGACTACGCAACATTGTTGCTATTGCATTGTACAAAAAAGTCTTTCCAGTTCCAGCACCACCGCTCAAGAAGAATGTAGTACCTTTATTTTCAAATACTGATGAAGTAATTGCTGAATAAGCATTGCGTTGTGCATCATTGAGGCAATCAATGTCTTTTTGTGCATCCAATTGTTTCGCTTTATTTATAAGTTCCTAATGTTCATGCAACAATCTATTGCCAACAATTTCATTCCAATCTCCAGCAGAAAGTGGCATTGGTGGAAAGTCGGATAGACACTTACCGTACTCCTCAAGCAATTCATTGATAAGGAATAATCCATAATCTTCAAGTTGGCCCTGAGTTGGGGTAGAAATTGCAAATAAAGTTTGCAATTTATGTGGAAGATCATCGCAAATGTGCATTGAAAATTCATTCCATAATGCAAGGGGGTCGATCGGCACACATTCGATAAGAATAATACAAAACAGTCTTCGTAATTGATATCCTGTTTTCATAATTGAAGCCTCGGCAAGACATTGTCTCCACTCGGAATCATCTTCAAGAAGACCTCTTGCAATACATGTTGCTTTGAATGTAGGGTACTCGATCGAATTGAATGTGCGTAAATTTTCCCACGATGTTGGCCCTTTAACAACTGTTAGTAGCAACCGTAGATAAAATCTCTCACCAGAATTAGGGGAGGCAAAATACATTCTGCCAATGGCATATCCAGATTGTCTTGGAGTCCAGACCTTTGTTGACGAATGCCAAACAAACTTTTGGGGAAATTCTTGATATGTGAGATCATGCGCAGACTCATGTAAAGCAGAACATGTAAAAAATTCAGTCAAAGTTGTCTTATCATTTTCAGCCCTAGACCTTATTGCATCTACATCTTCATCTGGATCAAAAATAACACGGTGTTGCCCTGGTAAATGAAGTATCAATCTTTGAACTGACGGAATCTCTTGATGCAAAGGATGCTCGAATATTCGCCAGGCAGCCTCAGGTGGTCCAATATATCTTGCATCAAGGTATTGTTGGATCTCATTTACTGCGCCCAATACCATTGTGGTCCGATCATGACCTTTATAAATATACTTATGAATGTACTTCACACATCTTACCCCGGCACAAACTTCGACATTAATGTGGCAGTTAAAGCGCCTTGAGAGATACCTGTTGTGCGGCACAACATCGCGGTTATCAACCTGATGCCCCCTTACAGTATATAGATGCCCATTACTACGACGACGGTAAATAGGATATCCATCACGATCCAAGGTTGTTGCATCTGCATAATTTCGAGGGTATTTCTTAGTACACTTACCATTTTCCATGCATGAGGCATTTGGATTCCGAGCACCACATGGTCCATGTACCATACATTTTGACACAGTATCGAATAATGCAGGATCTTGAGCAGGATCAGGAAATTCAGCACATACAATTCTATCCACTTGATCACATGTATGAATCTTATCGAGTCCACGAAGAAAGAAAAGAGCATGCATATGTGGAAGACCCCGTTTCTGAAATTCAATTGTAAATACATGTGCTACTTTCTTTCCAAATACATTATTGCCATCAATCTCCTTCATCAAATCCTTTCTTTTTAACTCAAATACACGTGCGACTAAATCTGGACGGTCGGTAGCCTTTTGATTGGGCAGTAGAGCCGAAGTAATTTCTGGCCACTTTGGATTTGCAGTCATGGTAAGAAAAATATCCGGGTGCTGGTTATAACGTGTGATAGCCATCGAGTCTTGAAATATTTCAAACATGTGACGTGCACTGCCAGTGAAAGAGGAAGGAAGTATCATGCGCTGTCCAATTTGGTCGCATCTGGCATATGCATCGATATCTGCAAGACCCTGATAGAGCTCTGAGCGGAGTTTTCGTTGATTAAGTTTGATGAATGTCAAACGATGTTGCTCAATTGCTGCCCAAGCATCAACTATGAACTCCTGGAATAACTTTCCCGCTCTCAAAATTGAAGAATACTCGTTCTGTCTTTCAAACAGACGGTAGCTATAAAACTCACACATAGTAAGGCGTCTACTTGATGCTATGTTTTGAACTGGATCCCACTGCTTCAACTCAGGTTCCCATCCAAGCTGACCATCAGGAAATAATAAGACGTAGTGTAATGGTAAGTATGCAGGATGAGTCTCATTGATTTGCATTAATTGATGATTTCCTCGAAGATGTAAAACTATATCTCGCATCCCGGAAGGTCGATAGCCATCGCCAGGTAAAATAACCGCAATCTCATCTACGGTTGGTAGGTTATAACGGCGACGATCCTTGTTTGAATTGTAATGCAGATATACAGGAAGATCATGACCACATGAATCTGCTTGAGATAAAACAGAATACGCCTGACAATATAGTTTGATGAATGGATTTATGCCCGATAAACAATTTTGAATAATTTTTAAGACATCCTTGCTCAAATGTGGATTTCTATTACTTCGGAACTCCATAGTAGAATCCGGATCATATATGTAAAGTTGACAATAACTTGCTGTTTGATCCGGTTGGGGCAGAAGTGATCCTGTTCGATGGCGTAATTCTCCATGAATTGTAAATATGTTCGGGCCCCTGCCAGCAATCAATCTTTGATCCATTGTCACACCAAGGCTGGTAAATGCATTAGCTGCATTATACTCCCGAGTATACATTCGAAATGATTTTGATGCCTCACTGTCACCATCATATAATTCTCTAAGTGATGGAGGGGGTTCATTAAGTTTCGGCAATTTTACTTTTCCTTGCAAACAACATGTTCCAAAAAGATGTGTTCTCAAAGTTGACTTCGACAACTGTTCATCCAACCAGTGTAAGGCTGAACAATGAGGGCATGGAATGTTCATTAATCCAAGATGGTGCCGACCAAAATCAACCAGAGTTGGTGGACCAGAGCCATGCTGAGTTGACCGACTTCGGAAGATCGAGGAAGAGCCAGCGTCTTCTTGTTCAACTGGAGAAGTTGTTAATCCAGGTGTTATTTGAGGTATACAGATAGGAGTCATATATCGAGATATGTTTCGTTGAGCTTTTTCTCGTTCTCTCCTTTGACATTGAGCTAAACACCTAGCCAAAATAAAACAATAATAATTAAATAAAATTAAGTTACATTAAAGCAGAGGAGCTCTTATGAATAATAACCTGGCATATGGTTCATCATCTTCAGCACATATCGTAGCGTTGTGCGAGGCTGAGACCTCATCTACATGTTCAACGGGAGAAGTTGGTACTGCATATGTGCTTTGAGGCATGTCGAGTACACTGGTAGGAGTCATATATCGAGATGTGCTTGCTTGTATTTGTTCTCGTTCTCTCCTTTTGCGTTGAGCTAAAGCCCTATCCAAATTTAAACAGAAAAATAAACACAACTAAAATACATGGCTTGGTGAAAAGGTTTTATGTACAGTCGGGTTGATAATGACCTGACAGATGGTCCTGGAACTTGCCCGGAGATCATATCGTTACGCGAGGCCGAGACAGCATCTTCTTGTTCAACCGGAGAAGTTGTCACGGCTGGTGTTATGTGAGGTATATCAAGGACACCGTCAGAAGGCAGAGCATGAGATATGTTTCGTTGTTCCTGTTCTCGTTCTCTCCTTTTGCGTTGAGCTAAAGCCCTATACAAATTTAAACAGAAAAATAAACACAACTACAATACATGGCTAGGTGAAAAGGTTTTATGTACAGTCGGGTTGATAATGACCTGACAGATGGTCCAGGAACTTGCCCGGAAATCATATCATTACGCGAGGCCGAGACAGCATCCTCTTGTTCAACCGGAGAAGTTGTCACGGCTGGTGTTATGTGAGGTATATCAAGGACACCGTCAGAAGGCAGAGCGTGAGATATGTTTCGTTGTTCCTGTTCTCGTTCTCTCCTTTTGCGTTGAGCTAAAGCCCTATACAAATTTAAACAGAAAAATAAACACAACTACAATACATGGCTTGGTGAAAAGGTTTTATGTACAGTCGGGTTGATAATGACCTGACAGATGGTCCAGGAACTTGCCCGGAAATCATATCATTACGCGAGGCCGAGACAGCATCCTCTTGTTCAACCGGAGAAGTTGTCACGGCTGGTGCTATGTGAGGTATATCAAGGACACCGTCAGAAGGCAGAGCGTGAGATATGTTTCGTTCTTCCTGTTCTCGTTCTCTCCTTTTGCGTTGAGCTAAAGCCCTATACAAATTTAAACACAAAAATAAACACTACTAAAATACATGGCTTGGTGAAAAGGTTTTATGTACAGTTAGGTTGATAATTACCTGACAGATGGTCCAGGAACTTGCCCGGAAATCATAGCATTACGCGAGGCCGAGACAGCATCTTCTTGTTCAACTGGAGAAGTTGTCACGGCTGGTGTTATGTGAGGTATATCAAGGACACCATCAGAAGGCAGAGCGTGAGATATGTTTCGTTGTTCCTGTTCTCGTTCTCTCCTTTTGCGTTGAGCTAAAGCCCTATCCAAATTTAAACACAAAAATAAACACTACTAAAATACATGGCTTGGTGAAAAGGTTTTATGTACAGTCGGGTTGATAATGACCTGACAGATGGTTCAGGAACTTGTCCGGAAATCATATCGTTACGCGAGGCCGAGACATCATCTTCTTGTTCAACCGGAGAAGTTGTCATGGCTGGTGTTATGTGAGGTATATCAAGTACACCGTCAGAAGGCAGAGCGTGAGATATGTTACGTTGTTCTTGTTCACGTTCTCGTTCTATCCTACTGCGTTGAGCTAAAGCCCTATCCAAATTAAGCCCAAACTAATTACAATTAAAATACATTATTAGCGTATATTAGATGTTCATTTTGAGAATATGGTATATGTTCAATTAAAATACTCCCATTTACATAATCAAGCTCTTCATTTTTGAAATTAACATTTTGAAATTCAATTGGGTACATGATAATACAAAATTAACATGATATCAAGTTTAGCATTAAAAAATTACACATTCATTAGAATCTTTGAATTTTTGCTACTTCTATGTGTCCTGAGAATTTTTGAATATATCTGAATTATCTCAATCCTCAGGACACATATATCTGAATATTTGATTAGGATCACTTGAGAATTTTTGCATTCTAGCCTTGCTTCTATGATCCTCAGGACACTTTGAATGGTATCAAAATATCAAACTCACAACATAATTAACAGGATATCAAGTTTAGCATTGCATATATTTGAGATTTGTGTATAATGCCAATACCCACAACATAAATCTGATTTGTGCATGAGATTTGTGTATATTGGCCTTATACACAACATAAATCTGCCAATATTAATCAAAATCATTTTTGAATCCTGGACTATGCCAATATTTATGTGATATAGCTAACTTAAGAAAAATCACAAAAATCTAGAATATGCCAATATTAATCCTAGACTATGCCAATATAAATCACAGAAATCTCATACACAATCTGAGAATATAAACTGGACTAACCCCAAATAATGCCAATATTCATTAACTGAGAATAATGAATAAACTGATATTAATGCCAATATCCATTTTTGAATCCTGGACAATGCCAATATAAACTGAGAAAAACAATGCCAATAGTCAAGTTTTTGATTTGGTTTATAGCAGTTGCACTTTCAGTCAAGTTTCATTCTAATGCAACTGCCATGAATTGGTTTATCTTAAAACTTTCAGTGTATTTTTTTATTGACATATCAAATACATATCCTGATGTATTTTGATATTTTGATACATCATGACTTCAATTCCTATATAATGTAAATAGAAAACAGAATATTCACTTGGTAATGTGAACAACTCACTTGGTGAACATACTTGATTCAAAATGCAAATTTTGAACTCAGTTGATCTCAATCTTAGGTGCATACCCAGGATATGAACTCTATTTTGAACTTAACATGAAATAGAGAATTATCTGTATCCCAGGATATGAAGTTGATTTAATTTTGAGTATAACTTGAAAATTGAACTTCAGTTCAATCTTGATTTTAAAGTTGTATCTCTTTCATACAGTTCATGAGTGTTATGTTATCTGTCCCGGGATATGAATTATCATGTATGAACATAACAAAATTGAACTTGTCCTGGGATATTAACTTGAGTTCAAATTGAGAATGGGTTAATCTTGAGTGCATACCCAGGATTTGATTTGATTTGATTTGAGAATTAACATTAAATTTTGAAAGTTGAGGTTACTTGAAAATTGAGAATTATCTTGAGTGCATACCCAGGATATGAACTCTATTTTGAACTCTAGGATATCATGTATCCAATTTACTTGAACTTTAGCTTACCCAGTCCAAGTAACTAAAATTCAAATTCAAAATTCAAATTGAGAATATATCATATAACAATTCAAATTGATATTCAAAATTCCAATTCATATACAAAATCCCAATTCAATTCACATATTCAAAATTGTTACTTGACAGGATATTGATATCCCAATTCAATTCAATTCACATATCCCAATTTTGAACTCAATTGTTCATATCCCAGGATATTGCTAGGATCCAGTTACTTGAACTTTAGCATATCCCACTTCAAAATTGAGTTCAAAAAATGATGAAGAGAATGATGAATATGTGAATATCAAATTCAGTCACATATATTTTAAGTAATAAAAAATGAAATTGATTCAAAAATATTTCATGGAATACTCAATTTGATTCAAAAATATTTCAAGGAATATTTCATGGAATACTCGATTCAAAAATATCAACTTGCCTGATAATTTTTAAACAGCATTCTCATAAGCATATGGTGAAATGCAAAAAACAAAACGCACAAAATTCAAGGTGCAATAGGCATTTTTATTTGGATTGGCAGTTGCAATTTAAATTTAGAATGAAAATTTGAAATTTTGAATTCAAATAAGATGAGACAAAATTCAATTTCAAAATGCAAGGTGCAATATTCAATATTCATGTTAGCAATACTCATTTTCAAGTTCAGGCAAAATTTAAGTCTTTTGACTGAAATGAAATTCTTTCAAGTTTCAAAATTGAATATTTTTCTAATTTCTTTGAAAATATTCAGTCAAAATAGTTTGAAAAATAAGCACAAAAATTTGTCATTGGTTTGAAATTTTCATTTCAGTTTGAGAATATCATTTCAGTTTGAAACTTGAACTTGATCTAAATGAGCTATATAAGGATGTTACAATCTTGAATACATTCCAATATTCTAAAAACCACTAAAAATTACATATGCTACACTATCAGGTATACATTCTTGTATATAAGGATGGAAAAAAACCAATAAAAAAACAAATAAAAAACACCAATATCTGAATGTGCAGCAAAATATAGATAAAAAACAAAATTTGAATGCATTGTTATATCAGGATATCCTGATTACATTCCAGTATTCTAAAAATCTAAAAATGAATAGAGATAAATTTGACTTTTTAAAGCTGCAAAATTGGCACATTCCAATATTCCAACATTCCAAGCTGCAAAATTGGCATATTCATTTGAATAAAGTATCAATTCAGTAAATGTATGAATATTTTACCTCAATCCCTGTTACTTGGTAGAAATATTCACATTCATAGCAGATGGAAATATCAAGTTTACTCCAATTGACTGTAAACTTGATTGTAAACTTGATAGAAATATTCAAAATGAAGTTCTCCCTGTTAAACAAAAATATCAAGTAATAGTCAAAAATTGAAGTGTAATTACATAACCACTGCAAAAACAACAAATTGACATTTAATACTCACATATTGACAGCCAACCTATTTAGTTCTCACATTAAGAATTACATTTGGGCACATAATTTGTCTTCAAAATATGTTATGCTTAGTGTTTGCATATTTCATTTAATACTCAGCTAATTTGAAATTCTTAATACTCAGCTAATTATGTATGCATTCAACATAATATTAAGAACTTCTTAATTCTCAGCAAATACTAAGCTATTATGAACTTCAGCAATTTGCAAATACTAAAGCATAGCTGAAATTCTTAATATTTCATAGGTGAACATAGGTGAAAAGCACAGCTGAGTATTAAAAACAAAATAGCTATTTTGAAATATTAATGTTATACTCAGTATTAAGAATGAAGAATAAAATAGCTATGTTGAATGAAGAACAATATAGCTAGTAATAAGAACTTCAGCAAATACTTACAAATACTTAGCAAATACTAAGCTATGTTGAATGAAATATGCAAATATTCTTAATACTCAGCTAATATAGTCAACTAAATGTTATGCTTAGTATTTGCTGAACTAAATGAAATTCTTAATTCTTAATACTTAATACTCAGCAACTGAATGTGAAGACATTTCAATTGCTGAGTATTTGCATATTTAAAGACATTTCTCATATTTGAATCCTGGCAATGCATTGTCCTGCTAATAGTTTCAAAATGGATAAGAGTTGTCCCACAAATAAAAGTTTCAAATTTCATTTTTGGGTGTCAAAATCAATTTCCAAGGATTACATCCAAGGCCAGCTCAATTTCAAAATAGCTTGCTGAAATATGGATATAATGAAATTTACATCAAACTTGGGAACATTTGGCTGAACGAAAATGTAAAAAAGTTTGGTGTATTTTCAATAAGACAAAACAGTGTCCTGCAAATTAATCAACAGCAAAGCTTGATGTATTTTCAATAATACCTTGGCTTGCAAGCTTGATGTATGTTCAAGCAAAGTGGTGTGTTCTTCAGATTTTTGCAAAAGTTTCAGTAAATGCTATTGATTGGTGCAAAAGTTTCAAAGCACAGCCATGATTAATTTGTCCTGCAAATATTTAAACCAAACACATGTAAGTGTTATTGATTCTTCATGTAAATACATGTGCAATTTTGTAGTATCAGTGCATGTATTTCAGTGCAATACATGTGATGCTTCAAGTAGCAAACTTGCAAAATCCATGATATTATCAATAGCAAGCAGGAAAATTGACAAAATTCAAAAAACATATACAAAAGGTGAATGTTGGTATATGAATGTTGGTATATGAATGATATTAAAAACATATACAAAAGTCTATGTTGAAAGATATTAGAATGATATTATAAATTTCATTGCAACTTCATATGCAGAGCTTCCCACTTGGGTTTATCTTTCAACATAGACTTTCAACTATTTTAATTTCAGAGCGTAGAGCTTAGACATTCATATATCAACTTCATAGACAAAAATTTCAGAGTCTATATATAAAAGGAAACAAATGCAAAAAAATTTGTATATTTAAATTTCAGGGACTAAAATTTGTATATTTGAATTTCAGGGACTAAAATTTCAAAAGTCTATGTTGAATGTTGCCAATCTTAGTCCAATCTTAAAATTTTAGCCACAGGACAAAAGTATAGTGTGAAATGAAATCAGTTAGACACAGGACAAAAGTATGAGTGACTGTGATTTGTTTTCATTTAGCTAAAAAAGTAAATGAGTCCATTGATAATCATTTAGCCACAGGACTGAAAAAAGGAAAAGTTTGCTATCTAATGGACTCATATTTTTGCTATCTAATTCATGGACTGGCAAAAGCAAAAATGATTTTCATTGGAATCATATTTTTGCATGGACTGGTTTGATCAAGGATTTTTTGCTTGATTTTTTGCTTGACCATCAAAATTGGCTATCTTAATGATTCAGATTGCCAATTCATTCAGATTGGCTATCTGAATGATTGGTTTGATCAAGGATTTTTTGCTTGATGGCCAATCATTGGCTATCATTCAGATAGCCAATTTTGCTTGATTTGCTATCTGAATTTTTGGCTATCTGAATGATTGACAATCCTTAATCATTCATGATTGACAATCCTTGATCCATATAAGTGAATGATGTCCTATGAGTGAATGTTGTCCTATATGATCAAATTTTTGGCTATCTGAATTCCAATTTTTGGCTATAGCCAAAAAATTCCAATTTTTGGCTATCTGAATGATTGACAATCCTTGATCAAGCCAATTTTGATGGTCAATCATTCAGATAGCAAATCAAGCAAAAAATTCCAATGAATTGGCTATCTGAATGATTGGCTATCAAAATTCCACAAAATCAAGCAGATCAAATTGGATATCTGAATGATTTTTTGCTTGATGGCAAAAGCTAAAATGATTTTTTCCTTGAGCAAAAATGATTTTCATTGGAATCATATTCCTTGAGCACCAATCAAAAAAATCAATTTAAATCTTTGAATGCAAATTATCAATGTGAGTTGATAACCAATCAAAAAAATCAAAAAAATAAGCACTCAAGTCACTCAGTGCTCTTGAGATAAATAGCATTTTCATTTAAATTTGTGTGAATGGATGTGTGAATTGAGATATTAAATTGCTCAAGTCACTCAAAAATATCACTCAGGAATTTTATATCAAGAAATATCACTCAAACCTATTAGGAAAAATACGTATGGGAGGGAAACAAATATCACTCAAATATCACTCAATATTAAATCATTCTCAATATCACTCAAATTTCAGTTCAAAAAAACATGGAATTGCCAATTGCCAACAAAACTTGAGAAATTTCATATTAAATCATGGAATTGATTCACATGATTCACAGTGGCAAAATTCTCAGTTAAAAAAAACTTACCAATTTGTCAAGCTTGTCCTGTTATTCAGTTGCAAACTTCCATGATTCAAAAGAAATGCAATTGTCCTGTTATTAAGTTCAAAAAAACTTGAGAAATCAATTTCTCAAAATGTATGAAATAATCAAACTAATCAAATTCAAACATTGTCCTGTTATTCAGTTGCAATCTAATCAAATTAAATGGCTCATATACAACCAATCTAATCAAATTTCAAGTTATCTTGATTTGCATTATCTCATATCTAATGGAATGACATATGTGATTTCAGCATGTCAGCAATTTTGAATCTTGATTTCAGCATGGATGAAAACTTGAATCAAGATAATTTTGCAACCTTATACAACCAATTTTTACATCCTTAAGAATATTAGTTTTCAGCATATGTAGGTATAAAGATTGTAAAAACCAACAAAATTATCTCATTGTCCTGTTAATATCAAGATTCTAAATACATTTAAATTTAAAAAATTATCTCATTCTGATAGCATATGTAATTATCAAGACTATCACATGACATATCCTGATAGCATATATAAATTTTCATACATTCTGAGTACTTAAACATTGTCATACATCCTGATAGTGTTGGGTTATTAACAGGACATATCCTTATAATTACAGGATATGTAATTTTTTTAGATTGGATAACATTATCCAATATCTCATTACCCATTTCTACAAACAACACACCCAATTACACAAAACATTATCTCATTGTCCTGAGTTATATAATCCATTACCCAATTACACAAAACAACAATCCATTACCCAAACAACACACCCAATTACACAAACAACACACCCTATCCATTTCTGAGTTATATAATGAGATTCAAGATATGTTGATATGTGTATGCAAATCACATATGTCATTCCATTGCAGTTATCACAAATGTCATTCCAATTTTCATACATGCATATCTAATATTCAGGATATGTCATTCCAATTTTCACAAATGTCATTCCAATGTAATCAGCATATGTAATTTTGTTGGCATGGGTAAATTACACATAACCAAATTCTATATACAATGTAATCAGCATAACCAAATGTTTGAATTACATGCAAACATATCTTGAATTACATATGCAAAATTCTATATACAATGTAATCAGCATATCTAATATTCAGGATAGTCAAAGCATATGCAAATTGGAGTGCTTGAGAAATAGAAGTTTCAGGATATGTGTAATATATATCAGGATATGTGATATCATGGGTTTCAAAGTTCAAAGTTGAATGGAGGGTGCTTGCCAAATCCTGATCTCCTTGCTATCAGGATATGTATGTAGACATATATATCAGTTTTCTCAAATTTTCAGTATTTTGCAAGTTGAGAATGTTGACATGGATATATTTAATTTGTCATATTTAATTATATTTAATTTGGCATATTATAGTGGTTATGGCATATTCAGTTTTAATTAGCAAAATTCATAATTTAAGAGGTGAGCTAAAGACATTTGAATACCCAAATTTAATTAGCAAGTATTCAAAATTTTGAAAATGGACTGAAAATTATATGAGGTGAGCTTGTCATGGTATGCATATCAATTCAAATTCAAATGCATGGTTTAAGTTCAAACTGAAAATTTGAATACTTCAGTTCTGAAATATGCAAGTATTCAAAATTTGAGAATGAATGCATATCAATTCAACTATATGAGGTGAGCTTATCATGGTTTAAGTTAAGTCCTCCCATTTAAATGAATAATGTAAGTCTTTAATTGACAGGATATCCAAGCCTATCCAAGCCTATCCATTGACAGGATATGCATTCATTGACAGTTAGATTTACAAATGAGATTTACATCAAAGTTTCCCTCTAATGTGATATCCAACATATGTAAATTTATAAATGAGATCCAACATGTTGTGATGTAAATGATCAAAGTTGAAATATAAACCAAATTTTCTCAAATTTTCAGTATTTTGCAAGTTGAGAATGTTGACATGGATATATTTAATTTGTCATATTTAATTATATTTAATTTGGCATATTATAGTGGTTATGGCATATTCAGTTTTAATTAGCAAAATTCATAGTTTATGAGGTGAGCTAAAGACATTTGAATACCCAAATTTAATTAGCAAGTATTCAAAATTTTGAAAATGGACTGAAAATTATATGAGGTGAGCTTGCCATGGTATGCATATCAATTCAAATTCAAATGCATGGTTTAAGTTCAAACTGAAAAATCGGTTATTGATAAGAGGTTATCAGGAATGAAGCTTATCAGGAATTGGATAGTCAATTGGTTATTGGTTATCCTGAAATTCACATTCACATCAAGCATATTGACAGGATATCTCATATGTCAATTTTGCAAGACATAGAATGATAAACCAATTTTTGATAAACCAGGTTATCCTGTCAAAAATTTTTGCAAAATGCACCAACTTTTGTAATTTTATCCAAAGGAATTGATAAACCAATTGATAAACCAATTGATATATGCAATATGTTTACCTGTCAATTGTTCAACAAAATTTTTGGTGCAATTGATATATGCAATGTTTGGTACGAAAATTTTATTGCATATGTCAAACATATGTCAAAAATGCACCAATTGATAAACCAATTTTATTGCATATGTCAAACCAATTGACCAATTTTTGCACCAATTTTGCAAGACATTTCAGGATAACCAATGTTTGAATTGACAGGATAACCAATTTTTTTGACATTCACTCTAATATGCTACTTGACATTATCACATATGCTATCACATTCACTCTAATTCACATATGCTATATGCTATCACATATGCTATCACATATCACACATTGACATTATCACATTCACTCAGATTTACATATTATCAACATTCACTCTAATTCACAGGACATTATTCACAGGACATTTTCAGCATATGTGATAACTCAGATTTACATATGAGTTGAAATTAACAGGATATCAACATTTTTGAAGGAAATCTGAGCTGTGATGTTGATCTAACTCTGAGTTGATCATTTATAAATTTATCCAACATCTAACTCTATGTAAATCACAACATCCTTCAACATCACAACTCACAGGACAATCTAAATTAACAGGATATCAACATCACTTCTATGTAAATCTGACAATAAAAAATCAGGACAATAAAAAATCACATATGTAAATCTGAGTTTGGAATAGTTTTTGATGTTTGTATGTTTGCATTGATATATTCTAATAGTTTTTGGATGTTTGTATAGTTCTTCATGTTTGGATGTTTGGAGTTTGGAATAATTATTGGTGAAGATCTATTCTAAACATGTTTCCAAACTCCAAACATGAAGATCTATTCTAATAGTTCAATTGTTTCACAATTCTTCATGTTTGTAAATCTGTTATATGATCAATAATAAACTGAGATATGAATCAAATCCAACATATCTAAACTGAGATAAAAAATCTAAACTGAGATCAAAGTTTATCACAAACTAAACTGAGATCAAATAAGAGATCCAGCATATTTGAAAGGTGATATGAATCAAATATGCTGTAATATATGCTGTTATATGATCATATAATAAATCACATCCAATATATGCTACTTGAAATTTAGGCTACTTGAGATAATGTAAATCTGTTATGCTATATCCAATATATGTTATATGATCAATTTCTCACATCAGCATATGATCATATAATATAGGCTATATGCTACTTGAAATTTCTCACATCAGCATAAGAACTCACATCCAATATATGTTATATGATCAATTTCTCACATCAGCATATGATCACATATGTAAATCTGAGTTATCACATATGCTACTTGAGATAAAATATGCTACTTGAGATCAATAAAAAATCACATATGCTACTTGAGATCAATAAAAAATCAGGACAATAAAAAATCTATATGCTCCTTGAGATCAAAGTTTATCACAAATCTCCTTCTATGTGAGATAAAAAAGACAATAAAAAATCTCTTATATGATCAATAAAAATCAGGACAATAAAAAATCAGGACAGTTACCACAATAGTTCTTCATTCATCAATCCAAATTTCAATTTGCAAATTTGCAAATCAAAATAACAGTTCAATTGTTTTTGCAAACATCCAAACATCCATATGCAGAATTTGATAGCTTTGACTTTAAATTCAAAATAGTTGGATGTTTGCAATAGTTCAATTGTTTTTGCAAACATCCAAACATCCATATGCAGAATTTGATAGCTTTGACTTTAAATTCAAAATAGTTGGATGTTTGCAATAGTTCAAACATCAAAAACTGAGGTGAGAAGCTATCACTTTAAATTCAGAATTTGGATATGCAGAACATCAAAACATCAAATTGATGAATGATCAATCCAAACATCCAAACATCAAAAACTATCATACTCAAATTGTTTTTGCAAACATCCAAACATCAAAAACTATTACAAACAAAAACTATAGAATAGATGAATGAAGAACTATTCTGATGAACTTTGTGATAGAAGTGATGTATTGAACAATTTTGGATGTGATTTTTTATTGTCCTTCATTCATCTATTGCAAAACATCCAAACATGAAGAATTGTTGATTGTTTGGAATAACTATACAAACATCCAAACATCCAAACAGGATATCACAAACATGAAGAACTATCATTTTAATAGTTCAATTGTTTACAAACTCCAAACATGTTCTTCATGTTTCCAAACTCCAAACATGAAGATCTATTCTAATAGTTCAATTGTTTCCAAATCTGAGTTTGGAATAATTATTGGTGATATCCTGTTTGGATGCAAAAACTATTACAAACAAAAACAATAGATGAATGAAGAACTATCATTTTTGGATGTTTGCAATTGTTTTTGCAAACATCCAAACATCAAAAACTTTTTGGATGTTTGGATGTTTACAAAAACTATACAAAAACTCTATGTAAATCAAAATTGTTAAATTTGTATTGAACATCAATTGCAAATTCAAGTTCAATGGCAAACATCTACACAGAATATCTCTATTGCAAACATCTAATGCAATAGATGTTCAATACAAATTTAAGTTCAATTCAAGAACTTGAATGAAGAAATATTGCAAACATCCAAATTTAAGTTCTATTCAAGTTCAATCTCTATTCAAGTTCAATCCAAATCTCTATTGCAAACATTTTCCTGTAAACATTTGAAATTGGAAGTGACAAAGCTCTCCATTCCAAATTCAATAATGTCCTGTATTCAAAAATGTTTATAGGAAAATGTTCACTTCCAGTTTGCAGTCATCCATTCCTGTATTCCAAATTCAATAATGTATTCCAATAAACATTTTCCAAATTCAATATTGTATTCCAAATTCACTGATAAATAATAAACATTATCATATTGACATTATCACATATGTTATCACATATCACATTATCACATATATATATCACACCATAGGTATAGCTAACCACTCACACAGGCATCACATACATATCACACATTGACATTATCACATATGCTATCACATATCACACATTGACATTATCACATCCAAATTTATAGATTTATTGGAATCACATATGCTATCACATATGTTTGCAGTCACATTATTGATTTGGAATGGATGACTACTGATAATTCTCACCAATTCAAACCCAACATTCACACCCAACATTCTCACCAATCCTGTCACTCAAACCCAACATTCAAAAATTAACTAAACCCAACAGTCATTAACCAACAGGGAGTAGCAACATTGAAGAGCTTTGTCCTGTTAAAATTCAAATATGAAGAGCACTCTTGGAATCTTACCAATTGTGCAGATGACGTGATGAAGCTCTCAACCTCACAAAGCTCACAAAGCTGAAATAAGAGGATAAATTAAAAAATTTGGGGTGAAATAAATTAAAAGAAAAGAGTAAAAGAAAAGATGCGTTGAGTGAGCTCAAACCGTGATGTGTTGAGGAGCTGAGGTAGAAGAGGGGGCCAAACCGTGAAGTGCTTAAGATGCGTTGAGCTGGAGGAGCTGAGGTAGAAGAGGGGGCTTGAGCTGAGGTAGAAGATGATGGCGTGGAGGTAGAAGAGGGGGCTTAAGATCAAAATGCACTGCTTTCATTTGGCGCGCATAGAAGATAATTCTCAAGCCGTGATGTGATTAAAATTTTCCCTCTCAATCGTGATGGGATTAAAAATTTTCCCTCCCTTTTCGAGCAGAGGTGATGGGATTAAAATTTTAAAAACGATTTCTTACACCAATTTACTCATAACTCAATTTCCCAATTTCTCATATCTCAATTTCTCAAACCCAATTACACATAACCCAATCTATACAAACAACACACCCAATTACACATAACCAATATCTCTTAACCAATATCTCTTATCCATTATCTCTTAACCAAATCTCTTATACATACAACAAATACACATATCCACTTACAAATATACACATAACCAATATCTCTTATCCAATTTCTCTTATCCAAAAACCCATGATAACATCCCTGTTTTATAATATAGACTAGTCTTACCCCGTGCCCGCGGGCACGGTTCAATTTAGATTTTCCCCCGCAAAATCTTTTTTCCCCAAAAAATTATTCCCACGGTCAAAATTGCGCGGAACAACAAATTAGCGTAAAAATATTTAGCGACACGGACGCATTCGGCGTGGAACCACGAAATCGGCGCATGCACCTTCAGCGTGGAACAACAAATTTGGCGAGGACGCCTTCGGTGCAGAACAATAAATTAGTTAAAAAAATTTAGATATTTCCCCCTCAAAATCTTAGTTCCCCCGAAAATGTGGGCACGATTCATTTTAGATATTCCCCCTCAAAATCTTAGTTCCCCTGAAATTGTGTACATGATTCATTTTAGAAATTCCCCCCTCAAAATCTTAGTTCCCCAATCAAAGTCTTAGTTCCCCAAAATTTAGGTCACCTCAAAAGATTTTAGTTCTCACATTGTTTAATTACTTACAAAATTTTTAGTCACTGCCAAAAATGTTAGTCCCCCAATATGTATTTCGTTTCTAAATTTTTTTGTAAAGTTAGTTGCATTTCCTCCACATTTTTTTAGACAAAATATTCTATAAAGATGGGAGCTAAAAAACATGTTACGGTATAAGATACATGAACAAACAGAAAAAAATAGAGATGGACGTAAAAATTAGCCATGTGACCAAAACCTAGGAGTGCGGAAGTTAGCAGCATTGATCAGATTATGTGCATATCCATGTCACCACGTTCCCCCCAATCACATCCAACCATGAAAACAATTGAAATTGGTGACGTAAAAACACCATGCAAGCAACTATTGAAATTTACATTTCTAACATCAAAAAGTAGCACCTTAATAATGTTACACAAAAGTAATGTAGATCCAGTTCTATTAGTCTAAGCCAAGTAGCACCATAATAATATTTACATTTGTTACATCAAAAATACATCTGTTATGAAAATCAACTAATAATTTACTTGATTTTCTTAATTAGGTTTACTTTCTTAAAAGGGCATAACACTAATAAAGCATCCTTTGCCGACCATATTACAAATTTCAGGAAAAATACATGAAATATACAACTCACAGCTACACAAAATGAATCATTATATAACAAAATCACACTTAGCTTAACTCAACATAGATCCAACACATTACAATTTCAGATACTTTAAAGAAAAATTTAACATTTAAACCCATACAATTTTTTGTTTAGTAATCCCCTTCACATTTTCAACCAAAAAGCAGGACAAAACTCATCCCAATCCGATTCTCTACGCTCCCTTACCCGACCTCCAAGTCATCCCTCCAATAGCATGTTTTGGCTTTGTCATCAACAGTAACTCAAGATCATTTCTCTGCTCCTTCACATAACAGGATATTTGTGGGTGATTTGGCTACATATAGTGCTTCTTTTACATCTTGCATCTGCACACGACGTATTCATACCCATAACTTAGTAGGCTTTCAACTACGTATTAACTTAAGTCAAGGTCTAAAGCCATAGTAAAACAATTGAGGGGTCTGTAAACATAATCAAATGTAAGCGAGCAATTATCTGGAAAGGATTTGTATATGTCAGTTTAAGATCTATGGAAAGAATTTGATTACATGCTTAATTCAAATGCTCAGTATAAATGGAAAGAATTTGATTGCCGAGTAAAATCAATGTCGTTGTTCATGAATCTATCTGGATCAAATTCTTCAGGCCTATCCCAGTTTCTTGGATCCCTCCCTATTGCCCATGCATTGACCATGACTTGGGTTCCAGCAGGAATATCATATCCATTCAGTCTGATACCTTCTATTGTCTTAAGAGGAACCAATAAAGGAGCAGGAGGATGCAATCTCAGTGTTTCTTTGATCACTGCTTTCAAGTACTTCATTCTATCAATGCTTTCCTATGTGATCTTTCCTTCACTGCTGGTAATGTGTCGAACCTCCTCTTGTGATTGATTCATTGCCTCTGGATTATTGATAAGCTCCGACATGGCCCATTCAATTGCCGTAAATACCGTATCGGTTCCACCGGCAAACATATCCTGCAAGATGAAATCGCTTCTATTTATTAACAACACAAATATACGTGTTGTCACAGAATGTTAATCGAAAAACAAAAATTACAGAATGAATACCAAAACTATAGCCTTCATGTTTCTATATGACTGTAGAAGTGCATGTAAAACATAACATGCAGAAGCCATCAAATACAATAATATTGATAATGTATGTAATTGCCTTTTCTAGCGAAATCATGTAATAAACTTACATCTAGATATTTATTCAATGTTTTACAATAAATCATTAATCGATACTAAGTACAACATCAGAAAACATATTTTTTAGCTCACACTACTATGAAGCTGTTACATCCAAAATCTTCAACTTGTGGGGCTCAAGTCATGCCAATCAAATGCCTAAATTTGTTTCCTTCGATTTTGCAGGGCAATGGGAACAAATAATTTTAGTGGTTCACTGCCTCTTGAGATTAAGAACTTGAGTAATTTAGAACAGCTGTTAAGTTTCTATCACTTTCAGTATATGTATGTATGTATGTATGTTCTTTAGCTCACTCTCATTCTAAATCTCATTTCTTAACAGATACATTGATAGTAGTGGGCTAGGTGGTGAATTACCACCAACGCTTTCAAATCTTAATAAAATGACAACCTTGAAAGTCATGCATATTGCATTTCAAAATGTTAATGTCACCAAATGTGCAAGCAGCTTATGTTTAATAAATATCTAGATGGGCATCAGACAGTAACTTCTCAGGAAAAATACCAGAATTTCTTGGGAATTGGGCAAATTTGAATGCTCTTTGAGTATGAGAGTTTTATTTCTCTAGCAATGTATACGGGTGTTGAAATGGACTTACAAAAACCTACATTGTATGCATTTGGTATCTAGCAATTTTTGATTACATGTTCCTATAAGACTTGCGTTTGTATTAATCTTTCAAAATTCCTTGAGTATTCAGTTATGGATGAAACTAATCATGTTAACGGATTACAGTAATATGCATAATTGCATATTTCACTGGATCATATTATATGTTTTACTTTGTGAAGCCCACAAAACACAATCTGTCATTGCTGAAAGCATTACTGTCTATAATTTACGTCATGAAACTCAAATGTAGTGTCTTTCTCCTCATTTTGTTTACAGATGCCTGGTATTGGTCCAAACCCTCAAATAACATTACAACAACCTTCAGAGGGGGTTGATTATATGAGCAATGAACTGGCTCATGAGGTTATATATGACCAATGGTTATACTATCCTGCTGCCAACTATTATGGGTATTTTTGTACAGGTTAAGTCTCTAAGTTGTAACATATGGCAATTCAAAGGCTAAGCATTGCAAAGAGGTTTAGCTTATTTTGGTGTATGAACAGGTGTTGAGCCGCAGAGTGAATGGGATGACCACCATAGGCATGCACAAACTAATAATTATAGAAACGGAAGGGAGGAAAACAGAGAAAAATAACATAATTAATCAATTAACACATTAAACCCAAGTACAAATATAACTTAACAAATCAAACAGGATTCATTTCAAAGAAGTATAAAATTCATACTCCTAGTTAACTGATTTAATCAACTCTACAATTTAAACTCATCAATTTAGCAGGGCAAAAAAGCAAAGAAGACACCCAAAAAACGAAAGATTTTAGATCATGGGAATCAATAATTCACAGTTTTGTGTGAAGAACTCAAATTTAGAGGGTTATGGGAATCGGTTTATGTTCTATTCAAATTGTTTAATAAGATTCAATTTATGTTCCCTAAATTTCTAAAACATTCAAAGCTGACATAATTAGGGAGTTCAAACTTGTAAGCAGTGGTGAGACCAGTTGCTTTCCTGTAAAAGAGAAACAAACAATTCTCATACCCGTTGCTTTCCTGTAAAAGCTTGACATCCTGCTTGTTCAATTAAGAATGAAATATGGAAAACCTCATATAAAATAGTCACATAAGGCACACAAACCAGAGTTATAAGTCCCAACAAAATGATGTGGCTCCATGATCCAATCTGTAGATACACCTATAATTTCTAAAGGATAATGTGATATGTAGTTTTCAATTAGAGAAAATAGTTTTCATACACACCACAACTTTTCATTTGGGCTCTTCTTATCTGCATGGTACAAAAATATGCCTACATAAAGCAGGGTTCGGTGGACATCAGCAACCATGTTGTAGACGAACAAATAACCACTTGTTCAATGGGGAACATTGAATAGTTCAAAAAGAACTTTATTGCATCGATGATATAAAATGATCAAGAGGGTCAATAACTCATTTATGCCAAATTCATACATCACTGATATCCTCACTCATGCCAACTTCGAACAGAATAACTAAATAGCTTGGACTCTAGTGGGTTCCTTTCGACTTTGATGCCATGCTTCTCAATCACCATGGTGTCTATTCTGATTCAATCACAGTCAAATGAAACAAAAATCCTAAAACCCAGATTCAAAACCCCACATCAATACGATCATAAACAAAATCAATACATGCTAAAAACATCATTAAAAATCTCAATTTTCCACCTCTTTTTCTCCTGATCAGATGGCCAACATCCCATATGATCTTGTCCTCAGGAGTGTTGAACCCATGATGAAGAGCAACAGCTAACTCCACAACCCCTAGGCTAGCACTCAAATGTCCTCCAGTTTTCAATACAGAGTGAACTATGTCTAGCCTCAATTCTGACGCTAATTGCTCCAAATCCTGACCAAATCCAGCAGAAAAACAATCCCATTAGCGAGCCTACCAGCTCACAACAGAGAGAGAGAGAGAGAGAGAGAGAGAGAGAGAGAGAGGAAGTACATGAGTATATAGATTCTTCATGTGGACAGGGTAATTGACTGTGTCCAAAAGAGGGGTAGATGGCTCATGGGGACCTCGCATGGGAAAACCCAACAACTCAAATAAAATTCACAAAGTCTCCTTGTAAACCTGCAAATGAACCAACAAAACCAACAAAAAATACGGACACTAAAATCCATAAAAATTAGATCGGCATAACTTCCCAAATGAAATAAAGAAGGAAATAAAAATCCAAAAGACCGCACAAACTTTTTGCATGGATTTTTTGAAGGGAGTTTTCCCCAAATCATAGTTTCAACCAAAATAGTACTTAAGGCAACATATTTTTACATCGACTTATAATACTATCACACAACCTAAACTATATGCCAAAAGAAAAAACCCTTAACTATGAACAAATATACACAAAAATACATTTTGGATTGAACAACCATGCAGTCCAATTTCAAAAACACCATCTCTCACACCGGTATTTAAAACCAACAAAATTTACATCTGAAGCTAGGGCCGTGTGTCCTGAAAATTAAAAATAAAATCATAGCTTAGAATAGAAAAATTAGAAACGAAGAAATATCTAATTACTTTGTACAACTCACTTTTATTACCTTCATCGTGTTTAAGCAGAAAACCTTTTCATCATCACATTATAAAAAGATGATGTGTCAAGCTCAATCCAAAGTGGAGAGTTAATGGGATGAGCAATAACCTAGATAAATTAAGAACATAAAATTCCTAGAAAAATTAATAAATATTTGAAAATATGGAAAATTTTAAATTTATACATTTATTTACCTTTTTTCGTTGGAGTGGTGGATGTCGTGCTTTCTGGAACCAAGCAAGCTCGACAAGAACCATCTTCCACTTCTATAACAAAAAAGGTATTTGGATGGTCAATGAAGAGGATATTTTGAAAAACAAAATCTAAGATTTTTATATTACCTCGGAAAAGAAGATTGCTTTGTCTTCAATGTGACTCGTCGCCGTTGCTTGTAAAGTTCTTTTAGCAATTTGCTGGAAATAATAATAATAATAAACAGTCAATAATTTTTAATTTCAAAATGGGAATGTTTGTAACGGTATGCATACCTTATCAAAACAAAATCCGATATAACCCCGTAGCCTGACATTTATGTGATTATTTTGAAGTAACAGAACCTGTGAGAAGAAAAATGTTAATGCAAACATAGTATATTAAAAATATAATGTAGAATTATGATAAGAAACTTACAGTTTTTGCCAAATCTGCATCATCATCTATCTATATAAAAATACAAACCATATTTTATCAAACAATGCATACCGAAAACAATTAAGTCATGCAATGAAATGTAGTAAAGGAAAAAATTTCTTACCCTGCCATATATGGTAATGTGGGTCCACATTTTAGAGCTTGGTAACGTATGATAATGCTATACCTGCATGTTAGACAACAATCGATAATAATTTTTTAAAAGATCATTTAAACAAATAATATAAATAAAACAATGTAAAGAAAGAGAGTTAAAAAACTTACATACAATTTTTATCATACATTGGAAATCATAGCAGAACTTCTGGGTAAACGATGTTTACTGTGTTATTTATGTTGGGCTGAAGAAGGACACATACACGATCAAAAGATGTGCACCTTGAAAGTGCAACATAAAGATGTCCATGACTGAAAACTGGGGTCCGCAAATCAACTCCAACGAATTTTACAGATTGTCCTTGGGCTTTATTAATCGTCATAGCATATGTCACACTGACAGGAAACTGCCTTCTTGTCATATGAAAAGGTAATTCTGTAGCCGATGGTGACAAAGATATTCTTGGAATAAACACAAAACAACCGGCTTTATCCCCATTTAAAATTTGAGCTTCAATGACACGTGATGCACATCTGACAACCATCAATCGAGTGCCATTGCAGAGCCCGTCTTTTGGTGCAATATTTCGTAATAAAATAATAGGACAACCAACCTTAAGCTCAAGTGTAAATTGTGGCAACCCAGGAGGATCCAAAGAGTTTATGTACTCAGTTGGATATCTATTCATAATGGTTGGATCGGTTTCATCATTTTCAGAAAAACTGTCTGCAGCTTGATACGTAATCTTCTGTCCCGGAAAAATGTTTAATGCAACAGCATTTATAAAAGTAACATCATCATTCCGTGCAGAAAGAATTATTCGTTCAGTAAGGTATGCCGAAGTCACGGCACCCTCAATATCAAGCTGCGGATAAATTCGAAGTATTAACTCGTTTAAATCCTTGCACTTGAATATGTTAGAAGGAAGTTCTACCACTTCTGTAGGATTTGTCCCAACCTAATACATATAGATATAATTTTAGTGAAGGAATGGCTAAGATAAAAATAGTAAGTAAAATTAAATTAGGCATGAAATAAAATACCTCCAAAATAAATTTTGCAAAATTTGCATTCTCAACCGATGAGTTATTTAACCGCATATTTTGATCCAAAATCAAAACTTGTACAGAGCACCATAATAAAGATCGTCTCAATGAGGCACCAACAATTTCTTCTCGAACCCCCTTTGGTATGACGGGCAAGATTTGTCGGAAATCCCCACCAAGAACAACAGTAATACCACCAAATGCTCTGGGGTTATCACACATATCTTGTAACGATCGATCCACTGCCTCAACACAGTGCCGATGTTGCATAGGTACTTCATCCCATATTATAAGTTTTGCTTTTCTGAACAATTGAGCTTGCATGGATTGCTTGCTAAAATTACAAATTGAAGTATCATGCACATCTAACGGGATACGAAATGTGGAATGTGCAGTCCGACCTCTGCTAAGTAGCAATGATGCAATACCGGAAGACACGACGGTGATAACTATATTTCCAAGACTACGCAACATTGTTGCTATTGCATTGTACAAAAAAGTCTTTCCAGTTCCAGCACCACCGCTCAAGAAGAATGTAGTACCTTTATTTTCAAATACTGATGAAGTAATTGCTAAATAAGCATTGCGTTGTGCATCATTGAGGCAATCAATGTCTTTTTGTGCATCCAATTGTTTCGCTTTATTTATAAGTTCCTGATGTTCATGCAACAATCTATTGCCAACAATTTCATTCCAATCTCCAGCAGAAAGTGGCATTGGTGGAAAGTCAGATAGACACTTACCGTACTCCTCAAGCAATTCATTGATAAGGAATAATCCATAATCTTCAAGTTGGCCCTGAGTTGGGGTAGAAATTGCAAATAAAGTTTGCAATTTATGTGGAAGATCATCGCAAATGTGCATTGAAAATTCATTCCATAATGCAAGGGGTTCGATCGGCACACATTCGATAAGAATAATACAAAACAGTCTTCGTAATTGATATCCTGTTTTCATAATTGAAGCCTCGGCAAGACATTGTCTCCACTCGGAATCATCTTCAAGAAGACCTCTTGCAATACATGTTGCTTTGAATGTAGGGTACTCGATCGAATTGAATGTGCGTAAATTTTCCCACGATGTTGGCCCTTTAACAACTGTTAGTAGCAACCGTAGATAAAATCTCTCACCAGAATTAGGGGAGGCAAAATACATTCTGCCAATGGCATATCCAGATTGTCTTGGAGTCCAGACCTTTGTTGACGAATGCCAAACAAACTTTTGGGGAAATTCTTGATATGTGAGATCATGCGCAGACTCATGTAAAGCACAACATGTAAAAAATTCAGTCAAAGTTGTCTTATCATTTTCAGCCCTAGACCTTATTGCATCTACATCTTCATCTGGATCAAAAATAACACGGTGTTGCCCTGGTAAATGAAGTATCAATCTTTGAACTGACGGAATCTCTTGATGCAAAGGATGCTCGAATATTCACCAGGCAGCCTCAGGTGGTCCAATATATCTTGCATCAAGGTATTGTTGGATCTCATTTACTGCGCCCAATACCATTGTGGTCCGATCATGACCTTTATAAATATACTTATGAATGTACTTCACACATCTTACCCCGGCACAAACTTCGACATTAATGTGGCAGTTAAAGCGCCTTGAGAGATACCTGTTGTGCGGCACAACATCGCGGTTATCAACCTGATGCCCCCTAACAGTATATAGATGCCCATTACTACGACGACGGTAAATAGGATATCCATCACGATCCAAGGTTGTTGCATCTGCATAATTTCGAGGGTATTTCTTAGTACACTTACCATTTTCCATGCATGAGGCATTTGGATTCCGAGCACCACATGGTCCATGTACCATACATTTTGACACAGTATCGAATAATGCAGGATCTTGAGCAGGATCAGGAAATTCAGCACATACAATTCTATCCACTTGATCACATGTATGAATCTTATCGGGTCCACGAAGAAAGAAAAGAGCATGCATATGTGGAAGACCCCGTTTCTGAAATTCAATTGTAAATACATGTGCTACTTTCTTTCCAAATACATTATTGCCATCAATCTCCTTCATCAAAGCCTTTCTTTTTAACTCAAATACACGTGCGACTAAATCTGGACGGTCGGTAGCCTTTTGATTGGGCAGTAGAGCCGAAGTAATTTCTGGCCACTTTGGATTTGCAGTCATGGTAAGAAAAATATCCGGGTGCTGGTTATAACGTGTGATAGCCATCAAGTCTTGAAATATTTCAAACATGTGACGTGCACTGCCAGTGAAAGAGGAAGGAAGTATCATGCGCTGTCCAATTTGGTCGCATCTGGCATATGCATCGATATCTGCAAGACCCTGATAGAGCTCTGAGCGGAGTTTTCGTTGATTAAGTTTGATGAATGTCAAACGATGTTGCTCAATTGCTGCCCAAGCATCAACTATGAACTCCTGGAATAACTTTCCCGCTCTCAAAATTGAAGAATACTCGTTCTGTCTTTCAAACAGACGGTAGCTATAAAACTCACACATAGTCAGGCGTCTACTTGATGCTATGTTTTGAACTGGATCCCACTGCTTCAACTCAGGTTCCCATCCAAGCTGACCATCAGGAAATAATAAGACGTAGTGTAATGGTAAGTATGCAGGATGAGTCTCATTGATTTGCATTAATTGATGATTTCCTCGAAGATGTAAAACTATATCTCGCATCCCGGAAGGTCGATAGCCATCGCCAGGTAAAATAACCGCAATCTCATCTACGGTTGGTAGGTTATAACGGCGACGATCCTTGTTTGAATTGTAATGCAGATATACAGGAAGATCATGACCACATGAATCTGCTTGAGATAAAACAGAATACGCCTGACAATATAGTTTGATGAATGGATTTATGCCCGATAAACAATTTTGAATAATTTTTAAGACATCCTTGCTCAAATGTGGATTTCTATTACTTCGGAACTCCATAGCAGAATCCGGATCATATATGTAAAGTTGACAATAACTTGCTGTTTGATCCGGTTGGGGCAGAAGTGATCCTGTTCGATGGCGTAATTCTCCATGAATTGTAAATATGTTCAGGCCCCTGCCAGCAATCAATCTTTGATCCATTGTCACACCAAGGCTGGTAAATGCATTAGCTGCATTATACTCCCGAGTATACATTCGAAATGATTTTGATGCCTCACTGTCACCATCATATAATTCTCTAAGTGATGGAGGGGGTTCATTAAGTTTCGGCAATTTTACTTTTCCTTGCAAACAACATGTTCCAAAAAGATGTGTTCTCAAAGTTGACTTCGACAACTGTTCATCCAACCAGTGTAAGGCTGAACAATGAGGGCATGGAATGTTCATTAATCCAAGATGGTGCCGACCAAAATCAACCAGAGTTGGTGGACCAGAGCCATGCTGAGTTGACCGACTTCGGAAGATCGAGGAAGAGCCAGCGTCTTCTTGTTCAACTGGAGAAGTTGTTAATCCAGGTGTTATTTGAGGTATACAGTTAGGAGTCATATATCGAGATATGTTTCGTTGAGCTTTTTCTCGTTCTCTCCTTTGACATTGAGCTAAACACCTAGCCAAAATAAAACAATAATAATTAAATAAAATTAAGTTACATTAAAGCAGAGGAGCTCTTATGAATAATAACCTGGCATATGGTTCATCATCTTCAGCACATATCGTAGCGTTGTGCGAGGCTGAGACCTCATCTACATGTTCAACGGGAGAAGTTGGTACTGCATATGTGCTTTGAGGCATGTCGAGTACACTGGTAGGAGTCATATATCGAGATGTGCTTGCTTGTATTTGTTCTCGTTCTCTCCTTTTGCGTTGAGCTAAAGCCCTATCCAAATTTAAACAGAAAAATAAACACAACTAAAATACATGGCTTGGTGAAAAGGTTTTATGTACAGTCGGGTTGATAATGACCTGACAGATGGTCCTGGAACTTGCCCGGAGATCATATCGTTACGCGAGGCCGAGACAGCATCTTCTTGTTCAACCGGAGAAGTTGTCACGGCTGGTGTTATGTGAGGTATATCAAGGACACCGTCAGAAGGCAGAGCATGAGATATGTTTCGTTGTTCCTGTTCTCGTTCTCTCCTTTTGCGTTGAGCTAAAGCCCTATACAAATTTAAACAGAAAAATAAACACAACTACAATACATGGCTAGGTGAAAAGGTTTTATGTACAGTCGGGTTGATAATGACCTGACAGATGGTCCAGGAACTTGCCCGGAAATCATATCATTACGCGAGGCCGAGACAGCATCCTCTTGTTCAACCGGAGAAGTTGTCACGGCTGGTGTTATGTGAGGTATATCAAGGACACCGTCAGAAGGCAGAGCGTGAGATATGTTTCGTTGTTCCTGTTCTCGTTCTCTCCTTTTGCGTTGAGCTAAAGCCCTATACAAATTTAAACAGAAAAATAAACACAACTACAATACATGGCTTGGTGAAAAGGTTTTATGTACAGTCGGGTTGATAATGACCTGACAGATGGTCCAGGAACTTGCCCGGAAATCATATCATTACGCGAGGCCGAGACAGCATCCTCTTGTTCAACCGGAGAAGTTGTCACGGCTGGTGCTATGTGAGGTATATCAAGGACACCGTCAGAAGGCAGAGCGTGAGATATGTTTCGTTGTTCCTGTTCTCGTTCTCTCCTTTTGCGTTGAGCTAAAGCCCTATACAAATTTAAACAGAAAAATAAACACAACTACAATACATGGCTTGGTGAAAAGGTTTTATGTACAGTCGGGTTGATAATGACCTGACAGATGGTCCAGGAACTTGCCCGGAAATCATATCATTACGCGAGGCCGAGACAGCATCCTCTTGTTCAACCGGAGAAGTTGTCACGGCTGGTGCTATGTGAGGTATATCAAGGACACCGTCAGAAGGCAGAGCGTGAGATATGTTTCGTTCTTCCTGTTCTCGTTCTCTCCTTTTGCGTTGAGCTAAAGCCCTATACAAATTTAAACACAAAAATAAACACTACTAAAATACATGGCTTGGTGAAAAGGTTTTATGTACAGTTAGGTTGATAATTACCTGACAGATGGTCCAGGAACTTGCCCGGAAATCATAGCATTACGCGAGGCCGAGACAGCATCTTCTTGTTCAACTGGAGAAGTTGTCACGGCTGGTGTTATGTGAGGTATATCAAGGACACCATCAGAAGGCAGAGCGTGAGATATGTTTCGTTGTTCCTGTTCTCGTTCTCTCCTTTTGCGTTGAGCTAAAGCCCTATCCAAATTTAAACACAAAAATAAACACTACTAAAATACATGGCTTGGTGAAAAGGTTTTATGTACAGTCGGGTTGATAATGACCTGACAGATGGTTCAGGAACTTGTCCGGAAATCATATCGTTACGCGAGGCCGAGACATCATCTTCTTGTTCAACCGGAGAAGTTGTCATGGCTGGTGTTATGTGAGGTATATCAAGTACACCGTCAGAAGGCAGAGCGTGAGATATGTTACGTTGTTCTTGTTCACGTTCTCGTTCTATCCTACTGCGTTGAGCTAAAGCCCTATCCAAATTAAGCCTAAACTAATTACAATTAAAATACATTATTAGCGTATATTAGATGTTCATTTTGAGAATATGGTATATGTTCAATTAAAATACTCCCATTTACATAATCAAGCTCTTCATTTTTGAAATTAACATTTTGAAATTCAATTGGGTACATGATAATACAAAATTAACATGATATCAAGTTTAGCATTAAAAAATTACACATTCATTAGAATCTTTGAATTTTTGCTACTTCTATGTGTCCTGAGAATTTTTGAATATATCTGAATTATCTCAATCCTCAGGACACATATATCTGAATATTTGATTAGGATCACTTGAGAATTTTTGCATTCTAGCCTTGCTTCTATGATCCTCAGGACACTTTGAATGGTATCAAAATATCAAACTCACAACATAATTAACAGGATATCAAGTTTAGCATTGCATATATTTGAGATTTGTGTATAATGCCAATACCCACAACATAAATCTGATTTGTGCATGAGATTTGTGTATATTGGCCTTATACACAACATAAATCTGCCAATATTAATCAAAATCATTTTTGAATCCTGGACTATGCCAATATTTATGTGATATAGCTAACTTAAGAAAAATCACAAAAATCTAGAATATGCCAATATTAATCCTAGACTATGCTAATATAAATCACAGAAATCTCATACACAATCTGAGAATATAAACTGGACTAACCCCAAATAATGCCAATATTCATTAACTGAGAATAATGAATAAACTGATATTAATGCCAATATCCATTTTTGAATCCTGGACAATGCCAATATAAACTGAGAAAAACAATGCCAATAGTCAAGTTTTTGATTTGGTTTATAGCAGTTGCACTTTCAGTCAAGTTTCATTCTAATGCAACTGCCATGAATTGGTTTATCTTAAAACTTTCAGTGTATTTTTTATTGACATATCAAATACATATCCTGATGTATTTTGATATTTTGATACATCATGACTTCAATTCCTATATAATGTAAATAGAAAACAGAATATTCACTTGGTAATGTGAACAACTCACTTGGTGAACATACTTGATTCAAAATGCAAATTTTGAACTCAGTTGATCTCAATCTTGAGTGCATACCCAGGATATGAACTCTATTTTGAACTTAACATGAAATAGAGAATTATCTGTATCCCAGGATATGAAGTTGATTTAATTTTGAGTATAACTTGAAAATTGAACTTCAGTTCAATCTTGATTTTAAAGTTGTATCTCTTTCATACAGTTCATGAGTGTTATGTTATCTGTCCCGGGATATGAATTATCATGTATGAACATAACAAAATTGAACTTGTCCTGGGATATGAACTTGAGTTCAAATTGAGAATGGGTTAATCTTGAGTGCATACCCAGGATTTGATTTGATTTGATTTGAGAATTAACATTAAATTTTGAAAGTTGAGGTTACTTGAAAATTGAGAATTATCTTGAGTGCATACCCAGGATATGAACTCTATTTTGAACTCTAGGATATCATGTATCCAATTTACTTGAACTTTAGCTTACCCAGTCCAAGTAACTAAAATTCAAATTCAAAATTCAAATTGAGAATATATCATATAACAATTCAAATTGATATTCAAAATTCCAATTCATATACAAAATCCCAATTCAATTCACATATTCAAAATTGTTACTTGACAGGATATTGCTATCCCAATTCAATTCAATTCACATATCCCAATTTTGAACTCAATTGTTCATATCCCAGGATATTGCTAGGATCCAGTTACTTGAACTTTAGCATATCCCACTTCAAAATTGAGTTCAAAAAATGATGAAGAGAATGATGAATATGTGAATATCAAATTCAGTCACATATATTTTACAGTAATAAAAAATGAAATTGATTCAAAAATATTTCATGGAATACTTAATTTGATTCAAAAATATTTCAAGGAATATTTCATGGAATACTCGATTCAAAAATATCAACTTGCCTGATAATTTTTAAACAGCATTCTCATAAGCATATGGTGAAATGCAAAAAACAAAACGCACAAAATTCAAGGTGCAATAGGCATTTTTATTTGGATTGGCAGTTGCAATTTAAATTTAGAATGAAAATTTGAAATTTTGAATTCAAATAAGATGAGACAAAATTCAATTTCAAAATGCAAGGTGCAATATTCAATATTCATGTTAGCAATACTCATTTTCAAGTTCAGGCAAAATTTAAGTCTTTTGACTGAAATGAAATTCTTTCAAGTTTCAAAATTGAATATGTTTCTAATTTCTTTGAAAATATTCAGTCAAAATAGTTTGAAAAATAAGCACAAAAATTTGTCATTGGTTTGAAATTTTCATTTCAGTTTGAGAATATCATTTCAGTTTGAAACTTGAACTTGATCTAAATGAGCTATATAAGGATGTTACAATCTTGAATACATTCCAATATTCTAAAAACCACTAAAAATTACATATGCTACACTATCAGGTATACATTCTTGTATATAAGGATGGAAAAAACCAATAAAAAACAAATAAAAAACACCAATCTCTGAATGTGCAGCAAGATATAGATAAAAAACAAAATTTGAATGCATTGTTATATCAGGATATCCTGATTACATTCCAGTATTCTAAAAATCTAAAAATGAATAGAGATAAATTTGACTTTTTAAAGCTGCAAAATTGGCACATTCCAATATTCCAACATTCCAAGCTGCAAAATTGGCATATTCATTTGAATAAAGTATCAATTCAGTAAATGTATGAATATTTTACCTCAATCCCTGTTACTTGGTAGAAATATTCACATTCATAGCAGATGGAAATATCAAGTTTACTCCAATTGACTGTAAACTTGATTGTAAACTTGATAGAAATATTCAAAATGAAGTTCTCCCTGTTAAACAAAAATATCAAGTAATAGTCAAAAATTGAAGTGTAATTACATAACCACTGCAAAAACAACAAATTGACATTTAATACTCACATATTGACAGCCAACCTATTTAGTTCTCACATTAAGAATTACATTTGGGCACATAATTTGTCTTCAAAATATGTTATGCTTAGTGTTTGCATATTTCATTTAATACTCAGCTAATTTGAAATTCTTAATACTCAGCTAATTATGTATGCATTCAACATAATATTAAGAACTTCTTAATTCTCAGCAAATACTAAGCTATTATGAACTTCAGCAATTTGCAAATACTAAAGCATAGCTGAAATTCTTAATATTTCATAGGTGAACATAGGTGAAAAGCACAGCTGAGTATTAAAAACAAAATAGCTATTTTGAAATATTAATGTTATACTCAGTATTAAGAATGAAGAATAAAATAGCTATGTTGAATGAAGAACAATATAGCTAGTAATAAGAACTTCAGCAAATACTTACAAATACTTAGCAAATACTAAGCTATGTTGAATGAAATATGCAAATATTCTTAATACTCAGCTAATATAGTCAACTAAATGTTATGCTTAGTATTTGCTGAACTAAATGAAATTCTTAATTCTTAATACTTAATACTCAGCAACTGAATGTGAAGACATTTCAATTGCTGAGTATTTGCATATTTAAAGACATTTCTCATATTTGAATCCTGGCAATGCATTGTCCTGCTAATAGTTTCAAAATGGATAAGAGTTGTCCCACAAATAAAAGTTTCAAATTTCATTTTTGGGTGTCAAAATCAATTTCCAAGGATTACATCCAAGGCCAGCTCAATTTCAAAATAGCTTGCTGAAATATGGATATAATGAAATTTACATCAAACTTGGGAACATTTGGCTGAACGAAAATGTAAAAAAGTTTGGTGTATTTTCAATAAGACAAAACAGTGTCCTGCAAATTAATCAACAGCAAAGCTTGATGTATTTTCAATAATACCTTGGCTTGCAAGCTTGATGTATGTTCAAGCAAAGTGGTGTGTTCTTCAGATTTTTGCAAAAGTTTCAGTAAATGCTATTGATTGGTGCAAAAGTTTCAAAGCACAGCCATGATTAATTTGTCCTGCAAATATTTAAACCAAACACATGTAAGTGTTATTGATTCTTCATGTAAATACATGTGCAATTTTGTAGTATCAGTGCATTTATTTCAGTGCAATACACGTGATGCTTCAAGTAGCAAACTTGCAAAATCCATGATATTATCAATAGTAAGCAGGAAAATTGACAAAATTCAAAAAACATATACAAAAGGTGAATGTTGGTATATGAATGTTGGTATATGAATGATATTAAAAACATATACAAAAGTCTATGTTGAAAGATATTAGAATGATATTATAAATTTCATTGCAACTTCATATGCAGAGCTTCCCACTTGGGTTTATCTTTCAACATAGACTTTCAACTATTTTAATTTCAGAGCGTAGAGCTTAGACATTCATATATCAACTTCATAGACAAAAATTTCAGAGTCTATATATAAAAGGAAACAAATGCAAAAAAATTTGTATATTTAAATTTCAGGGACTAAAATTTGTATATTTGAATTTCAGGGACTAAAATTTCAAAAGTCTATGTTGAATGTTGCCAATCTTAGTCCAATCTTAAAATTTTAGCCACAGGACAAAAGTATAGTGTGAAATGAAATCAGTTAGACACAGGACAAAAGTATGAGTGACTGTGATTTGTTTTCATTTAGCTAAAAAAGTAAATGAGTCCATTGATAATCATTTAGCCACAGGACTGAAAAAAGGAAAAGTTTGCTATCTAATGGACTCATATTTTTGCTATCTAATTCATGGACTGGCAAAAGCAAAAATGATTTTCATTGGAATCATATTTTTGCATGGACTGGTTTGATCAAGGATTTTTTGCTTGATTTTTTGCTTGACCATCAAAATTGGCTATCTTAATGATTCAGATTGCCAATTCATTCAGATTGGCTATCTGAATGATTGGTTTGATCAAGGATTTTTTGCTTGATGGCCAATCATTGGCTATCATTCAGATAGCCAATTTTGCTTGATTTGCTATCTGAATTTTTGGCTATCTGAATGATTGACAATCCTTAATCATTCATGATTGACAATCCTTGATCCATATAAGTGAATGATGTCCTATGAGTGAATGCTGTCCTATATGATCAAATTTTTGGCTATCTGAATTCCAATTTTTGGCTATAGCCAAAAAATTCCAATTTTTGGCTATCTGAATGATTGACAATCCTTGATCAAGCCAATTTTGATGGTCAATCATTCAGATAGCAAATCAAGCAAAAAATTCCAATGAATTGGCTATCTGAATGATTGGCTATCAAAATTCCACAAAATCAAGCAGATCAAATTGGATATCTGAATGATTTTTTGCTTGATGGCAAAAGCTAAAATGATTTTTTCCTTGAGCAAAAATGATTTTCATTGGAATCATATTCCTTGAGCACCAATCAAAAAAATCAATTTAAATCTTTGAATGCAAATTATCAATGTGAGTTGATAACCAATCAAAAAAATCAAAAAAATAAGCACTCAAGTCACTCAGTGCTCTTGAGATAAATAGCATTTTCATTTAAATTTGTGTGAATGGATGTGTGAATTGAGATATTAAATTGCTCAAGTCACTCAAAAATATCACTCAGGAATTTTATATCAAGAAATATCACTCAAACCTATTAGGAAAAATACGTATGGGAGGGAAACAAATATCACTCAAATATCACTCAATATTAAATCATACTCAATATCACTCAAATTTCAGTTCAAAAAAACATGGAATTGCCAATTGCCAACAAAACTTGAGAAATTTCATATTAAATCATGGAATTGATTCACATGATTCACAGTGGCAAAATTCTCAGTTAAAAAAACTTACCAATTTGTCAAGCTTGTCCTGTTATTCAGTTGCAAACTTCCATGATTCAAAAGAAATGCAATTGTCCTGTTATTAAGTTCAAAAAAACTTGAGAAATCAATTTCTCAAAATGTATGAAATAATCAAACTAATCAAATTCAAACATTGTCTTGTTATTCAGTTGCAATCTAATCAAATTAAATGGCTCATATACAACCAATCTAATCAAATTTCAAGTTATCTTGATTTGCATTATCTCATATCTAATGGAATGACATATGTGATTTCAGCATGTCAGCAATTTTGAATCTTGATTTCAGCATGGATGAAAACTTGAATCAAGATAATTTTGCAACCTTATACAACCAATTTTTACATCCTTAAGAATATTAGTTTTCAGCATATGTAAGTATAAAGATTGTAAAAACCAACAAAATTATCTCATTGTCCTGTTAATATCAAGATTCTAAATACATTTAAATTTAAAAAATTATCTCATTCTGATAGCATATGTAATTATCAAGACTATCACATGACATATCCTGATAGCATATATAAATTTTCATACATTCTGAGTACTTAAACATTGTCATACATCCTGATAGTGTTGGGTTATTAACAGGACATATCCTTATAATTACAGGATATGTAATTTTTTTAGATTGGATAACATTATCCAATATCTCATTACCCATTTCTACAAACAACACACCCAATTACACAAAACATTATCTCATTGTCCTGAGTTATATAATCCATTACCCAATTACACAAAACAACAATCCATTACCCAAACAACACACCCAATTACACAAACAACACACCCTATCCATTTCTGAGTTATATAATGAGATTCAAGATATGTTGATATGTGTATGCAAATCACATATGTCATTCCATTGCAGTTATCACAAATGTCATTCCAATTTTCATACATGCATATCTAATATTCAGGATATGTCATTCCAATTTTCACAAATGTCATTCCAATGTAATCAGCATATGTAATTTTGTTGGCATGGGTAAATTACACATAACCAAATTCTATATACAATGTAATCAGCATAACCAAATGTTTGAATTACATGCAAACATATCTTGAATTACATATGCAAAATTCTATATACAATGTAATCAGCATATCTAATATTCAGGATAGTCAAAGCATATGCAAATTGGAGTGCTTGAGAAATAGAAGTTTCAGGATATGTGTAATATATATCAGGATATGTGATATCATGGGTTTCAAAGTTCAAAGTTGAATGGAGGGTGCTTGCCAAATCCTGATCTCCTTGCTATCAGGATATGTATGTAGACATATATATCAGTTTTCTCAAATTTTCAGTATTTTGCAAGTTGAGAATGTTGACATGGATATATTTAATTTGTCATATTTAATTATATTTAATTTGGCATATTATAGTGGTTATGGCATATTCAGTTTTAATTAGCAAAATTCATAATTTAAGAGGTGAGCTAAAGACATTTGAATACCCAAATTTAATTAGCAAGTATTCAAAATTTTGAAAATGGACTGAAAATTATATGAGGTGAGCTTGTCATGGTATGCATATCAATTCAAATTCAAATGCATGGTTTAAGTTCAAACTGAAAATTTGAATACTTCAGTTCTGAAATATGCAAGTATTCAAAATTTGAGAATGAATGCATATCAATTCAACTATATGAGGTGAGCTTATCATGGTTTAAGTTAAGTCCTCCCATTTAAATGAATAATGTAAGTCTTTAATTGACAGGATATCCAAGCCTATCCAAGCCTATCCATTGACAGGATATGCATTCATTGACAGTTAGATTTACAAATGAGATTTACATCAAAGTTTCCCTCTAATGTGATATCCAACATATGTAAATTTATAAATGAGATCCAACATGTTGTGATGTAAATGATCAAAGTTGAAATATAAACCAAATTTTCTCAAATTTTCAGTATTTTGCAAGTTGAGAATGTTGACATGGATATATTTAATTTGTCATATTTAATTATATTTAATTTGGCATATTATAGTGGTTATGGCATATTCAGTTTTAATTAGCAAAATTCATAGTTTATGAGGTGAGCTAAAGACATTTGAATACCCAAATTTAATTAGCAAGTATTCAAAATTTTGAAAATGGACTGAAAATTATATGAGGTGAGCTTGCCATGGTATGCATATCAATTCAAATTCAAATGCATGGTTTAAGTTCAAACTGAAAAATCGGTTATTGATAAGAGGTTATCAGGAATGAAGCTTATCAGGAATTGGATAGTCAATTGGTTATTGGTTATCCTGAAATTCACATTCACATCAAGCATATTGACAGGATATCTCATATGTCAATTTTGCAAGACATAGAATGATAAACCAATTTTTGATAAACCAGGTTATCCTGTCAAAAATTTTTGCAAAATGCACCAACTTTTGTAATGTTATCCAAAGGAATTGATAAACCAATTGATATATGCAATATGTTTACCTGTCAATTGTTCAACAAAATTTTTGGTGCAATTGATATATGCAATGTTTGGTACGAAAATTTTATTGCATATGTCAAACATATGTCAAAAATGCACCAATTGATAAACCAATTTTATTGCATATGTCAAACCAATTGACCAATTTTTGCACCAATTTTGCAAGACATTTCAGGATAACCAATGTTTGAATTGACAGGATAACCAATTTTTTTGACATTCACTCTAATATGCTACTTGACATTATCACATATGCTATCACATTCACTCTAATTCACATATGCTATATGCTATCACATATGCTATCACATATCACACATTGACATTATCACATTCACTCAGATTTACATATTATCAACATTCACTCTAATTCATAGGACATTATTCACAGGACATTTTCAGCATATGTGATAACTCAGATTTACATATGAGTTGAAATTAACAGGATATCAACATTTTTGAAGGAAATCTGAGCTGTGATGTTGATCTAACTCTGAGTTGATCATTTATAAATTTATCCAACATCTAACTCTATGTAAATCACAACATCCTTCAACATCACAACTCACAGGACAATCTAAATTAACAGGATATCAACATCACTTCTATGTAAATCTGACAATAAAAAATCAGGACAATAAAAAATCACATATGTAAATCTGAGTTTGGAATAGTTTTTGATGTTTGGATGTTTGCATTGATCTATTCTAATAGTTTTTGGATGTTTGTATAGTTCTTCATGTTTGGATGTTTGGAGTTTGGAATAATTATTGGTGAAGATCTATTCTAAACATGTTTCCAAACTCCAAACATGAAGATCTATTCTAATAGTTCAATTGTTTCACAATTCTTCATGTTTGTAAATCTGTTATATGATCAATAATAAACTGAGATATGAATCAAATCCAACATATCTAAACTGAGATAAAAAATCTAAACTGAGATCAAAGTTTATCACAAACTAAACTGAGATCAAATAAGAGATCCAGCATATTTGAAAGGTGATATGAATCAAATATGCTGTAATATATGCTGTTATATGATCATATAATAAATCACATCCAATATATGCTACTTGAAATTTAGGCTACTTGAGATAATGTAAATCTGTTATGCTATATCCAATATATGTTATATGATCAATTTCTCACATCAGCATATGATCATATAATATAGGCTATATGCTACTTGAAATTTCTCACATCAGCATAAGAACTCACATCCAATATATGTTATATGATCAATTTCTCACATCAGCATATGATCACATATGTAAATCTGAGTTATCACATATGCTACTTGAGATAAAATATGCTACTTGAGATCAATAAAAAATCACATATGCTACTTGAGATCAATAAAAAATCAGGACAATAAAAAATCTATATGCTCCTTGAGATCAAAGTTTATCACAAATCTCCTTCTATGTGAGTTAAAAAAGACAATAAAAAATCTCTTATATGATCAATAAAAAATCAGGACAATAAAAAATCAGGACAGTTACCACAATAGTTCTTCATTCATCAATCCAAATTTCAATTTGCAAATTTGCAAATCAAAATAACAGTTCAATTGTTTTTGCAAACATCCAAACATCCATATGCAGAATTTGATAGCTTTGACTTTAAATTCAAAATAGTTGGATGTTTGCAATAGTTCAATTGTTTTTGCAAACATCCAAACATCCATATGCAGAATTTGATAGCTTTGACTTTAAATTCAAAATAGTTGGATGTTTGCAATAGTTCAAACATCAAAAACTGAGGTGAGAAGCTATCACTTTAAATTCAGAATTTGGATATGCAGAACATCAAAACATCAAATTGATGAATGATCAATCCAAACATCCAAACATCAAAAACTATCATACTCAAATTGTTTTTGCAAACATCCAAACATCAAAAACTATTACAAACAAAAACTATAGAATAGATGAATGAAGAACTATTCTGATGAACTTTGTGATAGAAGTGATGTATTGAACAATTTTGGATGTGATTTTTTATTGTCCTTCATTCATCTATTGCAAAACATCCAAACATGAAGAATTGTTGATTGTTTGGAATAACTATACAAACATCCAAACATCCAAACAGGATATCACAAACATGAAGAACTATCATTTTAATAGTTCAATTGTTTACAAACTCCAAACATGTTCTTCATGTTTCCAAACTCCAAACATGAAGATCTATTCTAATAGTTCAATTGTTTCCAAATCTGAGTTTGGAATAATTATTGGTGATATCCTGTTTGGATGCAAAAACTATTACAAACAAAAACAATAGATGAATGAAGAACTATCATTTTTGGATGTTTGCAATTGTTTTTGCAAACATCCAAACATCAAAAACTGTTTGGATGTTTGGATGTTTACAAAAACTATACAAAAACTCTATGTAAATCAAAATTGTTAAATTTGTATTGAACATCAATTGCAAATTCAAGTTCAATGGCAAACATCTACACAGAATATCTCTATTGCAAACATCTAATGCAATAGATGTTCAATACAAATTTAAGTTCAATTCAAGAACTTGAATGAAGAAATATTGCAAACATCCAAATTTAAGTTCTATTCAAGTTCAATCTCTATTCAAGTTCAATCCAAATCTCTATTGCAAACATTTTCCTGTAAACATTTGAAATTGGAAGTGACAAAGCTCTCCATTCCAAATTCAATAATGTCCTGTATTCAAAAATGTTTATAGGAAAATGTTCACTTCCAGTTTGCAGTCATCCATTCCTGTATTCCAAATTCAATAATGTATTCCAATAAACATTTTCCAAATTCAATATTGTATTCCAAATTCACTGATAAATAATAAACATTATCATATTGACATTATCACATATGCTATCACATATCACATTATCACATTATCACATATATATATCACACCATAGGTATAGCTAACCACTCACACAGGCATCACATACATATCACACATTGACATTATCACATATGCTATCACATATCACACATTGACATTATCACATCCAAATTTATAGATTTATTGGAATCACATATGCTATCACATATGTTTGCAGTCACATTATTGATTTGGAATGGATGACTACTGATAATTCTCACCAATTCAAACCCAACATTCACACCCAACATTCTCACCAATCCTGTCACTCAAACCCAACATTCAAAAATTAACTAAACCCAACAGTCATTAACCAACAGGGAGTAGCAACATTGAAGAGCTTTGTCCTGTTAAAATTCAAATATGAAGAGCACTCTTGGAATCTTACCAATTGTGCAGATGACGTGATGAAGCTCTCAACCTCACAAAGCTCACAAAGCTGAAATAAGAGGATAAATTAAAAAATTTGGGGTGAAATAAATTAAAAGAAAAGAGTAAAAGAAAAGATGTGTTGAGTGAGCTCAAACCGTGATGTGTTGAGGAGCTGAGGTAGAAGAGGGGGCCAAACCGTGAAGTGCTTAAGATGCGTTGAGCTGGAGGAGCTGAGGTAGAAGAGGGGGCTTGAGCTGAGGTAGAAGATGATGGCGTGGAGGTAGAAGAGGGGGCTTAAGATCAAAATGCACTGCTTTCATTTGGCGCGCATAGAAGATAATTCTCAAGCCGTGATGTGATTAAAATTTTCCCTCTCAATCGTGATGGTATTAAAAATTTTCCCTCCCTTTTCGAGCAGAGGTGATGGGATTAAAATTTTAAAAACGATTTCTTACACCAATTTACTCATAACTCAATTTCCCAATTTCTCATATCTCAATTTCTCAAACCCAATTACACATAACCCAATCTATACAAACAACACACCCAATTACACATAACCAATATCTCTTAACCAATATCTCTTATCCATTATCTCTTAACCAAATCTCTTATACATACAACAAATACACATATCCACTTACAAATATACACATAACCAATATCTCTTATCCAATTTCTCTTATCCAAAAACCCATGATAACATCCCTGTTTTATTTTATATATATATATATATATATATATATATATATATATATATATATATATATATAATATACATACATACATACATACATATACTGTTATATAGCGGGGAAAGCTCCCACCCAATCTGGAACTTGGAAGTTTTTACTCCACTGCAGGCATCTATCGCAGGGTATAATCAAAAGAAAGGTGGGAGATGGGAGAGACACACTTTTTTGGCATGATAATTGGCTCCCGTGCGGACCTCTCAAAACTATTTACAATGTACCAGATGGTTCTAGTTTAAAGCGAGTGTCGGACTATTGGAATGGATATCGCTGGATCGATGATCATGATATCCAGTTGTTGCAGCCATTGTTAAGCCGCCATCCTATAACAGCGGGGTCGGACTCTTGGGAATGGAGGGGGGGATCGGCATCGGCATTTAAGTTCAAGGAAGCATGGGACGCAATTCGTTTGAAATCAGGTACATTTCACTTTCCCAATCTCGTGTTGTACAGTACCTATACACCGAAATATTCAATTACCTTGCTACGTGCATTTAAAAACAAGCTTCTGACCAAATGCCGCCTGGAGAAATGGGCCACTATTTCGGCCAATGCATGTGAGCTTTGCACAGAGGGTACAGCTGAAACAATTGAACACATTTTTTTCAACTGCTCTTACTCGAATTACATTTTGCAAAGGTCTCTTTTAAAGCTTAATACCCCTAACCGGCCAGTTGGGTTATCTATTAATGAAGTCGGAAGTTTTTTCATGACAAATTTTCGGAAAAAGGCGCACTTGGGCAGCTCGGGAAGACAGTTCTAGCAGCAGTTGTCTGGCATATATGGCGTGAACGCAACAGGCGGCTATTTGAAAATAAAATGAGGTCCAAAACAGTCCTATTTGATGAAATTACGGAAGATGTACGCATCATCCTACGGAAGATAGGGGAAGTGGAAGATGAAGCTGCAACTGCTTATGATAATTGGGATATCCGAGATAATGGATGACCCACCTTTGTATCCCAAATTGGGGTTGTGTATGATGTGGAGTTTGTTTTGTGATTCGTGGTTCTGCGCTTGGATTTTGGACTATATGATCTAAGGTGACGACGCTTGTATCCTCTCCCCTAGTCATTTAGTCTAATATTCTACGCTCAGCCCACATTGTATCTTTCTGTCCATATTAAATATAGTACTATCTTACCTTGCAAAAAAATACTAGTATATACTCGTGCCCGTAGGGCACTGTTCATTTAAGATATTCTCCCTCACATTATTAGTTTCCCCAAAATTTAAAGCACAATTATTATTATTTAGTTCCCTCAAAAAAATTAGTTACCTCAAAATTCGCTTCGCCCAGAAAATTTATTTCCCCCAAAAACATTAGTGCCTCCAAAATTTAGTTTTCTCCCGATTTAACATGTGCCCTAAGGCACTGTTCATTTAAATATTACACTACAAAAAAACTGATTAACTTAGAAATTTTGGCAATTGATAGCTACATGTTTAGAATGGTACAATGCTCTAATTGCAACGAAATAAAATACAGTATGCCTTTATGTTCGTTGGTGATTAATGACCAATGTGAAAGTTAGCCCACGTATTAGCTGAGGTAGTTCTTATATGTTTATCTTTGTGCGGTCTCATATTGTGGAACCTGGTTCTTACAATATTCATTTTACATATATTTCCTATTCTGGTCTGTGCATCTCTTTGTATCACAGACATCGTTAATGCTACTTCGTCTGAGCAAATGTTAAACTTTGACACCATGATAGAATATGGATTGCATCAATAGCCATTTATAGATTCTGTATGGGTGTTTTCGTTTAAGGTTGACTCATACTAAAGCTTAAGAAGGATTCAGAAAGACCTAGGGATCGTAAAAATGTTGAGACTTAGACAATAGCTTCTATTTATGGTGGCAATCTTGAGGGTGTGGATATATTTGATCATGCCTTGAGTTCTGGCAGGAGAAGTCAAATGCTAGAAGTTCATGAAATATCTATAGAGAACAAATGTTTTCCTGTGTATGGGAAACAAAAGTTCTTTGAATATGGTGACATATTGCTGAAATGTCATGTTCGTATACTTCTACCCAAATATTTTCCTTCTATGGTTGAACTCAACAAATAAAGAACCAACAAATAACTTCATGCACCATAGCTTATAGAGTTTCAAACGTGGGAAAAAACTATCTTCAACATCTGAGCGAGATTAACACACATGAAAATTAACATATTGTGCTAATAACTATAACATATTGTGCTAAAATAATGCCAAACATATCAAATTGTCTAAGACATGCTGCCAAACAGCTATCAAACAGCTTTCTCAGCATGGTTTGCTGGTGCTTTCACAATCAATTTCCATCTGATATAATTAACATTACCAATCATCTTTCACATCCTGATACATATAATACATACACAGAACAAAAGATTAAGTTAACCAAAACAAAAGATTAACAAATTCTCTACAATTTTCATATATCAAATGGTACACATTGGTTACGGTAGCACTTGTATAACTGTCAGTTCATTATAAATTCTCTACAAATTCTGCCAGTTATCTAAAAATTCTAGTTGCAACTGACTGTTCTTTACAAATGATAGCCAATCTGTTGGGCTGTGATGTTGTGAGCCATGCCGAGCAGATCCAAGAGAAGAAGGTTAGGATCAGGAAGAGGTAAACTGGAAACACATAGTAGATACATCACCCAGCAACGAAAATCATGAACAGTTTCATCATTCTGGGCCCTTTAGAGTTCACATCTTTCTCATGATGAGCTCTGCATTGTAGAAATAAAAAATTAATCGAAAAATTCATTCAATCGCTTTGTCTAAAAATAGTAACATTAGTAACAACATTCTCAAAGTTTAAAAAATTAAAGAATACCTGAGCAAGGTTAGAATGCCACCACATTTTCACTTGATCAAATAATATATAGTTTCAGAGAGCATTTTTATGGAAATCAGTGTAAATGGGAATTGTTGATGTTCAGTATATTGCTAGTTTAAACTCGACAAAATGTACAAATGATTAGAGTCAAGGGTTTGATCTGGAGCCCTGGAAGACTCTTGCTCAATGAATCATAATGGGAGAAAAGGATTATTTTGGGCTGCAGCTAAAAGCAATCCTCAATATATTAATGTGAATACTAGCATGCATGATATCTCAGTATTGATATCTAAGTGAATTTTATAATAGTTGTATCCTAGTATTGATATCTCAGTATTGATATCCCTGAAATTTAGGACCTAAGCGAACAAAATTTAAAGAATTCATCAATGTAACTTGTCCTCTCTTTTTATAAAAGAAAACACATACTTAGGATTGATATCTCAGTGCATATCAATGCCATAGCAATCATTCAAGTTTCAAAATTGAATATTGTTCTCATTCGTTTGAAAATTTCAAAATTGTTTCAAAATAGTTTGAAAAAATAAAATTCATTCAAGTTTGCATGAATAATTTCGAGGGATATCATGTTTTCTAATATCCTGTTTCCTAATATCTTGCATGAAAGCTTTCATTAAATTTCTCTTGAAATCAGTATCATGTTTTCTAATATCCTATTTTCAGTATACATGCAAAATGAGTCCTGTTTCAAAATGAGTACTAATGAGTCATGTTTCAAAATAGGATACTGATTTCTAGAGATGCTTGAAATTTCAATTAGTCATGTTTCAAAATGAGTCATTCAATTTCTTCATGGTATAAACTCATGGTATAAACTTAGGTATATCAAAAATTAATAGCTTTACCCAATTTGAAATCATAGTATTCTGTTTTTTAGACAAATTGATATGAGCTCTAAACATTTCCATATATCAATTTTCAAAAATCAAGTTGAATATGTAACATTAACAATCAAACCAAAAATCCATAACAACAAACTGTTTTTACAACTATAAGAACTACCATTCTCCAAGCACTCCACTATGAATTTAATGTTACTCCCAATTGAACTCACTAATTTGAGATATTAAATCATTTTGCATGTAACAATTTAGTTACAGATCAAATATGTATGTATTCTCAAAATTCTTAATTTACTGCTACATTTGAAGTTCTTAGAATTGGCAGTAACTGAATTGATATAATCTAAGAACTCCACATCAATTTTGAGAATATCAAATATAATAATTGGCATTAAATTCCACATGTAAGCTTAACATTCATATTAGAGTTGGCAAATTGGCTTAAGTAACCAAAGTTAATGTTAACATTCATAGTAGAAGTTCATGTTAACATGTCTACTGCCAATACTTCATTTTAACATATCATTGAATTTAAATAATTCATACTCAAATTCATACTCAAGCAAAAAAAATTCATACTCAAATGTTAAGGTGCTAACAAATGTTAAACATACTAAACTATTCATATGCATACTCAACTACCCAACTGCATTCTCAACAATTTAGTATGAGTATACTCAAATTACTCAAATGCTTAAGATTACTCAAGCATACACCAATACTCAACTATTCATATGCTAACAAATGTTAAACATACTCAACTATTCATACGCATACTCAACTACTCAAATGTTCATTGAGTATGAATATTTTTTGCAAGAAAAGTAATTCCATAGTACTCATATGTTCCTGTTCATATTATTCAAAATGATGTTTATACTCCAATGTCCAGAATCACAGTTTATAAAGTTGACAGGGAATGTGAGCATATTAATTTGACAGGATACTCAAATGATCACATTTTGAGTCCAAGATACTCAACTTGACATATTAATTTGCATATGTCCATGATACTCAAATTAATTTGAGTCCAGGATACTCATATGACAGTTTGAAACTTGAATTAATTTTGAAACTTGAGGAAATTTTCAAGCATATGCAAACTGAGATATCAATGAGAAAAATTAAATAGTATCCTGGACTCAAATTAATTTCCTCAAGTTGATATTTCAAATTAAACATATGGAAACTGGAGGAAATTTTCATATGCAAACTTGAGGAAAATTTCCATATGTTTGAAAATTTCTAGATACTCAAATTAAACATACTCAAACATACTGAAACTGAGATATCAAAGAGAACTGCATATACTCAAATTTGAATAAATGCAAACTGAGTATGTTTGATAATTTCCAGTTTGCAATTTGCAATTTGAGTATGGAAAATTTCAAACTGAGTATGAAAATTTTTCTCAAACAAACTGAGAGTGGAAACTTGAGAAATTTCCAAACAAACTGAGTATGGAAACAAACTGAGTATTTGAAAATTTCCTCAAGTTTCAAACTGAGTATGTTTGAGAATTTCCAATTTGAGTATATGCAAACTTGAGGAAATTTTCACAAACATACTCAAACATATGTTTCTTAAACATTCAAACATATACTCAAACATACTCAAACATACTCAATTTTTTATTGGTTCTTCTTCAAATTTGCAGTATACCTTATAGTTGAGGTTGATGCTGAATTCCTGAAACAGAAGTCTAAGCTTCAAATATCCAATACTATCAAATTCTTCATGACCAATACTGCAATATTGGTTCATCTTTAAATTTTCAGTAATATACGGGATTGCCCATTCAATCTCAATAGTTTCAAAATAACAGCTTCAAAATAGCTTGAGAAATTTTAAAATTGAAACTTCCATCACATAAAGTGAAACGTGACTTGAAACTATTGAGCTAAATCAATTCTCATGACTGACAGTTTTAAACCCATACCCAACTCTAAAAAACCAAATCTCTCAAACTCAAATTGACTGAAAGTGCATGAAGGATTGAGGTGCAACTGGCAACTCACCAAGGGTTGAGGTGCAGAGGACGTGATGAAGCTCTCAAACTCACAAAGCTCACCAAGGGTTGAGTTGCTGAGGCCGTGATGAAGCTCAAAGCGCTGCAATGGGATTGTGGAGAAGTGGGTGAAATAAATTAAAAGAAAAAAAATTGAGGAGAAGAGGAAGAGCTCACCGATGTGCAGGTAGAAGATGAGGGTGCTCTTCTTGATGCTCTTGCTCTTATTGCTCTCCCTTGCTCTTCGTTATTGAGCCGAGGTAGAAGATGATGGCGAGGAGGTAGATGAGGGTGCTCTTCTTGCTGTTCTTCGTTGTTGAGCTGGAGGTAGAAGATGATGGCGAGGAGGTAGTCTCCCTTGCTCTTCTTGCTCTTGCCGCGCAAAATTCTCTTCATCGCAAGCTTCAAATACAGAGGAACCTGTGAAGTGATCAAATTTGTTTCCCTCTCATATATGATGTGATCAAAGGTGTTTCCCTCCCATAAGTCCCTCTATTTCTCATACTGACGGAAATTTTGATTTCAAAATTTAAATTACAAAATGATTTGATTTCTTATCCAATATCTCATATCTCAATTTCTCATACCCCATATACAAAATCTATATAAACAACACACCCAATTACACATAACCAAAATATCTTATCCCTTATCTCTTATCCATTATCTCTTAACCAAAATCTCTTATATAACAATACACATATCCACATACAACAATACATATAACTAATATCTCTTATCCAAAAACTCTCATCCAAAATCTCTTGATAACATCCCTATTTCATAGAATAGATATATCATATAGATGATATGTGTATGTGTGTGTGGTGAGGGGTTGAGTAAAGATAGATAATGTCATGTATATCTTAATCTTAATTTATCGAAACACATCAAAGTGTGGATATAATTAAGTTATAGACTGGTATCATACATGAAGTCAATAGGGAGATAAACGAATTCATACTCAAATAGCAACTATCCGTCAGATGCAGAATGGATGTTCTCCGTAGTGCAGTGCTGATCTAACAAAGTAATCAATAAATCTAGAATACAACAAAAAGATATATCTAAATTAGATATACGTGCATGCATTAAGTAAGCTATATTGGTTAAATACGACATATGGTTACAAATCAGAACTGGGATTGTTGGGTATGATATTAGGCATGACAGTTGTACGTAGCATAAAGCTACGAAAACAACTACTGCTTCCTACCACAACCCCCTCAGTGTAGAGTATGATTGCGGTTGTAGGTGCAGTAGCAATAGCTTTGGGGTCGAAAACATCTAGTAGTTGGAGGAGGTGGACGGGGAGTGGTATGGTAGTAGTTGAGTGGTTGTTGAACTACTAGTGGTTCCTCCACCTTACTCTCGAATGATGAAGGTGGAGCCTTAGGGTTAAGTTTAGAGTGATCCATGGATAATATGCCGGCAAAAGAATGAGTGCGTTAAGGGTTTTCATGGCAGATGTAGCCTGAGGAAGAACTAGGCAGAACGTATGTAGTCTTAGGTCCCACTTTATCACATCCGATTCCGTCACTAAGGTTCTAGCCTATTAACATTTCAACACTTGCTTCCTCGGCCTTCCTGCAGAGCGACGTCATGGAACTATCTTGATTAACATAACGATATCTTCGATGATACATACGAGAAGGACAAAACCATATCAACTTTGGTAGAAATGTGTTTCCTTGCCGAGGAGGCATCTGCAGCCATTGATAGGTGCAGTATGTTACACAAACTTCTTTCTCGACATGCAAAGATTTAATCATATTAATATGTGAAGCATGCAAAGAAGTGCAATTACGAGAATCATCATGAAAAGAATTTGCACTACACTTATGCACAATTAAAGAATTTTTATCACTAAAATCATTATGCTCATAAGTAGTTTGAGTTTGAGATACCGCATTATCGCTAGGCTCAATCTCATCACCTCCGGTGTACTTGATCTCAAGATAGTTCCACATTTCATGTGCCGTCACCATGCATCCAACTTCTTCATTTTCATGGTCCCACATGGAGATGCACAAAGCTCTTTTAGCGTGGACATTCATCATGAAGTTTGAATCTGAGACATCCGAAGTCACCGCATCCAGAAGATTGTTCTTCTTGAGGTGCTTGATCATTTTGATCCTCCATTGAGTATAATTCTTTGGATCGAACATGGGAGGATGTTGTTGAGACTTAGAAGTCATGCTTGCAAAGGCCACCAAACCAAGGCTCTAATACCAACTGTAATAGACCATTAGGGGCTACACACATACACACTAGAGGGGAGGGGTGAATAGTGTAATAGCAAGCAAAGTGCTTAATTAAGAGTTACTAAAATTAAAGCACAATAAGCAGCAGAAATTAAACAGAGTGCTCAATAACTACAATCATAAACACAAGGATTTTACCCTGGTTCTCCAAAACTTGGGTACATCCAGCCACACCAGTATTCACTATATTCCCACATAGAGAAGTGAATACAAATCCCACAAAGAGATACCTCACACAGAGGATTTAGGATTCCCACAAAGAGATATCCTTACTATCACACAGAGAGATCTCACACAGAGGATTTGTTCTTTCACACAGAAAGAACCAAGCTCTCACAAAGAGAGTAACTAGTTTCCACAAAGAGAATTAGGGTTTCGAACAAAAACCAAAACGAAACAACACTTACCTATGCCTTGATATGATCTTACTAATGTGAAGAAGAAGGCATGCAAGTGAATGACCAAGTGCTTGAGATTGCCTTTGACTACACTTGATGATCTTTTTCTCTTCTAGGAATCCTAACACTTCTCACTTGAGTGTATGAAATGAAGAGAAGAAAGATGTTCTCCAAGAAGGAATGAGATTGAAATCCCTTGGGGAAATTCCCTAGAGCTTAGATGTTATAGCATAAGATTGAAGCTCTAAATGAGGGAATAGGAGAGATTATGAGCGGCTATTGATTCTCAAAGATATACAATAATAACCAAGAGTTCTAAATAAACTAAGCCAACTCATATATATAGGAAGCCCAAAGGAACCCATAAACCCAGCCAAAACCCCAAAGGGAAGAAATCTGCAACAGCTAGATTTTGGCAGTTTACGGCACAGACAGTCGACTGATGAACAAATGACAGTCGACTGTTCAACGGCTAGAAAAAATCCGAACGGCTATAATCTGAGCCAGGACAGTCGACTGTAGAAGATTACACAGTCGACTGTAAAACAGACAGTCGATTGTATATCCTTCATCAGGCGACTGCTGCAGGGATGGAAGAAAAACAGAGAGAGATGCATTTTTCGCACTTACGCCTTTCAGACGACTGATGGCCATTTCATAGGCGACTGTAAATATACATGCGACTGTAAAAATGTCATCAGGCAACTGTCTTGCAAATTGGGATGCAGCCCAGAAAATGCAAGAAGCGCACAGTCGACTGTCGACCAATTCACAGGCGACTGTAGAAACACAGTCGACTGTAAATTGAACATCGGTCGACTGATGCGAAAAGCTCAAGAAGAGTCAATCAAAGGATGACTTGAGCAGTGCACCACAGTCGACTGTAGAAGGCACGACAGGCGACTGTAAATCACCCAGTCGACTGTGAAACTTTCATCAAGCGACTATTGGAGAGCCAGAGACTCCAATTGAGTCTTTGGGCTAGATGAACCTATTGGGTTGGATTCTATGATAATCCTAAGGCTCACTAAGATGGTGAAATGCATATGCATGAGATTATGACCATCTATCAAGGCATTACAAAAATCATAGACTCAAAAAGAGAAATGCAAGTAAATTAAATTACATGGATTACAAATTGCATCTCCTAGAGTCTAAGTCTTCAAGCTCATGATACCTTGATGCTCCCCATCATCTCCAAGCTTTGGCACTCTTTGATGAGCTTTTCGTCATCAAACTCCAAGCTTTGGCAATGCTCCTCTAGATGTCCATCCATCATCATGCTCTAAGCTTTGGCTTCATTAGATGATCTTCATGACTTCATCCAAGTTTAAGCACACCATCACTCTTGGAGGTCTTTAAGATATCCCTTGTAATATCCTCCAAGCATTATGCTTTGTCTCATCAACATATAATCATTAAGATAAACTGAGAATAAAACATAAGAATGATTAACACACTAACATAATGTATTGATCATCATCAAAACAACGTTAGTCTGGAACCCAAGAACTAACACCCACCACCTCCAACTACTACCTGTTTGTGACCTCGAAGTTATTTCTACTGCACCTACAACCGCAATCCAACTTTATACTGAGGTGGTTGTGATTGGTAGGAGTAGTTGTTGCCGTAGCTTTATGCTACGTACAACTGTCATGACTAATATCATACACAACAATCCATGTTCTGATTTGTAACCCAGTGTAGTCTTTAACCAATATATCTTACTTAATGCATGCACGTCTATCTAATTTAGATCTAGATTTTTGTTGTATTCTAGATTTGTTGATTACTTTGTTTGATCAGCACTTCACTACGGAGAACAGCAGTTCTGCAACTGAAGGATAGCAGCTCTTTGAGTTTGACTTCATTTATCTGTCCATGGACTTCAAGTATGATACCATTCTACAACATAATTATATCCGCACTTTGATGTGTTTGGGTAAATTAAGATTATGATATATATATATATATATATATATATATATATATATATATATATATATATATATATATATATATATATATATATATATATGACATTATCTATCTTTACTCATCCCCTCCCCTCCCTCACTCCACACACACACACACACACACACACACACACATATATCACCTATAACCATATAGCATATCACCTATAACCATACATAGCATATATATATCACACACATATCAAATATGAAGGGGCACTGTTCACCCCTTCATTTTAGATTCCTACCCTAAATTACAACTTTGCCCGTCTATTTAATTAAGAATGATTAGTTAAACGTTTAATATCTTTCATTTCACATAACTAAATTTAATAATTTTATTACCATTGGAAAGATCGTCATAATACATACATATACATACATACATACATACATACATACATATATATATATATATATATATATATGAGAATAATGGGTATCATACGCCATATGTGAGGGTCTCTCATATTCCGTCCCACATAAAGGGGGCAAGTACAACAAGTACAAGCGCACATGGGCTTGTACTTGCCCCCTTTATGTGAGAGGGAATATGAGAGACCCTCTCATATGGCGTATGACACCCATTATTCTATATATGTATATGTATACATATGTATACATATGTATATGTATACATATGTATACATATACATATATGTATACATATGTATACATATACATATATGTATATACATATACATACATATACATATATATACATATATCACCTATAACCATATAGCATATCACCTATAACCATACATATCATATATATATCACAAACATATCAAATATGAAGGGGCACTGTTCACCCCTTCATTTGAGATTCCTACCATACATTACAACTTTGCCCATCTATTTAATTAAGAATGATTAGTTAAACGTTTAATATCTTTCATTTCACATAACCAAATTTAATAATTTTAGTACCACTGGAAAGATCGTCATAATACCTATAATATGAGACCAATATTGAATAGTTTTCAAGTATTCAGTTGTTTTGTTGATGAAGAGATCATCTGTATAAAAATTAATATTATTTTTACGGACAAATACTAATATTTAATATTTTTCACTAAAATTATTATAGTTATAAAATAACAATAATTTTATATTATTTATAAATTTCTTTAATAAATAAATAATTTATTAGATTGACTCATTTTCACATGTAATATTTTATCATTATGTAAAGATAACTAAATATGATAAAATAAGATTTGAAGGGGGATGGTTGCAGTTGCTCATTCTTCAAAATGGAATCTTTGAGGAATATTCCATTTTGAAGGGGCTTTTTTGAAGGGGATGTTTGGAGATGCTCTAATACAATTCCAAGTAGTAAACTTTAGGAAATTAGGGTTAGGGTTTCGTCTCCTCCTCCGATCGTTTTGAACCATATGGCAAGGGTTTGAGAGAGCGTGAGAGGAATGGATGGAGGGAGGGATGGGGAGCGATGTAGGGAGTGAACTGGGCAGACTTCTGCCCAGTTTTCTGGGCATAGTCTGCACATAAACTGGGCAGAATTCTGCCCTGTTTTCTAGGCAAAGTCTGCCCAAAGCTCTGGGCAGAATCTTCCCAAAGCGCGTGCGCGACCTTCACTTTCGACCGGTTCACATGTGCACTCAATTGCATGCTTGGTTTATGGGCAACTCAAATTATGAAGTGTATCTAGTCAAACTTAAATTTTATAAGTGTTTCTTTTTATTCTCGTTTATTATTTTATCTGTTTTACATTCTAACTTAATATTTTTTGGTTGGATCAACCTGGCGAGGGCGGGAATGGCGATGATGGTCCTTCAGGACCTAAGGGTGGCGATGGCGATGGGAGTGTGACTCGTGTTCATATTTCACCTTTTGCACACGCTCTTTACCATGCTTTCACATGCATTTAATCTCATTCCATGTTGTATATATCACATTTTGGTTCATATTGACTATTGGGGGTATTGCTTGTATTTCAGGTAAATATTGACATTTCGGCGTCTTCTAGAGTCAACCTTGCATGTCGGGACCAAAGCGCGCGTATATGGCAAAGATCCGTGGCCAAAGAGAAGGATTTGAAGATTTGGAGCTTCAACCGATTGGGTGGACAGACCCACCCGATCGGTTCGTGCACATATATCTGACCTAGACAGAAACTGAAGTGAAGAGCAGCTCACCCGATCGGTTCAGCGATCGGGTGAACCCGGAGAGCTCTCTGTCTTTTCAGGCTTAATTCCAACCGATCGGGTGACATCTCACCCGATCGGTTCATCTGTAGCCGCATTTCTCAAATTGATGACCCGACGGCGCCACCTGCTCAGCTCACAGACCGGTTGAAGCTTCTAAAGCCTAATGGCACCAAATCCACCCGATCGGTTGACTTCTCAACCGATCGGGTCATCTCCCCGGGTCATTTTGGGGAAGAACCCACCCGATCGGTTGACATTTCAACCGATCGGGTGGCTTTTTCTTCCCCTTTCGCGTACCGCTGCTCATTCATTGAAGATCTGATATCATTCCATAGGGATTTTGGGTGATCTCTTATTTTCTAGCGTCGGCATCGTCGTTAGCTTTCCAACGATAGGTCGCATGCCCAAATCCGATTTTTCTACGTTTTTCTAGAATTTTCAGAGCGCAGCTGGGTGCTGAAATTGGAAGCTGTCTGGATTTGCATTTCACCCGATCGGTTGGGTGTCTGGGTGGCCGATCGGTTGAGCCAATTTTCAACTGTTTAGTCTCTATTTATTTCCAACCGATCGGGTGAACTTCCACCCGATCTGTTGGGCCTGTTTTAGCAGTTTTAGTGGGGTTTGGGACCCGAACTGTTAAGGGTTTGTGGGGGCATATTTATAGGGGATTGTGCACGACTTGGGGGACTTCTTCCCCCATTTTTTCAGCAGTTTTCTTCCCCGTTCTTGGGAGCTTTAGGTTAGGTTAGATTAGTTTTTCTACTTCAATAAATCTTGTGAAGGATTGGTGATTCAATTGCAAGATAAGTATCTTTTCTCTCATTTTCATTGTTTTGTGTTATTTTCATTTTTGCTTGATGATGAATGTATGTTTGGATTTATTGATTGCTATCATGGTTTTCATCATTGAGTAGTTCTTGATGAACCCTAATATGGGTTAGAGTAGGATTGATGATTGGGATTTACATTTGACCTGATTGCATGGCATGTGTTCGATGGAATGTGTCAATGGGGATTTCTAGCAATCTGAGTCCAATTCGTACGACAACACATTAGATGTGTTTAGGATTGGGGTCCGGTGTCTTGTCCAGTTAAGATCCGCTTTGATGTATTGCTAGAAATCACATTCGACCTATTTGGCCATTAGGGTTACGTGGAGACGTTTTATTGTCATTGGCAGGAGAAAGACCGCCTCTGACCTTGGGGCCAAGGGGAAATAAATTGGCGTTTGATCCCCTAGCCACAGCTCACGCCCCTAACGTTGACATGGAGTCCTCACGCGTGGGAACGATTTGGATGAAATGTTGGGAGTTATCATTGTGGCCTTAATGCTCCCGGTTGCGGAAGGTGTTAATGGACATGGGAATGCCCACCGTCCGGAACCGGGTAGACCTAGCGTACTGGGCATCGACCGGAATATCGGGCTCATGTGATGCTAGGTACCACCTTTAGGGGCAATGTCTCACCCTGGGTCAAGTCAAATGCCAAGTGTCATGAGTGCTCTAGCCCGTTTTAGCAAGGATTCTTTTATTGTCTTTTTATTTCTTTCCTTTATTTCTACACTTCCACCCATATCATCCTCATAGCTCTCAAACAACCTAGGCGAGGGTAGTAGCCATTCAATCCATCCACCTCCCTGAGTTTGATAAACCCGCACCCTACACTAACCATGCTCTTGCGGTAAAACGACACCACACCCAAACCGTAAACGGGGCGCCGGTCAAGTTTTTGGCGCCGTTGCCGGGGAGGCATTCGGTTTGATATTAACTTAGCCTGGGTCCGTTAGACTATGCATAAAAACACAAAAAAATTAAAAAATATATTCAATAACCAAGAAATTTTTCCCCCACCATTATATTATCTTTTTGTTATTCTCTTGTGCTATTGACGCTCCTCTCTAGTTTTCTTATTTTTGTTGTCCAGGTATCTTTGCTACTGCCATGTGGAGAGCAAGTTTCGATGCACAGATGGGAGGATACGATCCTTATTCATTTGTGGTTTGTGAGACTTGTTGGATGACAGGGCACATGCATTATGATTGCCCATTTATGCTTGAGAACCTCCCCCTACACCAAGGCCAAACATTTTCCCATAACCTTAGCCCAAACACCTCCCGTCCATTTCCTCAACCTTATATCCCTCCACCAACACAAGAAGAATCAAGCCTCGCGGCTTTACTTGAAAGTGCCATGTTTAATCAAGGTCAAATATTACAAACTTGATGGTACCAATCATCGAGCCTACACCGAGGAGAGGGGATGAAGGAGAGTATATAGCCACTTTCATGGTTGAGACCCCCATCTCATCGGCCACCATAGACACATCTCATACCGATACCCCATGTTTCCAAAACTACCACTTGGATGACGAAGCAATTTTTGATGATGATAGTGAGGATGGGGAGATTTCTCTAGGATCTGTGGGAGAGACTTCTCATCTTGATTTGGATACCCCACATGAGTCCTACGAGAGCACTAAGGAGACCACAGAGCTTTGGCATACCGGCGAGGAAGATGTGTGTGAGGACGAGGACACCACGACCACATACAAGGGGTCCGCTCCACATCCACCTCCACAGCCATCTCTGTTGCAGCTTCTTCCTTGGTCTATGGTCAACCATGACAATGTCATTCAGGACATCGGGCAGATGGTGGAGCATGAGCATATCGTCGAGGAGGATGTGCATGAGGGTTTGGATATGATGGTCCACTTCATGGAGCCCGAGTCACATCTACCTCTACCGTCACTCTCCATTTCTTCTGCGGCTGAGCATATACTTGAGCATATTGCCCCTATTCAGGGAGATTTTCATACTCACTCTCACTCCACATTTGAGTCTCGCTTTTCACGTCCTATTTCTTTAGACTTATATGTTTTTGACATACCATATCTCTCGCAGGACACAAGATCAACTTCCCCTGAGGTGTGCTATGGTGTGTCACCACCTGGAGAGCCACTTCTCTTGGAGAGCGAGTATTTGGTCATCACTAGTACAGAGGATAGCAACCCATTCTCAGGGAGTATTCGTCACCCTTTTATTATTTTTCCATCTTATTTTGACGATTATCTCTGGGATACTTTTTTTTGTGAAAAGATGTCTTACAATGGGCTAATGCACCTCATTCTTTGCAGGTTATAGGTGGACACCTACGAGGGATGCTTAGAGGTGCATTGCTTAGGTCCATTGGCACACGTGGCACAACGCTTCTGGTGGAGTCACAGAAGGATCAGTTAGAGCAGCTACCTGCCCCACTCCAGATTCTGGATCCGCCTATGCTCAGGTGTATCCTAATCTAGTAGTGTAAAAATTTACCGCTTTCTAGTTTAGATTGGAATAATCTCATCTCCTCTCATTAGCGAGGGGAGCGTATCTACGGTTTGCTTTTGCATCATAATAACCCATCATGTCGTGCCCTTCTATCATTTCACCCACATCACCCTATCCTTGTTCTTTTGGCATTTTTCTTGGCTCCGTTATCATATTTTTCTCCATGAGACCCCTACCACCTCCAAGGGGTAGTGATGCCTGTTTTGCCTATTGTTCACTCTCCCCTTTATCTTTTATGCCCCGTATCGGATTTTCATATCTTTTGGGGATAGCTTATATCAGCTTGGGGTAGAGTATCACCCATAGTCATTTTTGTTATTTTTGATGCATTCCCCCTCTCATTTTATCTTTACCCTCTCATGTGTGATCTTATTGCATTGAGGGCAATGCAAGGTTTAGCTTGGGGGAGTTGCATTTCATGCATGTTTCCTTCATTTTCTTCCATTTTCACCTTTTTCATGCATCAAAAATTTTTCTTTTCATTTTTATGCATCATTCCCATCACGCATTTTTCTTTCTCCATTTCATTCTTTGCCTCTTTGTAGAGATGAACCCTCAATGATAGTTTGCCATTCATGCTTCACTTTTCGCATTTGAGCACCTTTTTCCATCACGCTATTTCTTTGATTATTCAATACTCATATATGTGTTTTGCCATCTTTTGGGTTTATTTGCTATATTTTGAGATTGTTGGTTGTGATTGTATTAAGGCATGCTTTCGGCTATATATCGTATTTTAATATGCCCCACTATGGAAGTTCCTTGATTTTCACTCTTCATTTCCAAGAAACGGTTATTTTACCATCCTACCCATGTGCTTCTAACTCTTGCATGAAATACTATATGTGTACTCTTATCGCATGTGTTAGCTACCTTTCAACAGGATTAGGATAACCACACCTTTGTTCCGTGCGTTAATTCATGAGGATTTTCTTGTCGTGCTTGGATTTCTCAAAATTTCTCTTTTGTTTTACTTTGTACATTCCCACTCGTCGTGCATCGTTCTCCCATTTGGGGGAGTGCACATTTTTCATATTTTTGTATAATGGTCCTTCGGGGTTCTTCGTAACCCGACGCCCTAAAGCGATCTAGCTTGGGATGCGTAGGTTGCCCTTGCATTCCATTGCGATTTCGCAAGTTTGCAAGACAAAAATATTAAAATAAAAAACAACAAAAACAAACCAAAAACCAAAAATATGTATATATGACTCATTCTCCCCTTTTCTTTCGCTCTCCACATTTCCTATATTTGAGAGCACCAATGTATATAGGGAAGGCGAGAGTTTGTACAAAGTGATCTTTCCACATCTTCTCCATCTCCTTTTGAAAATACAAGCAAGGCAAGAAAGTGTTTCGAATATCGAAAACGACAAGTGTGTCTGGTGATTTCTTACACCCTAGAGATCGATAGTTATTCCCGTGATTCATATTTATTCTTTCTTACTTCTTCATGCATGTACGAGTATCTCGTCTTCACCATTTGGAGGATTTGATTTGAATTTTGAGCTTCCTCATATTTGGGCATATTATTTACTATAACATGCTATGATAGCTATGCCTTTGCCAATGTCACGCCTCTATCTCTTTTGAGCTCTATTGATATGAACCCATGATGCTATATTATGAGATTGAATTCTTGATTTACATCGCGATATGCTTTAATATTGTGCTTAATTGTGTTGGTGATTACATTTGTGGTTAGGAGAGGGTGATCTAGGATTCTTCGCTTTCCTTTCTTGCTCTCGCACCCGAACTTCATTCCAACTCGCTTTCCTCGGGACGAGGAAGAGTTTAGCTTGGGGGATTTTGACACGTGTTCATATTTCACCTTTTGCACACGCTCTTTACCATGCTTTCACATGCATTTCATCTCATTCCATGTTGTATATATCACATTTTGGCTCATATTGACTATTGGGGGTATTGCTTGTATTTCAGGTAAATATCGGCATTTCGGCATCTTCTGGAGTCAACCTTGCATTGGCATATATCATTCTACAATTGCTCTCACTCACCTTTACCCTACAAAAGGAAAAAAAACTTCAAGCAATTATGGATGAGGACACATGCAGTGATTTTACTAAACCTTTGATAAACATCATTTTTCTGTCCCAAAAGCTCAGCAGCAAGCCTGGCTCCAATGATGGCCACTTCTAAGATTTGGTTCCCTGAAGTACTCAGGCTCAGGTGGGTACAATCCTTTAGGAGCTAACACCAAAAAAGTAAATTTCAATTTTAACAAATGGGAAGCCATGATCAATCCAACTCAATTCCAGAGAAAGTATACGGCAAAGATCCGATGGCCAAAGAGAAGGATTTGAAGATTTGGAGCTTCAACCGATCAGGTGGACAGACCCACCCGATCGGTTCGTGCACATATATCCGACCTGGACAGAAGCTGAAGTGAAGAGCAGCTCACCCGATCGGTTCAGCGATCAGGTGAACCCGCAGAGCTCTCTGTCTTTTCGGGCTTAATTCCAACCGATCGGGTGACATCTCACCCGATCGGTTCATCTATAGCTGCATTTCTCAAATTGACGAACCGACGGCGCCACCCGCTCAGCTGACAGACCGGTTGAATCTTCTGAAGCCTGATGGCACCAAAGCCACCCGATCGGTTGACTTTTCAACCGATCGGGTCATCTCCCCGGGTCATTTTGGGGAAGAACCCACCCGATCGGTTGACATTTCAACCAATCGGGTGGCCTTTTCTTCCCCTTTCACGCATCGCTGCTCATTCATTGAAGATCTGATATCATTCCAGAGGGTTTTTTGGTGATCTCTTATTTTTTTAGCGTCGGCATCGTCTTTAGCTTTCCAACGATAGGTCGCATGCCCAAATCCAATTTTTCTACGTTTTTCTAGAATTTTCTGAGCGCAGCTGGGTGCTGAAATTGGAAGCTGTCTGGATTTGCATTTCACCCGATCGGTTGGGTGTCCGGGTGGCCGATCGGTTGAGCCAATTTTCAGCAGTTTAGTCTCTGTTTATTTCCAACTGATCGGGTGAACTTCCACCCGATCGGTTGGGCCTGTTTTAGCAGTTTTAGTGGGGTTTTGGACCCGAACTGTTAAGGGTTTGTGGGGGCATATTTATAGGGGATTGTGCACGACTTGTGGGACTTCTTACCCCATTTTTTCAGCAGTTTTCTTCCCCGTTCTTGGGAGCTTTAGGTTAGGTTAGATTAGTTTTTCTACTTCAATAAATCTTGTGAAGGATTGGTGATTCAATTGCAAGATAAGTATCTTTTCTCTCATTTTCATTGTTTTGTGTTATTTTTATTTTGCTTGATGATGAATGTATGTTTGGATTTATTGATTGCTATCATGGTTTTCATCATTGAGTAGTTCTTGATGAACCCTAATATGGGTTAGAGTAGGATTGATGATTGGGATTTAAATTTGACCTGATTGCATGGCATGTGTTCGATGGAATGTGTCAATGGGGATTTCTAGCAATCTGAGTCCAATTCGTATGACAACACATTAGATGTGTTGGGGATTGGGGTCAGGTGTCTTGTCCAGTTAAGATCCGCTTTGATGTATTGCTAGAAATCACATTCGACCTATTTGGCCATTAGGGTTACGCTAGGGGGTTTTATTGTCATTGGCAGGAGAAAGACCGCCTCTGACCTTCGGGCCAAGGGGAAATAAAACCGGCGTTTGATCCCCTAGCCATAGCTCAAGCCCCTAGCGTTGACATCGAGTCCTCGCGCGTGGGAATGACTTGGATGAAATGTTGGGAGTTATCAGTGTGGCCTTAATGCTCCTGGTTGCGGAAGGTGTTAATGGACATGGGAATGCCCACCGTCTGGAACCGGGTAGACCTAGCGTACTGGGCATCGACCGGAATATCGGGCTCATGGGACGCTAGGTACCACCTTTAGGGGCACTGTCTCACCCTGGGTCATGTCAAATGCCAAGTTTCATGAGTGCTCTAGCCCGTGTTAGCAGGGATTCTTTTCTTGTCTTTTTTATTTCTTTCCTTTATTTCTTCACTACTCACTGTTATTATTTGCGTAGCTCTCACATAACTTAGGCGAGGCTAGTAGCCATTCAAGCTATCCACCTCCATGAGTTCGATAAACCCGCGCCCTACACTAACCGTGCACTTGCGGTAAAACGACACCGCGCCCAAACCGTAAACGGGACGCCGATCAGTGTGGGATTGGGGGCGATGGCGGTGACGATCAATAGGAACGATGGCGATGGCGGTGATGGCAGCGTTTGATGATGGCGATGGCGAGGCGATCGATGGCTATGGTGCGAGCATGAGGATGGGGATGCGATGATGGCGATGTATATGTATAATTTATTTTTTAATATTGTCATAAACTTACTTTTAAACTGCGGCCTTTAGATATGTATAATATATTGACACATTTTTTACATTAAATGTTTGTATTTTCTTTTTAATATTTGTTTGCTTTTTTTGTTGTATGTACAGGTATGTATTTGTTCGTTATATAATATTGTATATTACATGCAGATAATACTGCAAATAAAAAAACAATTTATACTATCAGCCACAGACAACACGATGTGGCCACGTCAGTGGCCATTACGTATTGGCCACGGATTAAGTGCATGAAATTGACGATTCCGTGCACTAAATCCGTGGCCAATATCTAATGGCTACGGACAAATCCGTGGCTGATACCTATTTAAGGCCACGGAAAAGTCCATGGCCGATAGTTTTCGCCAATGGTTTGTGTGCACGGATTACGTCAGCTTCGTTCTCAGTATCCGTGGCATATACATATCGCCCATGGACTTTGTTGTGGCCTTAAATAGGTATCTGCCATAGATTTGTCCGTGGCAGATTCTTTTATATTGTATTTTTCGTATTATCGACCACGAACATCCGTGGGCGTTAACCCGTGGCAGATTATCGGCCACGAAAAAGTCCGTGAGCAAAGGGGGTATTAGCGACTACGGTATCAGCAACGGATTTTCGGCCACAAATTCTTTTTCCGTGGCCGTAACGTTTCAGCCACGGAAACCCAGCTTTCAGCCACGGATTGTCCGTGGCTGAAAGCCGATTATGTAGTAGTGATAACCCCATCACTATATAAAGGGGCCCTTTCCTCCCCTCTCAATGCACCACCAATCAACACCAAGAGATCTCAATCTTAATGATTGGCATTTTTGCATCCTAGATCTCTTGTGCAGAGAAATTCAAACATCCATGAGGGAGAATCTCTCGCACCAAAGTAAAAGTTTTCATTCTCCCCCTCTCATGTCGTAGGTGAAGCTTTGGGAGTCGGGTTCGAGTTCGAGTAGAGCTCGTGGATCGTTAAGTGGTTATCGTCGTTATGATTAATCTATAGCAATTGGTGGGTTAGCGGTGACATTTGGTCTTCACGAAAAGAGTATTGGATCTATATGTATCGCTTAAGTATACTGGCACAAAGATATGACCTTTATCTTCTACATTAATTCATAATTCTTGTAGCATGATCTTGGCTTGTTGTATGCTAGAGTAGAAAATTTTTGATCTTTCAAGTCTTTTGTTGTTTTCTAAACGGTTTATAAAATCTAGCATATTCTCTTACAGTGGTATCAAAGCCATGCTACGAAACTATGTTTTATGCTAAATTTAGAGAATTTAAATAAAGTCGAAATTGGATTTTTAATATCACAGACCTTATTTGCATAAATCTCATGTCCGCTTGATTTGTCGAAAAATGTGTAACCACTAGTCAACTAGTGGTTCAATTAGTTGACCACCAAGAGACTATTGGTTAAATAACATACCCATAGAAGATTTTACTGAAACTCTCTGCTTGCATGTTAGTCGATTAGCATTTGACGACTAGTTTGTTGGAAAATGTATACCCTTAAGACAATTATTGTAATTGTAATATGACATCTCGTTCGAAATGATAGTAAGCTATTTGGTAAACTTTATCTATGATGTCCTCTTTGTCACTTCTATGGTTGTTGTTATGATTATATGAAGCATGGATAAAGTCTCAGTAATTATGAGAGGAACATCGGGATCATAATAAGTCATGATAATGAGTTCAATGTGTCCGTCGATCATATGTCCAAAATTGTTCCTAGTCAAAGGAATATCGAGGGGACATTGATATTCCAATTAGACCAGTGTGCATTAATCTGTACCATCAGATGATAGTGACTAGCCTTATAGTCACTCAGTGTTAAGACATCGTTAGATAATGCACATGTGCTTATTAGGAGAACAAGTTCACAGAATGACTCGCCAGAGATATTTCTATATGGTTATCATACTCTTAGTGTCAACAGAAGATCTCTATTGGTAGTTGGTGGAGGTTAGTCCTTTGACCTGAGATGTGCTAAAGGACTTTGCATGGGTAATATTATTCTTTGGTAGATATCAAACATTAGCTCTACGACTAATTTGTAGATACATGTTGGGTATAGTTGGAAGCATGTGAAGGGAGTGGCCATGCTGCTGGGATTCGTCTCCTTTAGTATGAGAGGTTAGTGTCACATTTAAGTAAATGGATCCATAGTATCTCTGGACAGGGTAGTATATGAACTTGTTAATGAGTTAACAAATGTCATCAACCCAATAACTACAGGATCACATTTTACTTAAAGGGTTTAAGGTGTAATGGAGTTTGACTCTATACCGTACTGTAGACACATTAGCGACATAGTGATGACTAACGGACCAAACTGCATGGAATCTGTCACGGTAAGGGTCGGATTATCTCGAAGAAATTTCCGTCTCTCAAACCAGATAATGTTGATTCTGAAATATGGGTTAGCATGCTCAGCTAGGGTCACTATCGATCGTTGACACGATGAGATCGTGGTCACTACTATAGTAGGAATTGGGCTATTAGAGTCCACACTGATAATGAAATCCTCACGAAAAGTGAAGGAAGAAACTATGAGTATATATAATATACCTGGGCTAAGATCACAAGAGGTTGTGATCAAATAAGAAGAAGAGATCAAGTCAACATAGACTAGTAAACTGGCGCTTAAGCACCAGTCGACTAGGCATATTGTAAGTTGTACATAGAGTTGACTAGTCGACTGGCTTCAGTAACTAGTCAACTAGCTAACTAATGCTGACATGGCAAGACACGGCTTTGATACGGGATTTTGATAGGGAATCAACTCTAATTCGTATCCAAGAGTTTTACTGCGATTAGAACTTATTATGTACGCTTATTCTTCTTTGTTTGTTTAGAGATAAGGTTGAGTTCTATGCGAACACTCAATCCGAATTAGATTCGGCTCTCCCTTAGTATTGTATAAAAGGGGGCTACCCAGCCCTCTAGAGACACATGAAATCTCTCTTGAGACAAAGTAAGAGTTTTTTCCTTCTCCTTCTTTTTCGCTCTAGAAAAACAAGAAATGCGGTTCGAGTCCTTTTGGCTCGTGAATCGTGGTGGTGTTCTTCATCCCGTAATTCATCTAAGACACTCGTTGGAGAAAGGGGATCTAAGGCATTGCTTAGATGAGGTGAACGCACCGATTCTGCTCTTCACTGAAAGAGATTAAGGATCGGCGAGTATCGATTGAGTATACTCACGCAAAGTTACAATCTTTATAGTTTTACTATTCAGCAATATAATTACTAGATTAGCAATAGATTCTTATTTGACTAGTAGTTAGAAAATTTTGAATTTCTGTCTTTTGCTGCATGATCTAAATAGTTTAGATTACCAGCATTATAACCTTACATTAGTATCAAAGCTTTGCTTTTATTTAGGTTTTTGTGCAGATATAAACCTGTTAGAACTTTAAAAATTATATTTTTATCGTCCGAACATTGTATTTGAGTAAATCACCTATTACAAGGATTAGTTGACTAGTAGTCAACTACTGGTCGACTAATTGTGGACTAGTCAACTAGGCTGTAAGGACTAGTCGACTAATCCACCTATATGTGATTTGAGTAACCTGCAGATTGTGAATTAATCAACCATCATATGATGACTAGTCGGCTAATCCTGTAACCGACATCGTTTTTTGATGATTTTAAATCTTTGATTTTAAGTAGAAGATTTTTCTCGAGGTGTTATATGATAATATGGATTAAATTGTTTAATCATGATTAATATTCAGAGGTTATGATTTTAATAGAATTTTTGAAATTGTTTTGAGATTCTTTTAAAATAGTTTCATGGTAGGATCACATGGATATTAGCTATAATATGGTTATAGGCTAAATAATTATGAGGATCCTACAACCACTCTGATGTTGGTAATCTAACCTAACGGTGTAAGACGTTGCCCCGTGGTCCTAGTAATTAGTTAGAGATTTTATTTAGATCTCCCTGCATGATTTCTTGCTAAAGTAAATGAAATCACTTGATGTGTTGTTGCTTGCAAAATAAAGTTCATTTCCTAGTTGTTTGTCCATGACACATATTTTGCACCAAAACCTAATTAATCCAATTAATTAGCAGATGTAAACCCAAGGAAATTGGAACTCATAAGGTCATAAATATTTTATTGTATTTGAAGTTCAATTAATCATATTTGTATTTAACGGAGAAAGGTGAGTTTGGGCAAGGTTGTTGTAATTAAGGAATGCGGACTTGTGATTCAATCCAGGAAAAACCTTCCTCCCCAGATTGTGCCTGTATGGCCAAGTGTTCAGATTAAATTCTCTTATCCAACTACATTAAATGACTTAGTCTTTCTAACTATATCAAGTCTATTACGTTCAAAATTCTTTTAAGGATTATCCGTAGCCCTCCATCATTTCAAAGAATGTAGAGTACCTAGATTGATGTTATGGTTATTGGCGAAGGTCAAGCCTTAGTTGTTCAACTCTAGGTGATGCATCTTTGCTACCGTAAGATGGATTCCCATAGGTAGGGGGTGGGGGTGGATAGGCCTTGTAGGCGAAGGTCAAGGGCGCATTACTCACATCCTACTGAATACGAAATGATGGGAATGACTTGACTAGAGTTTATAATTTGTTGGCAAAGCTTAAAGTCATAAATGGCTCGGGTAAAAACCATAATTGAGACTTGCAAAGTGTTGCAATTGACAGAGATTTTGTCTATTGTTATATCTTTAATATTTATAACCGCAAGCACGCTATTGTCGACGTAGCGCTAACGTGTCGTCCATAGGGAGGTTGGGTAATTGAGTACTAGCTCAATCCTAGACCGTAACTAGCTACGTGAGGGATATTTGGAATATGAATAGAATTGGGAGGAACAAATAGAATAAAAAGGAATCGAGGGTTAGGTATGACCCTAATGTGGATTGAGCACGAGTATAAACTCGTTGTGTGGCTATCGAATCACCATGAGGTGAGGTTGTCTGGCCTAAGGGCATTCTCCTAACCCCTCCAAACTTCTGTGGTGCATGACAGGATATTTCCTTATACTACCTTATGCCCCCACTTACGTGGTGCATGACACATCTATCCCTCGTGTAACTAAACCCACTTCCGTAGCGCGTAGCTACACGACGGATGCATTAAGAGATAATCTTTCCCAACCACTGTTCAGCCATATTTTGGGGACAGAACCCCGGTCAATGATAGGAGGACTCTCATTACGCCCCAACTCCCGTTGGCGACGTAATTAGCATGAAGCACATATAGGGATCGAAGCCCTAGAGTAATCCCAACTTCCGTTGGCCATCAATCTAAAAAATCAATGTATGTGGATAATAATTATCCTAAACGTTACCCTAATGAATCATTCAATAGCAAACAACAAGATCAATCCATGCACAAGCCCACAATTAAGGATCCACCAACCCTAGATTAAGAATCTACTCACATAGCATATAGAAATACAGAGATAAACGAATAGAACAATAAGAAATCATCCAAAATATATATGAAATACGAAAACAAAGAAAATACTTAGCTTCCCAACGTAGCAACACAAGAATTCAGAGTTACAAGCGTATCCACGAAGGAGAAACCAAGCAAAAACCTAATCTAACATATCCCTGCTCCTAAAACTAAGAAAAAAGTATGAAAAAGAGGAAGAAAACATCTCCAAAAGTTGGCTCCCCTTCAAAACGGTGCACAAAACCTTTAAATAACACATTAGAAACCTTAACGGGTCGAGAAAAACCCAACCCGAAATGACTGCATGGAGTAATCCATGTGGTCGCATCAATTCTGCCCTAAAATAACACTTTTATGCACTTCTCAGCCTCTGAAATGACACGACCACGTCAATTCAGCTCTTTAGCGCAACTCGTCTTTCAAAAAATGCATAAAATCTCTCCGATCTTAGGAAAACACAAATAAATATGCATTGGAATCATGACAAAATGATCTCCAAATGAAAAATAAATAGAAGTGAAGATAACCACATGGTTATGAGCATATCTTTAGTCTTCGTAAGGGTTATGCACTTTGTTGTGGCATCTCCTCCACGTAGTCGAATGGGGTAGCCACGCGATCGCGTGGCTTCTCTTTTCTTTGGCTTGAAAATGGGGTCGATGCGGTCGTATCGACCAAGTGAAGCGACCATTTCGTCAGAGATAAATTGGGACTGCAAATCCAGAGAATTGCGCGAACCACACGGCCGCATCGTTTCATCGAAATGACCACATCGCATGGGATCTCCCAAAAAGTCCAAAGACTTCTTCTCTAGCCCATGACGTGGGCGTGTGGGTGACCGGCACCCCCACCGTGTGCGGTTATGGGCGCGGTGTCGTTTACCGCAAGTGCACGGTTAGTGTAGGGTGCGGGAATATCGAACTCAGGGAGGCGAGGTTGTGCTTGGGTCAGGTAGGACCTAAATCACCCCGAGGGGCGAGCTATCCCGAATCGGTGAATGGTTGTCACGAAAGGAAATAAAAGGGTATGAACAACAAGAAAGAAAACCCGGGACTTTGGTTTCCAACCCGACGAGAGACTCTCGCCGATACGGCCTACGGGTATGGATAGCGATCGGGATTAGGGTCTAATGGTGAGACGTTGCCTCTGAAAGTGGTACCGGCGTCCCATGGGCCCGATATTCCGGTCGGTGCCCAGGATGATACACCGGACTTCCCGGATTCGATCAGTGGGCACTCCCGTGTCCATTAACACTGATCGATCCCAGGAGCACTAAGCCCGCAACGATAACTCCCAACGTCTCATCCTGCCGCTCCCGCGTGCTAGGATTCGGCGTCTACGCTAAGAGCGTGAGCTATGGCTAGGGAGTCAACCGCCAAGTTTATTCCCCATTGGCCCAACGGTCAAAGGCGGTCTTTTTCCAGCCGATGACAATGAAACACCCCGCGTAACCGTTAGATTCCTACTCCCCTATCGATTTCCTAACCCTATGGACGCATCGGGAAGAGCCCCCGAAGGGGTTTCCACCAAAATCCCAGATTTGGGAACTACTCACAAAAATTCATGAAAAAGCGATCTAAATGAAATTTAACCGTTGGAATCATAATCGGACAATTGCAATGCGGAAGTAATAGAGTAATAAAGACAATACTAAAATTTTAGAAAGATCTGAAAACTTACAAAAGAGTAACAATTACAGCCGTCACAAAGTGAGAAAACAGTAAAAAACTAGTAGCCCCCGTTTCTAGAACCCTAGGGGTTCTATTTATAGACTTTCGCATCAACCGATCGGTTGACAAGTCAACCGATCGGTTGATCCGTTACAAAATAATTACAGAAAACGGCGAGCTTTCACCCGATTACATGAACCGGTCGGGTGAGTTCTTGAGTGACCGGTTGGATCTTGGAGTAGTCGGGTGAATCGATCGGTTCGGCGTCCGTGTCTTCAGCTCTTCATCTTCAGCTATAGATGAACCGATCGGGTGAGAGTCACCCGATCGGTTGGCGTTTTGCTCGAGAAAACAGAGAACAGCCCCCCGCTGAACCGGTCTGTGAACCGGTCGGGTGACTTCCTTATGAGCTGCGGCAGAGACCGGGTGGTGCACGCGTGCATCACCCGATCGGTTGGAGATGACCAACCGACCGGGTGAGGGGCTGAAAGATGAATTCTTCGATGTTTGACCCCCTGGATCACGCGCGACTTCTCCCGTTGCTCCGGGGACTTGGGATATCATCGTTAAACGTCCCCTACGTGGTCAATCCCCTACAATCATGGATAAACAAAGAAAAGTGAAAGAAAACGAGAAAATACACGAAAACGAATAAAAGACGGCGGAAAAACACGGAGAAACACAAAAGAAAACGTGCGTGAATATATGAAATATAAACGCACGTCAAAATCCTCCAAGCTGAACTCTTCCTCGTCCTCGAGGAAGACGAGTGAGAGTAGGAGCTCGGAAGGGAAAAATAGAGAGGAAGAAAGAAAAAGAAAACTCTAAATCCTAGATCGTCCATCAGAGCCACCAAAATCAAAATCGACACACCAAGCAAGCAAATGCCAAATCACACCACTAAACCTAGGAAAACGAGTCCAAATAAGTGTCGTGGGCCCACGCGGTGAAGCGCGAGTGAGTGTGGTCGTGTGCTAGCAAATGGTGTCGCTTTCTACAATGTGCTATGAGGCTCGATATACACAAATCCAAGATATGACCCAAATATCGATCCGAATTGAATTAAGCGGCGAATATAAGTTCAAGCATGCATGAGAAGAGTAGGAATAGAAGCGTATCATGCATCGGGGACTCCACAACTAGGGTCAAGGAAATCACGCCACTATAGCCTAGATACTAGCTAAAGAGTTCCTAAGCCAAGTGTTTTCGATAACGATGGGGGTTGAGATGATGTGGAGTAGAACACTCGGTGCAAATTCTCGCCTTCCCTTTATTCTCGGCAAGTAGGAAAAAATATTCACACAGAATTTTTTTTTGGGTTTTGGGCATTTGTATTTTTTTTTGGATTTTGGGCTATACACAATTTTTCTTTTCTTTTCTTTTTGGTTTTTTCTTTTCTTTTCTCCTTTTTTTGGATTTTTGGGTTTTTGGCTATACACATGTGCACTCTCCCAAGTGGGAGAACGGTACACGACGAGGGGATTTGCACCAAGTAAAACAAAAAAGAAGTCGAAATCTAAACACTTGGGCAAAGGAAACTATTTTCACTAAATAGAGCATGGGCTAAATGGGTTATCTTAGTCCTTAATTGTGGAATCCCGACGCATGCGAATTGAAATATACGATATAAATATAGCATGCATATAGTAGAAACAAATACCGCATATTCAAATCGAAGCATGATAATCTAGGGGTCATCCCTGGACAGGTATATAAAGTAAAATCACAAAGCAGAAGCACACCAAATAGCTAGGCACGACGCACGACTCACAAAAAAGCTAAGTGGACCCACGATGCGTGAAATGCAAGAGGACTCGAAATCCTAGGGTTAGTGAGTGTGATTATCGATGCAATGCTAGGTGTGTGTGAATTTGTGGCGATTCATCATAGGATTCATCTCTTGTAGAAAGAGCTAAAAAAGAAGAAAAGAAAAAAATAAAAACACGATGAAAACGACACAGAAAACGAAAAAGAAGGACTCAAACGATGCACATAGTGCGACTCCCCCAAGCTGAAGTTTGCATTGCTCTCAATGCAATATGAGTGAGTACGTGAGGGCAATGAAAATGGGGGGGGATACGCACTGACACAAAAAGAAATGAAAACAAGGAAAACACATAGATGAAACTGAAAAAGAAAGAAAGCTCAAAATCAAAATCAAACAATACGAAAATAAAAAGAAAAACACACGACACGACAACCAAAAAGTGAAAAACAAGCACACACACAAAAATGAGAAAAACAAACAAAACACGACAGCACACCAAAATAGACGTCCCCCAAGCTAAACCAGACAGTGCTAGCGAAATGATATGATCGATGAAATCCAGAGATATGCAAGGCGTAGTCAATCGGATTCGCTGGAACTGGAATGGTAGGGGGAGGGGGAGGAGGGAGGGGAATAGTGAATGAAAGAATCCTCAGAGGAAGAGGAGGGTGTGCCTATGGGTGAAGGAGGGGCGACATGCTGGAGTACGGGAGGATCGATGTGCACCGGGGGGCTGTGGTGGAGGAAGATCGTACCAGATGGGCCGACAGTTGGGTGCCAATCGGGAGGATCCAAGGGTGGTAGATGCACTAATGGAGAGTACCAAGGATCGGGGTAAAACTCCCAAGGTAGATGAGACGGGGGGTAGGGTAGGCGCAAAGGGGCCAAAGGTGGCAGGATCGCGAAAGGTTCGCATGCTGGGCTATAGAGGTAGACAGCACGGTCTTCACCGAAGGGAGTGAGCATATTGATATCGATCAAGTAATTGCGATCAATACGGCTACGTCCAGGCAAAATAGGGAGATCGGGAGGTACCCTCAGAACACAGCTAACAATAAGAGTGATCATCCCACCATAACAGATGGAACCAGAAGTGGCGCGACTAACGGCAAAAATTTCGTGGACGATCCAATGAGCGGCGTTTATGGGCATAGGGATGTGCCCAAGGATCCTGTCATCGGACATGGCATAGAGAAAGAAGAGCTCATCCCTAGATACAGTGGACACATCCACGCGGGCGAAAACAGTGTTGGCGAGGATGCAATGTGCGAGGCGGTAACACGGGTGAATAATGTAGGAGGCAGGAGCCTCGGGTGGAAAGGTGGTGTACCGGGCAAATCGTTGCCAAACACCATCAGCCTGAAATTGAGAGTAGATGTCGGTTCGATCGTGGGTGGAATGGTCAGTATTAAGATCGAGGTGACGGAGATTAAGGATATTGTTCAGCTCGATGAAACCCAGAGAAAAGTCGCAATTGAAAGCGCGGAAGGAGAAACCCCCATCAAACAACTCGAGGGAACTGAGGAATTCAAGCGTGAGATTTCTGTGTGTGTGAGCATGGATGTGAGAGAGGGTATGGCACCAGATACAGTTGAAAATTCTGGCGACGTCGTTCGAAAGCCCTAGAGCTTTGAGTTGGGGCGATCGGCGAAGAGTGTAGGTCTCATCGGGCGGTGAAGTAGTGCTCTCAGACGGTCAGACTGCTCTTCCGTAGAGGGGTTTATGCCAAGGAAAGAGGGGGAAAAGGGGCCGTAGAGCGGATCACGGCGTGAAGATGATGCAATCTCTTTCCCTTTCTTAGACATGGCGACTATGTGGGTGGTGAAAATGAAAGTGGGGGCGATCCTACGATGAATATATGGCAAGTGAAGCAGATACAACACCAATTTAGGATATTACAGATAAAGTAAAAGATGTGTAGAGTGGAAGAATGTTACCCATCGATGTAGCAAGATCAAGCGCCCGGGGATCTCGCGTAGTAGGAGGAAACAATCCGGGAAGCCGCCGCTCGCTGATCCGACAAGAACAGAATTTTGAAAATTTGGGGCTAGGGTTAGGGTTTGGGGGTTTTGATGATGGAATGTCGACGATGGCGAGGTGGCGGAGGTGGGGAAGTATGGGAGTGAGTGGGGGTGAGGGTTTAGGGACAGTATGTAGGGTCGAGGAAGTCGATTCTACAGCTGGAGGGCGTGAAATCGCGTGGAGGGGATTTTCTGGGGTCGGGTGGCGGTTGCCGTGTGTCAAGGTTATTTATAGGGGCGAAAGTGAACCGATCGGGTGGGTTCTCACCCGATCGGGTAGCCAAATTTCGAAAGTTCTTGTCGGTCAACAGCTACAGGCGAATCGGTCGGTTGAAATGTCAACCGATCGGTTGGCCGCTTACCAAGTTTTTCCCGAGAATTGAGGGCTGCTCACCCGGTCGCTTCAACCGATCGCGCTCGAACTCAACCGATCGGGTGGTATTCCCCAAAAATTTCCGAGAGTTCTCCCCAGCTCACCCGGTCTGCCACCCGTCTCTTCATTACTCAACCGATCGGTTCATTTGGGGACAGATCTCGGCATGTATCTGATACATCCCAACCGATCGGGTGAGTTATCAACCGATCGGTTGGGGCTTTGTTCCTGCAAAAACCAAAAGATTTGTCTAAGTCCCCGAACGGCTGTTCTCGCGGCTGATTTTATTTATAAAAATAGATAAAATAAAGTCAAAAATAAAGCTAAAAATGGGGAAAAGTTTAGAGCATGGGTTGCCTCCCATGAAGCGCACTTGTTTAACGTCGTTGGCTCGACGCCCGCAGCAGATGTTCATGGTGGTTGGTACGGGTGATGCCTGAAGTTCGGCATCTCTTTCTCATTGGAGCTGAAGGCACTTGGAGTAGTCAGCGGCTGGAAAAATACTTGCTCGACTACCCTCCCCTTATTCTTGGGATCCGGGGGGCTTTTCTTTCGTGTTGGCGCTTCCAGCCATCTTCTTCAGGATCCGGACCTCATCTTTAGTGAGGTCCATGGGCTCCTTCCCCGTTCTCCTCGTAGGAGGAGCCTTGGGGAACCCGGGAGGGGTCGTTCTCGCTGCACTTGCTTCTCCAGCAGCTTCCTTGTTCTTGGGGCCATCTCCATCTTCTGAATCCCCCAAGTCATCGGGGGGGTTTCTCAGGAGAATCTCCCAGGAGCTCTCCTCAGCAGCTTTTTCCTCTTCTACCTCAAGCAAATTGCACCGAGGGTCATCATGAGGATCAGGGTGCTTCATGGACAACCCCAGATCAAACTCAACTTTTTCTCCGCTGACGTTCAAAGAGAGTTTTCCGTTCTTCACATCTATTAGAACGCCAGCAGTGGCCATGAAAGGCCGTCCCAGGATGATGGGGGTGTGTGCGTCTTCAGGCATGTCCATGACTACAAAGTCCACAGGCACATGCACCCCTCTCACATTAACGGGGGGGTCATCCACAATTCCCACCGGATATTTGACCGACAGATCAGCTAGTTGTAGGTTCATACTGACAGATCAACTATTTTGCATAGGAGGGGATTGTTTCGATTGCTTCTAGGAAGGGGATTTGCAGGCTTAGGTCCTTGACCATGGCAAAGAACTTGCCATATTTCTCATCAATCTTGGCCTGAGCTAACCGTTGTGGAAATGGCACAACGGTTTTGAACACTTTCGGGCTCCCTTCCTCCTTCTTCTTCTCTTCTTCAGAGACTCCCTCCGGAGTCATAGGATTTGATGACGAAGCACCGACGTCGTTTGATTTTTCAACCAGTCTCTCAATGACCAATGGTGCTTCCGGTTTGCTAGGGGGCACTCTAGTAGGAATTTGTGTCCCGCTTCTCAGAACGATAGCGGACACATTTGCGTGCTCGTGCACGAGTGCCGATGTTTGGGTTGCTCCCCTCGGGTTCACCTCCGGTTGTGGCGGCAATTGGTTTTGTGACCTTGCAAGGTTCGCCACTTGTAACCCCAGCTGGGTTACTTGGTCCGTGAGGGTCCGCTGACCCATTTCCAGCTGTTGATTGATCTTCTCCTGGTTGGTAATATATTGAGTCAAGAGAGACTCAACCGGAGAGACGGCCCTCTGTTGGCCATACTGCTACTGCTGCTGGAACGGCTGCTGATTCCTGGGGGCATAAAATTGTTGCTGAGGTTGTTGCTGAAATGGTTGCTGCTGAAGTGGTTGCTGCTGAATCGGGCTCTGCTATAGCCTAGCCGGCTGATATGTTTGGCGATGCGGCTGCTGAGGCGGCGAGGGCTGAAATGGTGGCCGGTAACTGAAGTTTGGGTGGTTCCGGTTGTTTGGAGAGTAGGCCGGGTTGGAATTTGTCCTCGGTAACGGCGCCATAAACTTGACCGGCGCCCCCGCCGTGTGCGGTTATGGGCGCGGTGTCGTTTACCGCAAGTGCACGGTTAGTGTAGGGTGCAGAAATATTGAACTCAGGGAGGCAAGGTTGTGCTTGGGTCAGGTAGGACCTAAATCACCCCGAGGGGCGAGCTAGCACGAATCGGTGAATGGTTGTCACGAAAGGAAATAAAAGGGTATGAACAACAAGAAAGAAAACCCGGGGCTTTGGTTTCCAACCCGACGAGAGACTCTCGCCGATACGGCCCACGGGTATGGATAGCGATCGGGATTAGGGTCTAATGGTGAGACGTTGCCTCTGAAAGTGGTACCGGCGTCCCATGGGCCCGATATTCTGGTCAGTGCCCAGGATGATATACCGGATTTCCCGGATTCGATCAGTGGGCACTCCCGTGTCCATTAACACTGATCGATCCCGGGAGCACTAAGCCCGCAACGATAACTCCCAATGTCTCATCCTACCGCTCCCGCGTGCTAGGATTCGACGTCTACGCTAAGGGCGTGAGCTATAGCTAGGGAGTCAACCGCCAAGTTTATTCCCCATTGGCCCAACGGTCAAAGGCGGTCTTTTTCCCGTCGATGACAATGAAACACCCCGCGTAACCGTTAGATTCCTACTCCCTATCGATTTCCTAACCCTATGGACGCATCGGGAAGAGCCCCCGAAGGGGTTTCCACCAAAATCCCAGATTTGGGAACTACTCACAAAAATTCATGAAAAAGCGATCTAAATGAAATTTAACCGTTGGAATCATAATCGGACAATTGCAATGCGGAAGTAATAGAGTAATAAAGACAATACTAAAATTTTAGAAAGATCTGAAAACTTACAAAAGAGTAACAATTACAGCCGTCACAAAGTGAGAAAACAGTAAAAAACTAGCAGCCCCCGTTTCTGGAACCCTAGGGGTTCTATTTATAGACTTTCGCATGAACCGATCGGTTGACAAGTCAACCGATCGGTTGATCCGTTACAAAATAATTACAGAAAATGGCGAGCTTTCAACCGATCACATGAACCGGTCGGGTGAGTTCTTGAGTGACCGGTTGGATCTTGGAGCAGTCGGGTGAATCGATCGGTTCGGCGTCCGTGTCTTCAGCTCTTCATCTTCAGCTACAGATGAACCGATCAGGTGAGAGTCACCCGATCGGTTGGCGTTTTGCTCGAGAAAACAGAGAACAGCCCCCCGCTGAACCGGTCTATGAACCGGTCGGGTGACTTCCTTATGAGCTGCGGCAGAGACCGGGTGGTGCACGCGTGCATCACCCGATCGGTTGGAGATGACCAACCGACCGGGTGAGGGGCTGAAAGATGAATTCTTCGACGTTTGACCCCCTGGATCACGCGTGACTTCTCCCGTTGCTCCGGGGACTTGGGATATCATCGTTAAACGTCTCCTACGTGGTCAATCCCCTGTAATCATGGATAAACAAAGAAAAGTGAAAGAAAACGAGAAAATACACGAAAACGAATAAAAGACGGCGGAAAAACACGGAGAAACACAAAAGAAAACGTGCGTGAATATATGAAATATAAACGCACGTCAGTGGGGTAGCCACACAACCGTGTTAATGGATTCTCAGCTTCATGCGAAGTTAGTCTGACTTTCGGCGACGCTGCCATTTGTGTCACCACAAACAGTCGCGTGGGACATGAAACTTCACATCTTCAACTCTATTGATCTTGTTTCTCTGCCTTGCTTCTTTCTTTCACTTCTTTGATTCAAATTGGCTCTTTTAAACTGGATTTCAACCTGAAATGCACACGAACACCCAAAGAGTGAAAATGAACAAAAATGGGTTAAAGGGGTGTATAAAATGTGGGTTTGTGTGGTATAAGGCATGGATAAACCCCACTAAATATGTGTAAAATAATCACTCATCATCTACCAACTATGTAGCGCGATAACTTGTTAGCAAAAATCAAGGTTACTGATTACGTGTTTATATTGTATATTTTACCATCTATCCGTGGCATTTCCATGCATTTTGTTGGTTAATGGAGCTCTATTATGTGCATTCCTGATCATTTAATGTATCTTAGAGTTCATTTTTAGGGAATTTTAGGAATTTTCTGGGATTTTCTGTGGTATTTTAACATGATCATATTACAAAATATAGGATCAAACATCTGGAGGTATACCTCAAGTGTCTGGCGTATCAGATACAAGAGTGAAAAAATTCCATGATATGACAGACGTCTGGAGCACACTTCCCAAACAACTGAAGCACTGTTTAGACTATGGGAAAATCTCCAAATGATTGAACAGTCGACTCCAAGATGGCAATAAAACAGAGGGTTGAAAAATATTTACATAACATGCCACTGGACATTTGATAAGAGTTTTATATATTTATAAACGGCAAGCGCATGGCGTCGTCGTAGCGTTGTACAGGTCATCCGTGGGGAGGTTAGGTGATTGAGTACCAGTTTAATCCTAAGTTATTGTTAGCTTCGTGAATCAAGATCTAAATTAATAACATCAATGGAAAAACCGGGATTAACAAGAACAATAAGAAGAACAATTGTAGAACATATATAATGCACAGAATATATACAGAGAAATACTTAACTTAATGAATCGCTCACAAGAGTCGTTAATTCATGCTTACAAATCAATGATAAAAGAATCTAAACTAATCTAAAACTAATCTACTCCGAGAAACAGTAAATGGGGGTACCACACGGATAAAATCGCATTTTTAGTCGCCTCTCCCCTCTTGAGGTGCCCTAAAACTATTTATAGCCCACTAAAAAAACCCTAACAGATTAGGCAGAGACACGACACGACACGACCGCATCAAAATCGATGTGGTCACATCGAAATGAGCTCAAGGACATGGCTTTAGATGTTCAGGAGATTACAATTCTACGCTGTTGTATGGGGGAGCCATGTGACCACGTTGCTGATGTGCATAACTTCTATCTTGATTATCATTGGGACGACACGATCATGTGTATGGACACACAACCATATTGCTTTGGTTTTAACTCTCCAGCAGCGAGTGATGAGCAAATTTTGGATGCTTTAATCTCACTGGATAATTCCAATTCTTTGAAAATATAAGGATTAGGGGTACTCTAATGAGTGATGAGCAAATCCACACTTGAAAGGAAAATGAATGCAAAGGTATCTTCCTGATACGACCCTCCCAGGATGGGCCAAGACCGAACGACCCAAGCCTGTGTCGCAAGCCCACAGGCCTGGGAAGAGCGAGGCCCCCAAGAAGACTCAGAGTCGGGATGGCCTCGGATCGAAGTGGGTGCAACCGCTGACCCACGCAAGCAGGAGTTAACTGCTCCCCTTAAAACGTGCCCCCTTTAATCACCATTAAGGGGACCTATTACGCCCACCTTCATGACCCATGAAGGCACCATCAAAGTGGCGAATGATCGGGGCGAGATAAGGGGACGTCGAGGAGACGTGGCTGGGAAAGACTCATATAAAGCAACTCAAAGAACAATGTGCAAAGGACCACTTCCTGAATACCCAAAACACAGAGGTATTCCTCTTAAACGACCTTATTTTCCACCTGATAATTCTCCCCCACGGCTCGGCCCAAGGACTCGCGTATCGACCTCCCCATGAGCCATACCGATCCCACCTAGCATCCTTCAGATCCGTTCTGACTTAGGCATCGGAGGGGACTTGGTCGAAACTAAGGTCCGACCCCCCTGACGAGATTTCTCGTCTGTTCAGGTCAAGTAGATCCGACCGTGTCGAGGCTACCCTTCGGTGCCCAACCAGTCAGGAGTTGAACATGCGCACACCAGAGTCTGCTCATCTCCACCCCTACGGAGGCCATCGCCTTGCCAAGGATTCCCTTCGACACATCGACGCTCGGACCCGTGCGCCCTTCGCTGAGCCAAATGAGTCGTGCCCATCGCTCGAAGGCCATACATGCCTCTCGTGATCGTGTTGACCTCCAGCCCTCCAGTCAACCAATCCGTGGTGTAAGAACACCCTGAACATCTGGCGCCGTCTATGGAAAACGAACAAGCACCCACATCAAACAACCACACCCGAGATGATGCGGCCATGCACCTCTAGACGCAGGAGTGCAACAACGGCAACGTCGATGCTGGGGCCAACCAATGATTGCCTGGGTAAAAATGCAACTACCCAACACCTATCCCGAGCTGAGGGGCCAGGCAGGCCGCGGGCAAAGTCAATGGAAACAGATCGTGATGGAACCAATGGCAACCTGCTGCCCATCTATTTCTCTGAAGAGGACCTAAAAGAGGCAAAGCCGCTGCACGATGAAGCAATAGTTGTCTCGACTGTCATTAACACCGCCTTGGTCCGACGACTACTCATCGACACCGAAAGCCCATGCGACATCCTATTCATGTCAACTTTGGAGAGGATGGGGCTGTGAGCCAAAGACCTGGAGCCTTGCTCCGGGCCCATGATAGGCTTCATAGGCCATTTCATGCCCATCGTGGGGATAGTCCACCTCCCCGTCATGCTCGGGGAGCCGCCCAACGCAACCACTCTGACAATAGAGTTTATGGCACTGAGGATTGGTTCAGCATATAACGGTATCATCGGCCGCCCACTCCTCAACGCGGAGATGGCCGTGGTCTCAACCCTCCACCAAATGGTCAAGTTCCAGACCCCGAGAGGGATCAAAAAGATTAGAGGCGACCCGACGAAGCCAAAGATATACTACCAGCTAACTGGCGTGGAGCACGATGTGAAGCATTGCAACTCGATGGATCTTCTCTACCAGAGATACAGCCCGGGCGACTCGAGACCCGCTCCCATGGAAGAGCCGAAACTCATTCCCGTCACGGACATTGGCAGTAGGTTCATCTCCATCGGGTCGAAACTCGACCCGATCCTGAGGGGCGAGTTGATCGGGTGCTTGGAAGCCAACCTGGGCATCTTCGTCTGGTCGCCTGATGATATTCTAGGCGTGGACCCCCCAAGTGATCACCCACTAGTTAAATGCCGACCACAATTTTAAGCCGGTCAGGCAGAAGAAGAGAAACTTAGGCAGAGAGAAGATGAGAGCCGCATCCGATGAAGTAGAGCGCCTGCTCGATGCAGGCTTCATCCGAGAAGTCCAGTACCCGAAGTGGCTGGCCAACGTCGTGATGGTGAAAAAGTCTATCGGCAAGTGGCGAATGTGTGTGGACTTCATCGTTATCAACATGTCATGCCCCAAAGACAGCTACCCGCTGCCCTGCATCGACCATCTCGTGGACAACGCCTCTGGCTACGAGATGCTCAGCCTCATGGATGCTTATTCCGGGTACAACCTGGTTCAAATGGACCTGGAGGACGAAGAGAATACGTCATTTATCACCGATCGGGGGACCTTCTGCTACAATAAGATGCCTTTTAGCCTGAAGAATGCGGGGGTGACCTACCAAAGGATGGTCCACAAGGTGTTCGTTTCCAGATAGGAAGGAACCTTGAGGTCTACGTGGACGACATGATGGTCAAGTCCAGGGACTATGCCGAACATATTTTAGACATTCGAGAGACTTTCGAGTGGATACGAAGACATAACATCAGACTCAACCCCACTAAGTGCACACTTGAGGGGAGGTCCAGAAAATTCCGAAGCTTCATGATCTCCAACTGTGGCTTTGAAGCCAACCCCGACAAGATCGAGGCTCTGGTCAATATGAGCCGTCGACGATCAAGGAGCTGTAAAGGCTGAATGGGCAGATCGCCGCCCTAGGGCACTTCCTGTCCAAATCCACGGAGAGATCTCCCCCCTTCTTCAGGACCCTGAGAAAGGCTCTCGCCGAATATGCCGAGAAGAGGAAGGCCATGGAATGGGACGAGAGCTGCACCCGAGTGTTTGTCAAGCTGAAGGAATACCTCTGCAATCCCCCAATCCTCTCTAAACCCAGGGAGGGGGAACCACTGAGCCTTTACTTAGCCAGTACGGGAGAAGCGGTGAGCTCGGTGCTGATGAGGGAAAACGACTGGGTGCAAAAACCGGTGTACTATACTAGCCGAGTCATGAGGGATGCAGAGGGGTGATATAGCCACATGGAGAAAATTTCCTACACCCTTTTGCTCTCAGCACGACGACTCTACCCCCACTTCCTAGACCACACGATCCTGGTCCAAACCGACTCCCAGCTCTTAAGAGGTTCGATCGGATGGGGAGGATGTTGAATTGGGGAGTAGAGCTGAGCGAGTTCGACCTCTGATATAAGCTGTGGATGGCCATTAAAGGGTAGGCACTGGCAGACTTCATCACCGAATTCACCGTTAATGGAGGAACACCCCCCAGGAGATGAGCCCGAACATGGTAACGCCTCGACCTTTGTCTTTCCTTTTGCCTGACGTTATTCTTGCCAATCAACCAGGGGAAAAAGATGCATGGGTAGTCCACGTAGATGGATCAGCGACCCGGGCGGGGAGCAGGGCCGGCATCGTCATCTGGTCCCCCGACGTGAACACCATCGAGTATGCGCTCCGGTTCGAATTCCCAGCCATCAACAATGTGGCAGAGTACAATGGCGCCGTCAACGGCCTGAAGCTAGCCTGGGCACTGGGGGCAGACTCCGTATGCCTTCTTAGGGATTCCAAGCTTATCATCAACCAGCTGCAAGGAGAGTATGTGGCCCGAGAAGAGGCGATGCAATGTTACCTAGCCTCGGCCAAGACCGTGCTGTCCAGGTTCAAACACGTCGAGACCCTCCACCTGTCGTAATCAGAGAACGCCAGAACAGACGCCCTGTCGAAGCTGGCCTCCTCTTCCCGTAAGGAGTTGGGTCGTACCATCTACATCGAGAGTCTCTGCTCCCCTAGTACGGAGATTAAAGAGCTGATGGTCATCGATGCAGAACCCACCTGGATAGATCCATCGTGCGGTACCTGACCACTGGAGAAGTTCCAACAGACCAAGACGAGCGTTGGGCACTGGAACGAAAAGCCCTTCGGTATGTGCTCCACGAGGGAGTGCTATACAGAAGGCGCTGGACGAAAACCGATGTCCTCCCATACTTCAAGTGCCTCAGGCTGCAGGAGGCCGACTACGTCATCTGGGAGATCCATAAAGGGATCTGCGGAAATCACCATGGGGGTAAGATGGTCGCCATGAAGATCTTAAGACAATGATACTACTGGCCGGCCTTGGTCAATGACTCGACTGAGTACGTTTAGAAGTGCCCTGAATGCCAGCGGTTCGCCAAGCTTGGCTCGGCTCCCCCGGTGGAACTCGTCCCGTTAATCAGCCTCGTCCCCTTTGCCAAGTGGGGGCTGGACATCCTCGGTCCCTTCACCTCCGGGAAAGGGCAGAGGAAATTCCTGATTGTGGTAGTGGATTACTTCACCAAGTGGATCCTGGCCGAGCCACTAGCCACCATTACTTGGAAGATGGCGAACAGCTTCGTATGGAACTCCATCATCTCCAGGTTTGGGATACCTCGGTCCATCGTCACTGACAATGAAAAGTAGTTCGATTCTACAGGATTCAAATATTTCTGTGCGGATTGGAAGATCAAGCTTTTGTTTGCCTCCGTGGCACACCCCCAGACTAATGGGATGGCCGAAGCCACTAACAAATGCATCATCGAACCACTTCGCAAGAAAGTGATGGAAGCACAAGGATAATGGCCGGATGAACTTCCTGGGATACTCTAGTCATACTGGACAACCCATAAGGAGGACACGAGAGAGACCCCCTTCATGCTCGCTTACAGCGTCGAAGAAGTTGTGCCCATTAAAATGGGCGAGGAGTCCCTCCGCCTCAGACATTTCGACGAATAGAGAGACTCGGAAGGCTTGGAGCTCAACTTAGAGCTCGTGGACGAACAACAAGACCAAGCCCTGGCCTCGATCGTTTGACAAAAACAACGGGCGGCCAGCTACTACAACTCCCGAGTAAAAGGAAGAAGTTTCTACCAAGGAGATCTGGTGCTCAGGAAAGCGATCTTTAACCTGGAGGTCGCCCGCAAAGGGAACCTAGCTGCTAAATGGGAAGGGCCCTATAAGGTCACCGAGGTCCTCGGCCCTGCCACATACTGGCTCTCTACTCTAGGAGGGAAGGCACTGACTCACACCTAGAACGTAGAGCAACTCCATAAGTACATGACTGAATGTGTAAAACATTTTCCTCCCGCAATCTAAGTGAATGTACTGAAAGGAGAAAACGATCAAGAATGAAGAGCTCTTTCTACATCTAGTCGTTCCTCAGGCCCAGCTGGGGACACCTCCCTAGCAGACATATCACCGGATCGACCATAAGGCCATGGGCAACTCCCCCAGCAGACCGATCCATCGATCGAACGTAAGACTGGGGGAATCTCCCCCAGCAGGCCGATCACTGGCTCGACCATAAGGCTGGGGCAATTCCCCCAGTGGGCCGATCTGTCGATCGACTGTAAGGCTGAGGGCAACTCCCCCAGGGACCGTAAGGCTGGGGGCAACACCCCCAGAAGGCCGATCCATCGATCGACCGTAAGCCTGTGGGTAGCTCGCCCAGCTGGTCGATAGATCCGATCGACCATAAGGCTGGGGCAACTCCCCCAGCAGGCTGATCACCCAATCGACCATAAGACTGTGTGCAACCCCCCAACAGGCTGAGCACCCGATCGACCGTAAGGCTGGGAGCAAGTCCCCCAGCAGGAAGATCACCAGTTCGACCGTAAGACCGAGGGAAACCCCTCGATAGGCCGAACATCCGTTTGACCATAAGCTAGGGGGCATTTCCTTGGCACCGGCCCAGCGGATCAATCATCAAGCAAGTCGACGTGATTCCCCTAAACACGTCTTCTTAAACATCCCGACCGGGATTGCGGGAGGGGGCATATCACCACAATGCAAATGAGGAAAGATTTTTATCAATATGGTCGGCGTAAACCTGTATATTACAGAAATCGACAAAATGCCAAAGGTCATGTACAAAGCGACGAAACAAAAAGAGGAAAAGCTAATGGGCTCGGCCCCTACTCCTTCCTGAGCAGTCGAGGCATCTGCAGGAGCATCATACGGCTGAGCGACACCCTCAGGGCAGTTGACGTCCGCCCCCTCATCATCCTCGGAATCCATCCGGAGCTCCTCGAATGAGATCCTTGAATGCAGGAATCTCTGCTGGATCTCTCTCCGACAATGTGCAAACCCCCTCTTGAACGCCACATACATCCCGTGACGATGAAGGTCGTGGCATACTCATCCATGGCCTCCTTGGTGATTTATGTGGGGTCCACTGCCTCCGACTCCTTGATCCGAGCCTCAAGAACGACGACCTGGCGCAGGTGCCCCGCCCTCTCCTTCTCGCTCTCCTGGGAGCCTTTGCTGAGTTTGGCCAAGAGAGCGTGCTCCCTCTCCTCCACCTTCTCCAGCAGGTCTTCGAGATCCTTGACCTTGGTCCACTCCACCGAACCACCAAACTCTCTGACCTCAGCAGCCTTCTCTAACTCGGTAACCCTCTCCTCGGCCTTCGATTTCGCGGCAAGCGCCAAAGCCCTCTCTACGTCCGACCTCTCCAGATCAGTCGAGAGCTCGGAAATTCGGGTCTCCAACAACTTGACATGCACCTAGGCCGCCAGAGCCACCTCGTCGATGTCCTCCCATGCTGATGGCTTCTGGGCGAGACCTGCACTTGCACCCGAAAGCGCCATGAATTGGTGACTCATTGAAAGGCCGACCGAGGACAACTACGTCAAAGGAAAGACACAAATTAGAGGTGCCTACAAAGGGTGAAGTGCACTGCCACAAAAGATCTTACCTGTTGGCCAGCCTATATCACGAAGGCTGCACGTCTGTCGCCTCTCACCCCATCCAGCACGGATTGGTCCTGGGACAGGCAATAGTTCTCAGCCAGCCGAGCTGTGACCATGTAATTGGAGAAGACGAACTCCTTCAGTCCCACAGGAAAGCGAGAACTGAGTAACCCCTCCCCCGACCACGGTAGATTGGCCTCGACCGATCTAAACATAGCCAAGGACGACTCGTAGTCCTTCGAGAGCGGCCTCGAGCAGGAAGGCGAGGGGCCGCCCAAGGCGACTTATCCTTCGTCTGGCAAGGCTGGACGGGAGCATCAAGGAGGGAAGCATCCGTAACACGGACCTGCGCTTTCTTTCGCTCGCCCCCTCCCTGAGCCGGAGGCACCTGCTCCCTCGTTTGCTTCACACCCACCCCGGAGGATCCAGCGTGCGGCTTCTTTCGAACCTCCAAAACATGATCCCCCCTCCGCAGGCTGGGATATGGCACGAAGGTCGGAATGAAGGGCTGAGAAGGGCCCTAGCCGAACCCACCAGCAAAATGGACAAGTTAAAGAGACGATCTTACTTAGGCAAGATACGCCTGATAACCTCTCCAAACCCAGGGTTCCGAGAGACTCACTGATGGGCCACACGGCCTTCCTCAGGACGTGGTCCGAGAAGAGGACGTCAATTATTTGCTCGATGACATGGACGACTAATAAGATGTCGACCACCTTGGCCTCTGCATCGGTGAGACCCCCTAACTCACGGGTCAGCGAGCTCGTTTCCTCCCATCGGACCAAAAAATCCACCTCTATAGGGAAGCCCACGAAGACATACTCCCCATTCCAATGCTTCACGGAAGTTGGCAACCTCAACACCAAGCTCTTCTTCAGACGTGCACTGATGTAAAGCCAGGCACCCGACTTGTGATGGCTCATGCGAAAAAATTGGTCGAAAAGGCAAAGGTGATCATGCCCGGTATACACCCGAAAAACGATTGTAGCCTTACCGCAAGCGCATGGTGAAGTGGCGAGCGGGTATCGAACACAGGGAGGACAAATGACAGAACTCTATCTTGATCACCTAGCTATTGTTGGAAGAATGGAAAGGTTTTGGGAATGTTGTCACAGTCGTTCAAATAACAAATAGAATTCTATATAATAAAAGCGTCTAGGGCTAGGGAATCCCCACTATGGATCGTCATTTATCATTGTAAATCGTGAATCTCAATGTTGCAAGGCTTGAATTTAGGTGAACTAGTCGTAACTGAATTTAGAACCATGCTCATGCTCTCGCGCTATTGCCGGTCTATAGCAACCTAGATTAGAGTCCACTCTCGTGCAAACCCTAACCTAAGCCACTAGCATGAAGATCGACATCATCGTCCAATCGCACCTCGAGCCCACTCTCGTGCAAACTTGATCTACGATCTAGGTTATGATGGTTTGTATTCATCCAATCTCTTGCAAACGAATATGAGTATAGATTTATAATAAAAATCCTAGTTTTGGTCTAATCTCTTGCAAACCAAGTCTAGAGAATCTCGATTATAAACCTAAATCGAATATCTAGGCCTTCCCAACGATTGAAATCCAATCTCTTGCAAACCCCAATCAATGAAAATTCCTAGCTATTCGTAGTAAATCAATCACAACCTAACCGTTTATCAATCCTAGTAACAATTCAATTCATTCATTACAATTCTAAGATTGGATCCATAGTGTTCATCCCCAAACCCTAGAATGACGGAACTACTCACAATTGATCATAGCAATCACAGAAATAACGAATAAGATCATAGCGCGATTCATGGTTAAGAGAAAATAATTCATAAAAACTAGAAATTTAGATAGAAAGAGCAAACCAAATTGCGCGTCTTTGATCTCCAGCTGAAAATTACAATAAGAATAGCCGTCAAAATTAACTTCAAGTCTCTCTTAAAACTAGGAATAAAACTAGCCTTAAATACAAGCTAAAATCGTCTAGAAAATCCTGACAGATTTGGCCCTGGCGCAGCCCAAAACCTTAATTCGTGACACAGTCGGACTGCGCTACTCGGCCAAGTGGAACATGTCACTCGGCCGAGTGACAGACCCAAAGAAAAACAGAGAAACTGGGGTTTTTCGGGTCTGTTGCTCTGTCACACTCGGGCGAGTGGTCTTCTTCACTCGGCCGAGTGAGCTTTCTTGCTCGGCCGAGTGGGTCTTCTTCAAAATACAGTAAGTCGGTTGAGTTTTCAGTAGAAAAACCATGTCATACTCAGGCGAGTGGATATCTTCACTCGGCCGGGTGAGATTTCACACTCACCCGAGTGGACTTTGACTCAGTGTGCTCCCGTTTCTGTTGTACTCGACCGAGCACGTTCCTTCACTCGGCCGAGTGAACTGTCTGTTCGACCGAGTGAGCTGCTGCTGGGTCTCTTTCTTCTTCTCCTCTCTTCCTCGTCGATTCTATCGAATTTCTTCCTCTTCTGCTCATCATCTAGAGCTGCTAGCTCCTAAATAAGGCCGTGGGCGATGCTACGGTGCGTGTGAAAGTCCCTTGATCTCATTTTTTCTCTAAATCGCTCCATATTTCCTGAAATACGACAAAAACAGGAAATAGTGAAAAGTTACGCGATATCGTTGTATAATCGTGAAAAACGCAATATGGGCGATTGAAATGTCATGAAAACATGCAGAAAAAGGTGTAAAATAAGGAGCGATCAAAATCCTCCAAGCTTGCCGCTTACTCGTCCTCGAGGAAGATGAGTAAAAAGGCGAACCCGGCGAGTAAAAAATAAGGAAAAAGGAAAAAGAAGATAGAAAAGAAATCGAAGAGGGTGGTGCTAGATCATTTTCTCAGGACGTGGAGCTGCTTACTCAATTATCATACAATGAATGAAAACATGCCAAAGGCTTTTATCTCAATATCATGATCATATATAAATCCATTCGATATAGAGACATAAGGATATCAAAACTATATGAAACATGAAATCATTCTAGAATTAGCATCGTCTGAAGCATCCAAAGTAATATACATAATCATAGATCGCACACTTTTCAATTAATCGCTTTTTATTTGGAGTATAAGAGGTATCACACAATATGAAGAAATAAGAATTGAAAGAAGTGGTATTCATGAAATGCATGCCAAATTTCAATTCGTAGATTCGTAGTACTCCTAGTAATCTCCCTGAGTATAGAAAATTACCTAGTTTAGGTCGTCATGCATAGACAAGTGGTCGCTCTCACACATCATTGGATCCTCTTTCCCAAGCTTATCTATAAGCGTGGTGGCATCAAGTAGAACAATAAGGCTTTTCCCATTTTTGAAAGCTCCAAGAAAAATAAAAATAAAAGAGGAAAAAGAAAGAAAGAAATGGGATCGTGTATAAACTTCTTTTTGTTTCTCTCTTTTTTATTGTTTTATTTCTTTCTCTTTTCTTCTTCTTCTTTTTTTCTTCCTTTTTTTTGAAACTCATATACACAATAACAATCCCAAATAAAAGATATAGAGATATGCATATTTTTTTCTTTTTGATTTTGGGGTGTTGGAGCTTGGACTTTATAGCAAGGGGAAGATGCCAATATAAGATTTGCTAAAGGAAGATTCACCAATGATTTTAAGTATAAAAATAAAGTTCAAGATATATGGAGAAAGAAAAGTATGCAACGCTCAGTTCACTCTTTAAGATGTGCATGACAACTTTCAGTAGAGTAGTGTAATCTACTCAGTTTGATTTCAGAAAGTAAACTAATCCAGTTATATCAAAATGGCATACATTCAATCAACCTGAACGTTAAGCGTACAATTTTCATGTAAAACGAAGTGAGAGCAGACAACAAAGCAGTACTCCAAATATAGGTAATCAATGCGTGAAGTTTGGTGTGTTTTCTATGAAAAGTATACAATATAAATCATCAGACTCAGCTAATGGTAGAATTTCGTTCATATTCATATAATAAAGATGCAGGTTACTATTCTGGAGAGAATGGCAAAGTATAGCATATGATATCTGAAATAAAAAAGATGGCATGACAAGAGAATATGCATATAAAAGTAAACTAGCTCGAGGTCATCGTCATCACAAAAAATTCATCTCTAGCAAAAAGGGATAAAAGAAACAAGGATAGAAGAAAAATAAGAACTACTATACATATGCAGCACACACAATAAATAAGAAAACGTGATGCATGAGAAAAAACATGAGAAAAGTGGGTGAAAATAAGTGGAAAATAAAGAAAGGAGGAAAAATGAAAATAAAAATGAAGAAAATGAAAAGTGCGTGAGACACTCACTCCCCCAAGCTAAACTTCAAAGTGTCCTCAATGTGCTAAGTGTACAGAGTTAACGGTAGCGGAGAGAGCCAGAAAATCCCCTCTTATCCCACTAACGGCCCCCTTTAGAGCACACAGGTGATGAACTAGGGTGTCGGGGGGAGGAGGGGCAGAGGGTCGAACAGATGGGGATCGGGGCTGTCTTGCACTGCTATCATAGACAGGTGGAGCCACTACGGTGTGAGGGTGCGGTGCTGTGCTCACTAAAGGACGCTTGATCGCTCCGGAATGTGACCCAAAGAGCGGTTGTAGTTTTACCGCAAGCGCACGGTATAGCGACGAGCGGGTTATCGAACACAGGGAGGACGAATGACCGTGCTTGTTCCAATCAACCTGGCTGTTTAAGAAGAGAGAAATTTTCCTTTGGCGATCCTGTCACAATCGTCAGACAAAGTACGGAAATATCAAATCAAATAAAGAACGTCTAGGGAATGGGGAATTCCCGCTACTCACCGTATTTCGTAAATGTGGTTCATCGGTATCAAAATTGCTAAAATAAGATTTTGGATGAACTAGTTGCAACTGAATGTAGAACCAAGCTCACGCTTTCACGATGTTGCCGGTCTATAGCTATCCTAGGTTTGGGTCCAATCTCTTGCAAACCCTAGCCTAGAAAAGCTAGCATTAGGATCAACATCATCGTTCAATCGCGCACCGAGCCCACTCTCGTGCAAACTCGGCCCACGACCTAGGTTGGGATAGTTCCTACCCGTCCAATCTCTTGCAAACGGGTATCTGCACGGAATTGCAACCGGGAATCCTAGTATCGGTCCAATCTCTTGCAAACCGATACTTCGGAAATTCGATTCCAACCCAATTCGGATTTCTAGGGTTTCCTATCGAATTGCGATCCAATCTCTTGCAAATCCCAATCGGTATGAACTCCTAGCTAACCGTAATAAATCGCTCCCAAACTAATCCCTAATAACAATTCTAGCAAAATTTCCACCAATTCATCACAAATATGAAATTGGGCTTGTAGGGTTCATCCCCATGCCCCAAGACGTGGAGACTACTCACAATTCAGAGCACAAACACAAATATAATCAATGAAATAGACAAGAGAATTCATCACAATATTGAGATATGCAATAAAAATAGAATTTTTAGAGAAGAGAGAGGCAAACCAATGGAGTTCTTCAATTAATCCAACAAAAATCAACTTTTGTCTCCTCTCCAATCACAAGAATAAAGCTAAAAAGTTAATCTAAAAAGCTGCAAAAATCTAAGAGAAAAGCTCTCTAAAACTAGGGTAAAAACAGGGGTTAAATACCCCCCAAAATCATCCAAAAACTGTGACCAAAATACCCCTGCGCAGCCTGAAATCCGCAATTTTCGCTACAGGCAGCGCGTCGCACTCGGCCGAGTGACAAAAGTCGCTCGGCCGAGTGAGAAACCCTGTAATTTTCCAGTAAGTCTTGATCTTCAGGGGTCTTCACTTCGGGGGCGGCTCGGCCGAGTGAGTTGTCGTCACTCGGCCGATGGCTTCTTGGTACTCGGGCGGTCGGGATTATCCACTCGGCCGAGTGGGTCTTCTGAAGCTCAGGCAGCCGAAAAATAGTAAGTTGGCGATTTTTGAATGGCTTCGTCTGGGCGCCACTCGGGCGGAAGGGATCTCGTAACTCGGCCGATGTGGTCTCCGTCGCTGCGCCGAGTGCACATATGAAACGTATCCGATCTGGTCGGCCGAGCGGTGTCTCGCTGGTCGGCCGAGTGACTCCTCCACTCGGCCGAGTGGGACACCAAAAATGCCCAAACAGCTTGTTTTGGCCTCCTCGTCGCTCCTGCGACGTCCGTTCTTCTTCCGCTCCTCTCCAACAGCAAAATACCCCTTGGGGAGGTCGTCGGTGACCCTCTGGAGTAAGCGCATCTCGAGATCACTCCAAATGCTCCAAATCACCTGAAATACGACAGAAACAACAAATCGTGAAAAGCATCGCAATATCGTCGATATATCGTGAAAAACATGATTTGGGCGATCTAAATGGCATGCAAACATGCGGGAAAAAAAGTGTAAAATAAGGAGTGATCAAAATCCCCCAAGATTACCTCTTACTCATCCTCGAGGAAGATAAGTAAAAGGCGAACCCGGTGGATTCGGAAAACGAAAACGGCGAAAAATGAAAAATGAAAAACGGAGAAGAATGAAAAACGAAATAAAAACAAAGAAGAAAGATAGAAGCGAAGAGGTAAGCTGCTAGATCATTTTCTCAGGACGTGGGTTCCGCTTACTCATATAGCATGCACTGAATGAAAAATACATGTCAAAGAGTTTTATTTTGATATCATAATATAATAGTGCAAATAGAAATAGAAAACCCACGAACAACGATATAATCATGAAAAATGGAATAATTTTAGAATTAACATCGTCTGAATCATTTAAAGCGGTATACAAATCGCAGATCACACACTTTTCAATTGAATGCTTTCTATGAGGAGTATAAGAGTATCACACAATAGAATAGAGAGAATAGAAAAGTGTGGATTCCATGATATGAATGCTAGGCTTAGATTTCTGGATTTCGTAAAGCTAGAAATAATCTCACCGAGTATAGAATATTACTTAGCCTAGGTTGTCGTGCAACGTCTGTTGAGTATTGGACTCACCGGATTTGGTTTTGGATGATGAGCAAACATAAATATATCATGAACTAACATTTTGTGAGCGCAGTTATGGAGATCGTCGCCAAATTCACGAGAACACTCAAAGAGACATCTTAAGACTTCTCAAAGCTCGTATTCAATGTCTAAAGCTTCGTTGAAGCTTTTGGACCTTTTTGGAAGTCATGAAGATTTAATTGAAGCTTTGAAGACGGATCGCTAAGGTTTATTTTATAGTCTTTTAGCTTTGATTTATAGAATGTTAAGCCTTGAGTTATTCTTACATTTCTATCTTCATTACGCTCATATCGTAGCTCTAGGATATTCGTACAAGTTCATTCTAACTTCCTCGAAGCGTCGCGCTTCGATTCGGATTTGTATGTGCATGTTAGTTGGTACAAGAACAAGTACTGACCGACTAGATGGTGATCTAGTCGGTCGGCAGCTGTTCTTGGACCGACTAGTTTGATTCCTTAATTTCTTGGACTTTACTATTTACAGTTAGTCGGTCTACGTTGACTCACCGACCGACTAGTTTGTGAACTAGTCGGTCAGTGATGCTTCTTTGACCGACTAGTTGTGACTTACTGTTCACTCTAAATTTCTCATATGCTACTGTTTATCGTTAGTCGGTCTAAGAACGTTTGGTGACCGACTAGTTGACAATTTAGTCGGTCAACTTTTGTTCTTGGACCGACTAAGTCACTTTGTACTCAGACTAATTCTTTTTGCTCTTAGTCGGTCTACGTTCATTGGCTGACCGACTAGTTGTGAAACTAGTCGGTCAGACAGTCTTCTTGGACCGACTAGATTTCTAGGTCTGAAATCTTCATCTGTTCACTGTTCACCTCTTAGTCGGTTCATGTTGTTTCACCGACCGATTAGTTGATGAACTAGTCGGTCAGTGGTTGCTCTTTGACCGACTAGTCTGCTTCAGATTTAGATCCGTTGGAGTTTTGAAAGCGACGTTTCTCTCTCCCTTTTCCATTGATCCTTTAAATACCTGAAGGGGTTATTTCAAGGGATCCAAGGCTGTTATTTCAGAGTTCTATTGATTCAAAGAGAAGCTTTCAACTCTCATCTTCAAGCTCTCCCATTATCAAGAATCTCTCCCTCACTCTCATTCCTCTAGAGAGATTCATTGGTTGTGAGCCTTTCAAGCCAAGGGCTTGATTCTAGGTCATCCATCTCATCCCTAGGCTTCCATTGCTGGTCATCTTCTTGAAGCTAGGGTTTGGTGACTCTTCCTCCATCAAAATCCTCTTTGCCCTAATTTGGTAAGAAATCTCAAGGCATAGGTATTTTGTTGGTAAGCATTTCATTTCAGTTATATTTGAATTGTATACTCTCAGTTGTGAGAGGTTTTGCGTGATACCGGGTTGTGGGAGTCACGGTCATCGATTGTAGGTCGATTGCACTTGTGAGGTTTTCGCAAGTGTTCATATTGGAAATCTTGAGTTAGGGTTTCTAACTCAAGTATCCGGAAGGGATCCGGGTGGTTGGGACGTAGGATCACCGGGAACAAGTCGGGGAGACTTGGGTGGATCCGAACCCATTAAACCATTTGTTTGCGTTTGCATTTATTCTTGTTGATCGTTGTTATTCCGCATTGTTGTTTGTTAATTGCACGATAATTAGGAATAACTCTCCTTATTATTTAAAAGTACTATTCACCCCCCTCTAGTACATGTGCAGTAGCTTCCCATGGCACTACAATTGGTATCGGAGCCAGAGTTCAAAGCTACAAGGTCAAAGCTACTTAGTCTGATACCAAACTACAATTGGTATCAGAGCCAAGTTCAAAGCTACACATAGCCAAAGTTGAGAGCTATGACGAACAACGACTACAACGTCTTCAGGAACCGCGATGGAGCTTCTTCAGTTATGGAAGGACTATCCTCAGTCAGGCCTCCACACTTCAACGGTACCAACTATGGGTACTGGAAATGCCGGATGCAAATTTTCCTCCGGAGCGCTTCACTATGGAGAGCCACCATGACGGAGTATGTCGAACCTTCCGAAGAAGATTTCGCGAAGTGGACTCCCGCGGAGGTCGCCGCGGAAGTAGCCAATGCCAAGGCAATGAATGCCTTGAATTGTGCGTTGGAGTCCGAGGACTTCAACAAGATATGCACATGTAAGAGTGCATATCAAATATGGAACCAACTCCTCATATTGCACGAAGGATCGAGCACGGTAAAAGATTCTAAACTCGTCGTTGCTAATAAAGAATTTGAGTTGTTTCATATGGAGCAGGGCGAAACCATGAAGGAATATTACGCTCGCTTCGTGGATATATCAAACGACTTGGAAGCTCTTGGGAATGTCTATACCCAAAAGGAGAAAGTCGCGAAGATTATCGACGGTCTTCCATCATGTTGGGAAAAGCGTACCTTCGCCATCGAGGAAGGTAATGACATGAATAAATATACCGTCGTACAACTAATGGGTACCTTGTTGTCTTACGAGGTACGCAAGGATAGTAAGATCCGAATGAAGGAAAAGATGAAAGCGTACTTGAAGCAAGATGAGCCAAAGAAAAAGACGATTGCCTTCAAGGCCGCTCCATCTACCGATGATGAAGAATCGGAAGACGAATTGGACATAGAATCCATTGCCCGTATGGCAAGGAAGTTCGATCGATTCCTCCGAGAAGGTATATCTTTGAATAAATCTAAAGTTAGTTCGACTAATGCTTCTACTCCCGTGTGTTATAAATGCAACAAGCCAGGACACATCAAACCGGATTGTCCTCTCTACAAACACAAGGAGAAGGGGAAAGCATCGAAGTACGACAAGTCAAGAAAGTACAAGAAAGGACTTGTTGGCACATTCACCGACTCCGAAGAGGATTCCTCAAGTGGAGAGTCGGATGATGGAAGAGTGGAGAAAGCAAAACTTTGCTTCATGGCTAATGAGGCAAAAGATCGAAAGTCCTCCTTCGATGAAAGCGAGGATGAAAGCGAGGATGGTAGCGAGGAGGAAAGCGGAGAACCTACTATTGATGAAATGAGGTTAGCAAATCAAGAAATTTGGTCTAAATTTACTAAATTCGTAGAAAGATATAATAAGACCAAAGATGAACTTGTTAGCCTCCAAACCTCTCCTAAGTCTACCATCACCAACAATGACACCATTGTTGAGACACTCGCCAATGAGAAAGCAAGTTTGCTTACTCATAATGGCTTGTTGAGAAATGAGGTGAAGTCCCTCAAATCTCAACTTGAGCATGTTCTTGTTGAGGATTCGGATGAACATGTGATAGCGGATTTGACGTCTCAAAACTCAACTTTGAGTATTGAGAATAAGAATCTCAAATCACGTGTTTATGTACTCACATCGCAAGTATCCACTTTGGATGCTTCTTTGCTTTCTCTCAAAGAGAAGTATGAGTGCACGTTAGGCCGTATCAATGATTTCAATAAAGGTAAGGGCCATTTGGATAATATCCTAAATGACTTACTTCCGGCCAAACACCACATTGGCTTGGGGTATAAGATGGGAGACTCATTCAAATCGCCTACCACCTTTGTTAGGCCGACATCCGATGCCTCGACGAGTGGGAGCAAACACCCCATTGGTAGTTCTCCTACCAATAGTGCTTCCACTTCGTACACACCCCCGATTGGAAAGAAACCCACTTTGGGTAGACCTCCAAAGAGGGGTCATGCATTTTTGTACTCTCATGCTATGCCACGTAGGAACACACATCCTACTCCACCGGTGCATGCTAATAATCTTTTTTATGCTCCGCACCCACGAGCACGTGCAAACACTCATATGAGACACCCACGTGCACGTAATCATGCTCATGCACATCCTAATGCTTATGTTCAAACATCTCATCAACATGTGCATGCCTACTCTCATAATCATCCTCGTGCATACACACCTCATGCTTATCCACGTATGTATGCTACACCACATCATGGATCTCATGCTCATCATAATGCTATTGCTAGATCTCATGCTCCTAGGCCTCATGCACCACATAGAAATCAACCTTTTGTGCATGCAACCACTAGGAAGAGGATTCCCAAAATGTACACTATTTGGGGTCCCAAGAACACTAGTGATGATGCTATGAATGTTTATGTGCAATCCTATATTAATGATGTTATTTTGAATGATGATTATGTTGGAAAGTCAAGTTCCTCTTGGACTTGGTTTCCGAAGGGTTAGTTCCTTTAACCCTTCATTGCTTGGTACCATGAGTTTATGATCATGTTATGGGTATCAAGGCATATGTTTATAAAATTGATTTTGATTATGTTAATTTATGAGTTACAATAATTTTTTATTTCGTATTTCAAATTTGTTGTCTAACCCATTGGATCCAAAAGGGTTTTTGGATACCAAAATGAAGTTTTCTAGGTTCAATCCACCGTGGGATACCAACCCTATCAACTCCTCGATTTGCGAAGACTTTCATTCAAACGGAGTTGATGGTGCTTAGGTAATGCACCAATGTAGGGGGAGCTAATGTTGTAAGTATAATATTACATTTGGTATCCATGAGGGTTGAATGCATGCTTGGTTAGAATCTATTTCTTTACATTGGTATCATTTTGTTTCTCCTAGCATGATAGAATTGTGAATGCCATAAATACTTTGAAATTCTTATCTATTTTTGGCATGACATGTTTTAAAAGTTACTATGATGATTTTCGTATTACTTTTATCACCTTGTCACTTCTCATCGCACACTTCACTTAGTTTTGATGTGCTTTTACTTTATGTTCATTTTCGATCGATATTGTGACATTTGATATTCTATGATGTGCACCGCTCTTCTGTTGGTTCATTCCTTTGTGCACATTTTATGTATGTCTCTGATATTGATTTCGTCCCTCGACGATTTATTTTGAATCAATAGCTTTAGTTGTATGAAAACATAGAATTGTTTTCCATGCACTAAAATAGCTATAAATGTTGATATTGGAGAGTAAATTCATTTCTTCAATAAGTGAATTTACATTTGATATTTTGATGATTTAAGTTTTCGATTTTCGACTATGGTCTTATTGACACGCTTTGATTTTATTCGAATTTTATTTTGGTGTCATATGAAACGTGGTCGTATTCTTAGACTCACATGCTTAATGAATTATTTGGACATGATTTATTGTCATTGGCTTCCTCCCGCTCTTTTTGGATTATGCCAAAGGGGGAGAGATATAATAATGGCATAATAATGGCATGTGCTAAATGATAATTTACCATGAATCTAATTTGATATGTTAGATTCAGGGGGAGTTAAGATATAAAAATGGTAACTCTCAAATATTGGATTTGAATTTTTACTTTCCTCGTCTGCTTGATGTATGTGCTTATTATTTCATATGGAACTAATGTGTCATCAATGCAGGGGGAGTAAGTATATTTCATTTAGTTCATTATTTTTGATTATTATTTATGTTGGTTTGTCATCACCAAAAAAGGGGAGAATGTTGAGTATTGGACTCTCCGGATTTGGTTTTGGATGATGAGCAAACATAAATATATCATGAACTAATATTTTGTGAGCGCAGTTATGGAGATCGTCGCCAAATTCACGAGAACACTCAAAGAGACATCTTAAGACTTCTCAAAGCTCGTATTCAATGTCTAAAGCTTCGTTGAAGCTTTTGGAACTTTTTGGAAGTCATGAAGATTTGATTGAAGCTTTGAAGACGGATCGCTAAGGTTTATTTTATAGTCTTTTAGCTTCGATTTATAGAATGTTAAGCCTTGAGTTATTCTTACATTTCTATCTTCATTACGCTCATATCGTAGCTCTAGGATATTCGTACAAGTTCATTCTAACTTCCTCGAAGCGTCACGCTTCGATTCGGATTTGTATGTGCATGTTAGTTGGTACAAGAACAAGTACTGACCGACTAGATGGTGATCTAGTCGGTCGGCAACTGTTCTTGGACCGACTAGTTTGATTCCTTAATTTCTTGGACTTTACTGTTTACAGTTAGTCGGTCTACGTTGACTCACCGACCGACTAGTTTGTGAACTAGTCGGTCAGTGATGCTTCTTTGACCGACTAGTTGTGACTTACTGTTCACTCTAAATTTCTCCTATGCTACTGTTTATCGTTAGTCGGTCTAAGAACGTTTGGTGACCGACTAGTTGACAATTTAGTCGGTCAACTTTTGTTCTTGGACCGACTAAGTCACTTTGTACTCAGACTAATTCTTTTTGCTCTTAGTCGGTCTACGTTCATTGGCTGACCGACTAGTTGTGAAACTAGTCGGTCAGACAGTCTTCTTGGACCGACTAGATTTCTAGGTCTGAAATCTTCATCTGTTCACTGTTCACCTCTTAGTCGGTTCATGTTGTTTCACCGACCGACTAGTTGATGAACTAGTCGGTCAGTGGTTGCTCTTTGACCGACTAGTCTGCTTCAGATTTAGATCCGTTGGAGTTTTGAAAGCGACGTTTCTCTCTCCCTTTTCCATTGATCCTTTAAATACCTGAAGGGGTTATTTCAAGGGATCCAAGGCTGTTATTTCAGAGTTCTATTGATTCAAAGAGAAGCTTTCAACTCTCATCTTCAAGCTCTCCCATTATCAAGAATCTCTCCCTCACTCTCATTCCTCTAGAGAGATTCATTGGTTGTGAGCCTTCCAAGCCAAGGGCTTGATTCTAGGTCATCCATCTCATCCCTAGGCTTCCATTGCTGGTCATCTTCTTGAAGCTAGGGTTTGGTGACTCTTCCTCCATCAAAATCCTCTTTGCCCTAATTTGGTAAGAAATCTCAAGGCATAAGTATTTTGTTGGTAAGCATTTCATTTCAGTTATATTTGAATTGTATACTCTCGGTTGTGAGAGGTTTTGCGTGATCCCGGGTTGTGGGAGTTACGGTGATCGATTGTTGGTCGATTGCACTTGTGAGGTTTTCGCAAGTGTTCATATTGGAAATCTTGAGTTAGGGTTTCTAACTCAAGTATCCGGAAGGGATCCGGGTGGTTGGGACGTAGGATCACCGGGAACAAGTCGGGGAGACTTGGGTGGATCCGAACCCATTAAACCATTTGTTTGCGTTTGCATTTATTCTTGTTGATCGTTGTTATTCCGCATTGTTGTTTGTTAATTGCACGATAATTAAGAATAACTCTCCTTATTATTTAAAAGTACTATTCACCCCCCCTCTAGTACATGTGCAGTAGCTTCCCAGGGCACTACAACGTCAAGTAGTCACTCTCTCACACATCAATGGATTCCCTCCCCCAAGCTTATCTATAAGCATGGTGGCATTAAAAATATTCACATCCCCATTTTATAAAGCTCCAAAAGCAATGAAAATGAACACGAAAAGAGAGAAGAAAGAAAGAAAGTGAGATGGGATCTTTTATTGAGGATTTTTCGTCTTTTCTTTTTCTTTTTCTCTTTTTTTTTGTTTTTTTTGTTTTTTTTTGATATAGCATATATACACAACGATCCCAACTCAAAGAGAGATAATGATATACAAGAATATTTTCTCTTTTTTTTTGAATTCGGGAAGTTTGGAGCTAGGAATTAATAGCGGGGGAAATGCCATATAATAGAATCGCTAAGGGGAGATTCACCAATGATTTTAAAAGTAGAGAAATGATGTTCAAGATTTGTGGAGAAAGAAATAAATATATATCTCGGTTCACTCTATAAGACATGCATGACAACTTCAGCAGGGTAATCTAATCTACTCAGTTTCGATCACAAAAAAGCTAACTAATCCAGATTTATCATAGCTAACATCATTCAATCATCCTGAAATGAAATGTACAATTCATGCATATAGAAGTGATATCGGAAAAGAAATCGGTACTCCAGATATAGGCATTCAATGCGTGAATCTTGGTGTGTTTTCTGTGAAAGCATACATATGAATATTCAGACTCAGCTAATAATAAAATTTCATCCATTTTCATGTGGAAAAAGTGTGGGTTACTATCTCTAGATGCAATGCAAGTCATAGCATATGATATCAGAAATAAAGTCTAAGACATGACAAATATAGCATGCATATAGAGTAAGCTAACTCCACGTCATCATCATCATAGAAAAGTCATCTCTAGCATGAGATGAAAAGGAAAGAAATAAAGATAAAGGGAAAATAGAACTATTTACAATGCGGCACACAGAAAAATAAGAAAAACGTGATGCATGGTAAAATAAAAGAAAAATGATGAAAATAAGTGCAAAAGCGAAAAATGGTGTGAAAAACTAAAAATAAAGGTGGCAAATCGAAAAAGAACGTGAGAACTCACTCCCCCAAGCTAAATGGCACAGTGTCCTCAATGTGCAAAGTGTGGCACACCGAGAGACAAGTAATGTGAGGGGTAAGTGAGGATGCATGCATGATGGAAGGAAAAAAAAGGAAAAAGGAAAAATAATGAAACGAAAAATATGATGCGGACATGATGCATGCAGATATAGGAGTGATACAGATATATAGGTGTGGCACCAAAAACTCTCCCTCTCTCCCAAAAAAGATATATAAAGATACGATCAGAATGAGAATCCCAAAATAAGTGAGGGGAGGGGGGTGGACAAAAAGGCAACAGGACCCAGCAGAAACAGGCATCACAACGGAAAAAATAATCGATGGCATCAAGGGTGCCTAAGAAGGTGGTGCTGCGCCGTCTCCGTCCTGAGGCGGAAGTGGTGGTGGGAGTGGGGCAGGCTGCTGAGCGGGTGTGGGTGTGGAAGTGGAAGCAGGCTGAGTGTGTGTGGAAGTGGCCGGGGGAACCTGCTGGGTGGGCGGGGGTACGCGTGGGAGACGCTCCAGGACCTGGGTAAGACAGTAGTGAATGTGCGGGAGCAGGTCAAAGCGGCCGGCCATCGTAGTGACGGTGGCGGACAGGGTCCGAAGGTCGCCTCTGAGGCCACTCACCGCCCCCTCGAGAGCACGAATGCTCTGAAGTACAGTGTCAGGGGGAGGTGGTGCAGAGGGACGCACCGGTCTGGGCTGTGCAGGGCGGGGATGGCGTACTCTGGGGGCGTAGGTGACGGGCTCAGCGGGTAGGGGAACAAAAGGTGTTGCGCTCGCAGGTGGGGGCCTGGCCTCAGTGCGAGGCTGGGCAGGACGGTGAGGAGTGGAGGCAGCAGCAACGAAAGAAGAATACAAAAGTGGCAGCGAGGCGGCCAGAGAGGTCGGTGGCACAGAAGTGTGGACAGATGCCACGACACTCTCGGAAAATACAGCAGCAGGGGAGACAGAGGGCTCTCCGCACTCAACTACGGTCGACGGGCGCTCGGGTGGGGCAGAAGAAACGGGCTCAGCGGACAGAGGGCCAGTGCTGGTGGTGACAGGCGTGGAAGTAGTGGAAGTGGGCTCAGCTAAGGTACTCCCAACACCGACAAAGGTGTGGACAGAGGTGTCTGGAGCATCGGAAACATCGGGGATAGGCTGAGGGGCCACGGGGTCAACAGGGGCAGCAGGCTCGGCAGGTGCAACAGGGTCTGCGGGGGCAGCGGGGGCAGCGGGGGCCTGCTCGGCCTCCTCGGCCTCGAGCACGTAAGCGGCTGGGATGAGAACATCCATCGCAGGGAGCCAGTCCACATGGGCTGGTGCAATCTGAGTCCGAGCTGGGCTCGGAAGAATCATGTAATCGGCACCGTAAGGGTCGTGCAACCAGACCCAGTGTCACTCACCGTGCAGACGAAGCATCTTCATCCGGGCCATAACATCAATCGACAGAGAAGTGGGGCCCGGTGCTCGTCGCAGGTCGTCAGGGAAGTCCTCGCCGGTCATAAGGGCAAGCAAGGTGATCAGGCCGCCGCAGCATATCGGTGAGCGAGCGCCCACCGATACAATGATGCGGTCCAAAAACCAAGCCGCGACATCAATCACGACGGCGGGGACCAGCTCATCGCCATCCCTAGACAGAGCTCTGGGCCGTGTCATCGCGTAGAGCATGTAGAGCTCTGGCGTGGACATCGTGCCCGGCTCATATCTGGCCAAAAAGGTCGTCGACATAAGGCGCTGAGCTATACGGAGGCAGGGATGGACAATGGCCGAGGCCTTGGCCCTACTAGGGTTAAAGGCAGTGTGAAGACCCGTAATCCGGGCCCAAAATGCACCGGCATCGAAGGAAGGTGGGGGGATATGGGTGGGGGCGTAACCTCGGTCGGTCCCGGGGACATCGGGCCACGAGAAAAAGGCTCTCATCATACCGAGAGTGACCTGGCACTCCCGGTCCATGAACCGAAACGAGCATCCCTCGTCGGTCCGGGCGATCGAACTAAGTACCTCAAGTGTCGGACGGATAAACGTGTCCGCCGACACCTGAAAGAAATCTCGCTAGCCCACGTTGTCGTACAATGTGAGCATCCCCTCTAGTACCCCCAGGCGTCCTAGGTCGGCAAGGTGTGCAAACCTGGAGGGTACGATCGAGCGCTGGGAGATACGCTCGAAAGCGACGCGGTGTGCGTCGTTCCGGAACGTGATCCCCAGTGGCCAGATAAGTGGAGCCGGAGGTGGTGGCTGTGGAGCGGCAGGGAGCGGCTGTGCGGGATGTATGGGTTGTGCGGGCTCTGCAGGCTGTGCGGGGTGTGCGGGGCCTGCAGGCTGTGCTGGGTGGACGGGGTGTGTGGGAGAAGGCGGAGGAGAGTCCTCCAACTCGTGGGAGGGGCCAGCATCATCCGACCGCTTCCGCTTGGCGTAAGCTCTCTTCGACCGCGGCCGTGTCCGGGGCGGCATATGGGCCCTGAGCGCCCGCCGAAAAGCGTGAAAAGTGCGGCGTGTGCAAAATAAAGGAAAGAGTATACCACGACACGCCGCGAGTGCAAAGCAATGGAAGCGTGCGAAGACAACACCTCCACGAAGCCCAAATCAGTCCCTGGAAGCTCCCCTGGGCTCCCCTAAGCTCCCAAAAACAACATGCGCATGAAATGGAGATATCAGCGGGTAATATTCAAAACGTATGGAGCATTTGGGGTATAATAGATAGATATAGAAATTAATTTGGGTTTGGGGTTCGTTTAACGCATGGATCCTCGAAAAATACACAAAAAGAGGAGAAATAGGCTAAATAGGCGATACCGGAGGTGGCCGGAGACGTGGCCGCCGGCGGCGACTCGGGCGAGGAGCGGCGGCGGCTCGGCCGGCGGTGGTAGGCAGAGCGGCAGCGCGGCGACGTCGGTCGGGTGAGTAGGGGGCGAGTTCGGGCGAGGGAGCTGAAGGGTCGGGGCGCTGCGGTATGTGTCGTTTCGAAAAACGAGCCCGACCCCGTCCCCTTTTATAGGAAAAGTTACGACTCGGCCGAGTGACTGTGTCACTCGGCCGAGCGAGATCAATGGAAAATCCCTATCCGCTAACGCTTCGGTCGAGTGGCCTTGCCAGCCTCGGCCGAGTGGAGTAAGTCCATTCGGCCGAGTGGCTCAAGCTACTCGGCAAGACTCGCCCTAGGAGCGTATCCGTTTTACTCGGCCGAGTGAATATATATACTCGGCCGAGTAGCAGTTATACTGAAATCAGGAAAATAAACAGAGAGTTGGGTATAACAGACTTCCCTCGTTCGTGAGCGGCTCGGCCGGACGAACTTGTGTACTCGGCCGAGTGACTAGTATACTCGGCCGAGTGAGCCTTGTCTTCTGTTGTTTGTCTTCGTTTGGGCTCTAAACTCCGTCTTTCTTCCTCCAGTCGATTTCATCTTCCTCCTAAGCATCGAGCGCCTTCCTGGGGCGCTCCTTGTCGTCTCGTGCATCCTCCTAAAGATAGGTACCTCATTCCCCTCTCCTGTTAGGAAAAATAGGACCCGTTATCACAAGATTTTTGGGCGAACGACTCAGAACACTAAAAATTTCTAAAACAAAAATAAAGGAAAAAATGAAAATAAAGCAATAACCGTTGGGTTACCTCCCGACAAGCGCTCGTTTAAGGTCGTGAGCTCGACCCCCTATGATTTTCAATTAATGCGGGATGTTTGGTGCATATGAGATGCACCCATCAAACTTTCCGGGGAGAACGCTTGGATTCGGAAGTTGCGGCGGCGTGTTCACCCTCGGTGGTCTCTCGTCTCGAATAGCGTTGGGGGGAGGCTCCCCCAAGCTAGCGTTTGCTCTGGTCAACGGCTTAACCGGTGACGCCGATTTTCGTATCGGCGGAGCTTTCTTCGGAGACTTCAATTTCGAGAGCTTGCAGAGCTCTCGAATCCTTGCGACATCAGCTTCGCCTTCATCATTTTTAGCGGAGAGGTCGGGGGAATCATCTATCTTCTCATCTCAGCCTAAATTCGGGCCTTCCTCGAAATCCTCATCGAAAAGAGCGCCAATCGAGTGGGGGATCGCCTCCTCAATTACCTCATCAAGGAGGTCCATGTAGTCAAGCTCCTCGTGGTAAGGCATGTGTTTCATAGCCTTAGGAATGTGAAGCTCCACCTCGATGTTGCCGACGTTCAAAGTTAGTGTACCTTCCCGCACGTCGACAATGACACCGGCGGGTGGCGAGGAACGGGCGTCCAAGTATCAATGACGTATCTTCCTCCTCCTTAACGTCCATGATTACGAAGTCACATGGCAATCATATGCCCCCCGGGACCTGTAGCGGGATGTCTTCGGCGATCCCTACCGGCCTCGTTATCCGCCCATCGGCCAATTGTATCCACATGTCGGTAGGTTTCAACTTCGTCCCGGTGTTTAGCCTTAAGAACATGGAGAGAGGCATGAGGCTCACACTAGCCCCTAAATCTACCAACGCCTTTTGAAGAGGGACGCCGCCCAAGGTGCAAGGAATTCGAAAGCTCCCCGGATCTTTGAATTTGGTAGGCTCCTTCTCTCTCTTGGTGAACCAAGAGCCCTTCTCGGCTAGCATAATCTTCTCCTTCCTCTTTCTCCCCGAAATCAAATCCTTTAAGAATTTAGCATATGTGGGGATCTCCACGATGGCGTCAAGGAAGGGAATGTTAAGGCTAACCCCTCTCAGATACTCAAGAAACTTTGCTAGCCTTTTCTCCATTTTCGCTCTAGCAAGCCTTTGGGGGAATGGGACCGGTGGCATGAAGAGCCTTTCCTCAATCAATTGCTCCGCTCTAGATTTCTCCTTTTCTTGTGGCTCTTTCTCCTTCTCAACTTCAACTACCGGCTCAATCGGCTCCAAACTTTCCTCCACGGGCTCCTCGGTAGGAATCATGGCGGTGGTGGTATCCTTCCCGCCTCTAGTAGTAACGGCAACTACGGCATTGATGTGGCCGGTGTTGCCCCGTGGGTTTTGCTCGGGTTGCGCCGGCAATTGTTGAGTATTCTGATTGAGCAACGCCAATTGCTCCGAGATTTGAGCTACAACGGTTGTAAGGGAGTCTTGCCCCGCCTTCAATGTAGCATTGACCTTCTTTTGCTCGACCATAAACGCATCCACTCTAGCTTCGAAGTCGGATTGTTGTTGAGCTTGTGGAGGGTTTTGATTTTGATTTCTCCACCCTTGATTGTATCCGGGCGGCCTATATGGTGGAACTTATTGCTTCGGTTGAAAATTTTGTTGTGGAGGCCCCCTCAGTGGATAGTGTTGTTGCTGGGGTGGTGGTGGTCGAGCTTGTTGAGGTGGTTGTTGTGGTGGGTTCAAAGCTCCTTCATTGTTGGCGTAAGAGAAACCGGGATGATTTCTTGTGGCCGGATTGGCCCAATACCCTTGGTTCCCCGCGACATATTGTACTTGCTCCAAGGATCCTTCTCCTTGCTCTCCTCCCACATACATGGCTTGAGATTGGTCTTGCCAATCACACATTTGGTTCGTTGGTGCGGAGGTGGAAGGGGTCCCTTGGGGCTCCGTGATAAACTTCTCCAGTCTCTCCACCACCTTGTGGAGAGAATCAAACTTGCTTGTAAGCTCCGCTACGGCCTTCGCTTCGTAGATACTGGTTGGCTTCAAGGAGGACGTAGAGTGTCCTCGCTCATCGCCCCATTGTTGATTGTTTGAGGCCATCTCCTCAATTAGGGCCGTAGCTTCTTCGGGAGTCTTTGATAAGATAGCACCATTCGCCGCGGCATCAATAATTTGTTTGGTCCCCGGTTGGAGACCATTGTAGAAGCTATGAACTAGCTCCCAATCTTCAATGCTATGGTGCGGGCATTGATGCTGCAGATCTTTAAAACGCTCCCAAGCCTCATAGAGCGTCTCTTAGGGTCCTTGCTTGAAGGACATGAGAGCGCTCTGAATCTTCACCGTCTTGGAGGGCGGATAGAACTTATCAATGAATGCACTCGCCAACTCGTCCCAAGTGGTGAAGACTCTCTCAGATTGTGTCCTCAACCAATAAAGTGCCTTGTCCTTTAGCGTGAAGGGGAAGAGACGCAGTCTGATGGCATCGATGGAGACCCCCGGCATCTGAAATGTGGCGCACTTCGACAAGAATAATTGGATGTGGTAGTGGGGATTTTCATGGGAATTCCCATGAAATGGATCCTGCTGCATCAGAACCACTAGTCCAGTCTTCAGCTCAAAGTTCTTGTCAGCCGCCAACTCCGGCATGGCAATGGATGAGGTCGTATAAGAGGTCTTAGGCCGAAGCCTATCTCGAATAGAAATTATCCTCGCCATTCTTGTCGCTAATTGGTCTGCAGTTTCCGGGTTGTCCATAAACCTCCCTTCCCGATCTTGTCTCCTCTCCGCTCTAATTCTCCGCGCGGTACGTTCGATCTCGGGATCAAATAATATAGCTTCAGGGTCCGCCGTAGATCTCGTGTACATGCAGAGGAGAACAAAGTTTCAAAGAATTGATTAGCACAATGGAAGGGTTAGGTAAAAAAATGAAGAAATAAAATAATAATAAGAAAAAAAATAGCTAGGGTAGTAAGATCAAACGCAATCGCCTCCCCGGCAACGGCGCCAAAAACTTGATCGCTCCAGAATGTGACCCAAAGAACGGTTGTAGTTTTACCGCAAGCGCACGGTATAGCGGCGAGCGGGTTATCGAACACAGGGAGGACGAATGACCGTGCTTGTTCCAATCAACCTGGCTGTTTAAGAAGAGAGAAATTTGCCTTTGGCGATCCTGTCACAATCGTCAGACAAAGTACGGAAATATCAAATCAAATAAAGAACGTCTAGGGAATGGGGAATTCCCGCTACTCACCGTATTTCGTAAATGTGGTTCATCGGTATCAAAATTGCTAAAATAAGATTTTGGATGAACTAGTTGCAACTGAATGTAGAACCAAGCTCACGCTCTCGCGCTGTTGCCGGTCTATATCTATCCTAGGTTTGGGTCCAATCTCTTGCAAACCCTAGCCTAGGGAAGCTAGCATTAGGATCAACATCATCGTTCAATCGCGCACCGAGCCCACTCTCGTGCAAACTCGGCCCACGACCTAGGTTGGGATAGTTCCTACCCGTCCAATCTCTTCCAAACAGGTATCTGCACGGAATTGCAACCGGGAATCCTAGTATCGGTCCAATCTCTTGCAAACCGATACTTCGGAAATTCGATTCCAACCCAATTCGGATTTCTAGGGTTTCCTATCGAATTGGGATCCAATCTCTTGCAAATCCCAATCTGTATGAACTCCTAGCTAACCGTAGTAAATCGCTCCCAAACTAATCCCTAATAACAATTCTAGCAAAATTTCCACCAATTCATCACAAATATGAAATTGGGCTTGTAGGGTTCATCCCCACGCCCCAAGACGTGGAGACTACTCACAATTCATAGCACAAACACAAAAATAATCAATGAAATAGACAAGAGAATTCATCACAATATTGAGATATGCAATAAAATTAGAATTTTTAAAGAAGAGAGAGGCAAACCAATGGTGTTCTTCAATTAATCCAACAAAAATCAACTTTTGTCTCCTCTCCAATCACAAGAATAAAGCTAAAAAGTTAATCTAAAAAGCTGCAAAAATCTAAGAGAAAAGCTCTCTAAAACTAGGGTAAAAACAGGGGTTAAATACCCCCCAAAATCGTCCAAAAACTGTGACCAAAATACCCCTGCGCAGCCTGAAATCCGCAATTTTCGCTACAGGCAGCGCGTCGCACTCAGCCGAGTGACAAAAGTCGCTCGGCCGAGTGAGAAACCCTGTAAATTTCCAGTAAGTCTTGATCTTCAGGGGTCTTCACTTCGGGGGCGGCTCGGCCGAGTGAGTTGTCGTCACTCAGCCGATGGCTTCTTGGTACTCGGGCGGTCGGGATTATCCACTCGGCCGAGTGGGTCTTCTGAAGCTCAGGCAGCCGAAAAACAGTAAGTTGGCGATTTTTGAATGGCTTCGTCTGGGCGCCACTCAGGCGGACGGGATCTCGTCACTCGACCAATGTGGTCTCCGTCGCTCGGCCGAGTGCACATATGAAATGTATCCGATCTGGTCGGCCGAGCGGTGTCTCGCTGGTCGGCCGAGTGACTCCTCCACTCGGCCGAGTGGGACACCAAAAATGCCCAAACAGCTTGTTTTGGCCTCCTCGTCGCTCCTACGACGTCCGTTCTTCTTCCGCTCCTCTCCAACAGCAAAATACCCCTTGGGGAGGTCGTCGGTGACCCTCTGGAGTAAGCGCATCTCGAGATCACTCCAAATCGCGCCAAATCACCTGAAATGCGACATAAACAACAAATCGTGAAAAGCATCGTAATATCGTCGATATATCGTGAAAAACATGATTTGGGCGATCTAAATGGCATGCAAACATGCGGGAAAAAAGTGTAAAATAAGGAGTGATCAACGCTCAGCCTCTGTGGGAGGCTGAGACGTAGGAATGCTCTCAGAAGTGTGAGCAGGGACAGAATCTGAAGCGGTGACAGAGGACATGGAGGGCAGAGAGGTCGCTGACATAGAAATAGGGACAGACGTCACGACACTCTCGGTGAAGACAGTGGCAGCAGAGACGAAAGTGTCGACGACTGGGGAGGTCGTGAAATCTACAGAAAATGACTCACCGACGATCGAGAATTCAGGTGAGGACAGGGTCTCGACTGCGAAAACAAAGGAAGGCTCGCCTCTCTCAAGAATAGCAGTGGGGGCGCTCTCAAAAATCACAAAAAAATGGGATCATTGGTCAATGGCATAGAAGTAGTGGTGGTGGTAGTGGACTCAACAAGTGTGCTCCCGACACTGACATAAGTGTGGACAGAGGTGTCGGGAGGAGCGGTCAAATCAGGTGCAGGCTGAGAGATCGGGATCTTCAAGTCAAGTGGTGGGAGAAGGGGCTCCTGCTAAGTGCCCTTAGGCTCAAGCACATATGCAGCTGGGATGAGGAGGTCCATCTCTGGTCTCCACACCCCTCCTACGGGTCCAATGTGGATCCGAGTAGGGCTCGGAAGCAACATATAATCTGCACCAACTTGACCATGCAGCGAAACCCAGTGGTGATGACCATGAGGACGCAACATCCTCATGCTGGCCATGACATCAATGGAAAGGGAAGTGGGGCCTGGTGGTTGTAGCAAACCAGCTGGAAGGTCAACCCGGCACATGGGAGCCAGAAGGGTAATTAGACTGCCGTAACAGATAGGCGTCCTGGCATAGACAGAGATAACGATGCGATCTAGATACCAACTGGCTATATCGATCTGAACGATAGGGAGTAAGACGTCCCCACCGACCTCGAAGGCTCTCGCTCTAGTCATCGCGTAGAGCATGTAAAGCTCAGGCGTAGACATCGTCATAGGATCATGCCTCACGAGGAAAGTGGTCGCCATAAGGCGCTGAGCAATGCAAAGGCATGTGTGGACGATAGCGGAGGCCTTGGCCCAGCTCGGGTCAAAGGCGAGAGGTGATCCCGTGATGGGTGTCCAGAAGGCATGAGTATCGAATGACGATGGGGGGATGTGTATGGGACTATAAGCTCGGTTGGGGTTCGGGACGGGGGCCACTGGAAGTAGGCTCGGAGCATATCATGGGTAATCTCGCACTCACGATCCATCAGTCGAAATGAGCAACCCCCAGGAGTCCTACGAATGGAACTAAGAACCTCGAGTGTCGGCCAGACGTAGGTATCTGTCGATATAGACAGAAAATCACGCCACCCCATGTTGTCATACAACTGGAGTAGGCCCTCAAATACCCCTAGGCACTCAAAATCTGCAATGTGCGCAAACCTAGAGGGGACAATCGAACTATGGGAGATTCTTTCAAATCTGGCGCGGTGTGCGTCATCTCTGAAAGTGATCCCCATTGTGTCGAAAGCGGGGACGGGCTGTGTCGGTGGTGGTGGAATGGGTGTGGTAGGAGGCAGAAGTGTGGGTGGTGTTGGGCTAGGTGGCGGGGACTCCGCTCTAGCTGAGGAAGAGCCAGGCTCGCTAGTCTTCCTCCTCTTCAAGGCGGGCACCCGTGAACGTGATCTAGTTCGTGGAGGCATGTGTGCCGTGAGATCTGCCTACCAATGTGAAGTACAATAGAAAAGGAGCGAATGTACCCAAGCAAGATGCGAATGCAAGCAATGGATGTGAGCGGAGAAACGCCTCCTCTGAGAAGCTCCGAATCTGCCCCTGATTCTCCCTCAAGCTATCCTGAAACACAAATTGACAAATCGGCAATGAATATCAATAAATAAGTGAGAAAATCAAGAGAAATGGATGTGTATAAGGTTTAATTTCGATTCGGGGCAGAGTAGGGCTCACGAATTGGAGATTGGGAGAAAGGGGAGAAATTGGGGCAAAGGGTGATAAACGGCGGTGAAGGAGGTGGCACCTACGGCAGATGGGCGACTGGGTGGCTGGCATGGGGTCGCCTGCACGGGTGCGAGGGTGGTGCAGCTCAGGCGAAGGGTCGGAGTGGTTCGGGTGGTCAGGGATTGCTCGGGCGATGATTTGGGAAATTTGGGAAATTCTAATTTTAGGACCGCGAGCTTACTAAAATATAGGATAAGTCACTCGGTCGAGTGGCATGTCCACTCGGCCGAGCGGCTCAGTTTATTAATTTTTTCGAAATTTTTCGTGAAAGTACCGACTCGGCCGAGTAACACTTCCCGCTCAGGCGAGTAGACAAACGTCACTCAGCCAAGTGGCATGGCCACTAAGAGATTTTCAAGTGTTGAAAGTGTCTGATTCACTCGGTCGAGTGACAAAGTCACTCGTCCAAGTGGCATATAAATGACAGAGAGAGGTTTTTTTTTCGAAACTTTCCTGAGCAATACCATGTTCGGTTGAGTAGGGTCTTCACTCAGCCGAATGACAAAGTCACTCGGCCGAGTGGGCTGCTATTTTCAGCTCCAACTCTCTGTTTTTGCTCCACTTTCTGATTTTCTTTTCCCCATCAGTTTCTTCCTTCTCCTGATGCCTGAGCGCATCCCTGGAGCGCTCTTCTTTTCCATGTTCGTTCTCCATTCATATGGTCTCCTATTCTCCATCTCCTGAAATGAAAAATAATGCTCGTTGTCAGGTTTTTCTTCGACACTTGACTCTAAACACTAATAAAGATCTAAAACCAAAATAAAAGGAAAAATTCAACTAAAAATGAGGTAGAACCATCGGGTTGCCTCCTGACAAACGCTCGTTTAAGGTCTTGAGCTCGACCCCTTAAGATTTGCAATAGAGCTCGATGTTCGGCGCATGTGAGATGCGCGCGTCAAACTTGCCGGGAAGGCCGCTTGGGTTTAGCTGTTGATTTACTTCGGCATTCCTTGGCTCTCCTTTATCATGGGTAGTAGTGGGGCATGAGTCTTCCAAGCTTGAGCTTTTAACATCCTTCTTCTTGGCCGGCGACGAAGATTTGTTGTCCGGTGGAGCTTTCTTCATATACTTTGCCGTAGAGAGCTTGCTTAGCTCTCTAATCTTGACGACATCAGCGTCGTTATTCTCCTCATCTGTAAGAGGATCCAGTGGGTCTTCCATCATCTTGCCATCTTTGGTAAGTTGGCCCTCTTTGAGGCCGTCATCGTGCTTGGCCCCGATGGCAAATGGCATGTCGTCATCAATTACCTCGTCGAGGAGGTCTACAAAGTTCACGTCCTCTGAACAAGGCATATGCTTCATCGCCTTCGGAATGAAGAATTAAACTTCAATATTTCTGACGTTCAAGGACAAGGTTCCTTCCCTCGCATCCACAATCACTCCGGCGGTGGCCAAGAAAGGGCGTCCAAGAATCAGCGACGTATCACCCTCTTCCTTAATATCCATCACCACAAAGTCGCATGGCAAGCAGAGTCCACCCAGTACTTGTAGTGGTATGTTTTCCGCAATCTCCACCAGCCTAGTGATTCGCCCATTGGCGAGTTGTATCTTCATGTCCGTCACCTTTAGGTCGGTCTCCGTATTCAATTTCTTAAACATCGTGAGGGGCATGAGGCTCACATTTGCTCCCAAATCTACCAAAGCTTTCTGAAGTGGGACTCCTCCAAGCATGCAAGGAATTCGGAAACTACCGGGATCTTTGAACTTGGTCAGCGCTTTCTCCTTTCTAGTAAACCATGTACTTTGCTCGTCGAGCATGATCCTTTCTTTTCGCTTCTTTCCCGCGATCAAATCCTTTAGAAACTTAGCATAGGACGGGATTTCAATGATGGCATCCAAGAATGGAATATTCAAGCTCACACCTCGCAAATACTCCAGAAATTTGACGAGCCTTTTCTCAATCCTTGCCTTTGCCAACCATTTTGGGAATGGTACCGATGGCATATAAGTGCGCTCCTCTTGTGGCTTATCTACTTCAGATTTTTCACCGTTGTTTGGCACCTTTGGGTCCTCCTCTTCATTGACTGGTTCCTTATCAACCGAAATTTCTTCACCCGGCTCCTTAGTTTGAATCATAGCAGGGGTAGTGTCCTTTTTGCCTCTTGTAGTTACCGCCACAACCGCATTGATGTGGCCGGTATTGCTCCGTGGGTTTTGTTCCGGTTGAGCCGGCAATTGTTGATTGTTCTTATTGAGCAATGCTAGTTGCTCCAATAATTGTGCCACGACAGTGTTGAGGGAGTCTTGTTGGGCCGTCAATATTGCATTGACCTTCTTTTGTTCGGCCATGAACTCTTCAACCCTTGCTTCATGATCCGACCTTGGCGGTGCTTGCGGTGGGTTGGGTGCCCTCCATCCTTGATTGTACCCCGGGGGTTTATATGGCCCTGCTTGTTGCCTCGATGTGTAGTTTTGTTGTTGGGGTGCTCTTTGTTGATATTGCGATTGTTGTGGAGGCCGGGCTTGTGGTTGTTGCGGTGGTGGATTCAAGGCTCCATCATTGTTTGCATATGAAAATCCGGGGTGACCCCTTGTAGCCAGGTTCACCCAATAACAGGTACTCCCCGTAACATATTGAGCTTGCTCCATAGCTCCGTCTCCTTGCTCCCCTCCAACAAACATAACATGGGATTGATCTTGCCATTCGCTCACGCTTCCTCCTGGTGTAGAAACGGTAGTGGCTCCATGCCGTTCACTAACCAACTTTTCTAGCCTCTCCACGACTTTGTGAAGAGAATCAAACTTTGAAGAGAGCTCTGCCACGGCCTTTGCCTCATAAATAATTGTCGGCTTCAAGGATGACGAAGAATATCCCCTCTTGTCGGCCCACTACTGATTATTCGAGGCCATCTCCTCAAGTAAAGACGTAGCGTCATTTGGTGTCTTTGACAAGATACCTCCATTGGCAGTTGCATCTATTATTTGCTTTGTGCTTGGTTGCAATCCGTTATAAAAGCTATGCACAAGCTCCCATGGCTCAATGCTATGATGGGGGTATTGGTGTTGGAGATCCTTGAAACGCTCCCATGCCTCATATAGAGTTTATTGAGGCCCTTGCTTGAAGGACATGAGTGCGCTTTGAATCTTGATAGTCTTGGATGGCGAGTAAAACTTGTTGACAAATGCGCTTGCCAGCTCATCCCAAGTACTGAAGATCCCCCTGGCTTGCGTCCTCAACCAATACAATGCCTTGTCTCGGAGTGTAAACGGGAAGAGGCGCAGTCGAATAGCGTCGGCCGGCACGCCAGGCATCTGAAAAGTGGCGCACTTAGACAAGAACAATTACAGATGGTAGTGTGGGTTTTCTTGTGAGTTCCCATGAAATGGGTCTTGTTGCATCAACACTACAAGTCCTATCTTTAGCTCAAAGTTCTTATCGGCCGCCAACTCCGGCATGACTATAGAAGAGGTGGTAAAAGTGGTCTTGGGCCATAGCCTATCTCGGATGGAAACAAGCCTAGCCATACACACTGCTAGCTCCTCTGGTGTTTCCGTCGCGGCTATATGATCTTCCTCTATAGCAAATCTCCTCTCAGCTCTAAGCCTCCTCGCCGTACGCTCGATCTCAGGATCAAATAATATGTCTTCTTGGTGTGCCTTCAATCTCGTGTACATGCACATAAAAAGAGAGTATAGATAGAATTGGCAGCACAATAGAGGAATAAATGTGTGAAAATCATAAAAATAAAAAGAAATAGCTAAGTAAAGAAAATAAAATACTGTCGCCTCCCCGGCAACGGTGCCAAAAACTTGATCGCGCCCGGATATACACCCTAAAAACGATTGTAGTCTTATCGCGAGCGCACGGTGAAGTGGCGAGCGGGTATCAGACATAGGGAGGACAAATGACAGACTCTATCTTGATCACATATCTATTGTTGGAAGAATGGAAAGGTTTTGGGAATGTTGTCACAGTCGTTCAAATAACAAATAGAATTCTATATAATAAAAGCATCCAGGGCTAGGGAATCCCCACTACGGATCGTCATTTATCCTTGTAAGTCGTGAATCTCAATGTTGCAAGGCTTGAATTGAGGTGAACTAGTCGTAACTGAATATAGAACCAAGCTCACGCTCTCGCGCTATTACCGGTCTATAGAAACCTAGATTAGAGCCCACTCTCATGCAAAACCTAACCTAAGCCACTAGCATGAAGATCGACATCATCGTCCAATCGCACCTCGAGCTCACTCTCGTGCAAACTCGAGCTATGATGTAGGTTATGATAGTTCATATTCGTCCAATCTCTTGTAAATGAATATGAGTGTAGCTTTATAATAAAAATCCTAGCTTTGGTCCAATCTCTTGTAAACCAAGTCCAGAGAATCTCGATTATAAACCTAAATCGAATATCTAGGCCTTCCCATCGATTGAAATCCATTCTCTTGCAAACCCCAATCAATGGAAATTCCTAGCTATTCGTAGTAAATCAATCATAACCTAACCGTTTATTAGTCCTAGCAACAATTCAATTCATTCATTACAATTCTAAGATCAGATCCATAGGGTTCATCCCCATGCCCTAGAACGACGGAACTACTCACAATTGATCATAACAATCACAGAAATAACGAATAGATCATAGCGCAATTAATGGTTAAGAGAAAACTATTCATAAAAACTAGAAATTTAGATAGAAACAGCAAACCAAATTGCGCGTCTTTGATCTCCAGCTGAAAATTATAATAAGAATAGCCGTCAAAATTAACTTCAAGTCTCTCTTAAAACTAGGAATAAAACTAGCCTTAAATACAAGCCAAAATCGTCCAGAAAATCCTGACAGATTTGCCCCTGCTGCAGTCCAGAACCCTAATTCGTGACACAATCGGACTACGCTACTCGGCCGAGTGGAACATGTCACTCGGCCGAGTGACAGACCCAAAGAAAAATAGAGAAATTGGGGGTTTTGGGGGTCTGTCGCTATGTCACACTCGGGCGAGTGGTCTTCTTCACTCGGCCGAGTGAGCTTTCTTGCTCGGCCGAGTGAGTCTTCTTCAAATTACAGTAAGTCGGTTGAGTTTTCACGAGAAAAACCATGTAATACTCGGGCGAGTGGATATCTTCACTCAGCCGAGTGAGATTTCACACCCACCCGAGTGGACTTTGACTCAGTGTGCTCCCGTATCCATTGTACTCGACCGAGCACGTTCCTTCACTCGGCCGACTGAACTGTCTGTTCCCCCAAGTTAGCTGCTGCTAGGTCTCTTTCTTCTTCTCCTTGCTTCATCGTCGATTCTATCGAATTTCTTCCTCTTCTGCTCATCATCTAGCGCTGATAGCTCCTAAATAAGGCCGTGGGCGATGCTACGATGCGTGTGAAAGTCCCTTGATCTTAATTTTGCTCCAAATCGCTCCATATTTCCTTAAATACGACAAAAACAAGAAATAGTGAAAAGTAACGTGATATCGTCGAATAATCGTGAAAACCGCAATATGGGAAATCGAAATGTTATGAAAACATGCAGAAAAAAGGTGTAAAACAAGGAGTGATCAGAAGGGTCGACTCTATCTTATTGAGCAAGCAGAGCACTATGAACCCCACTAAAGACTCGACGGCGTTGGTGCAGAACTGGCATAGGGCAAGCTCATAAGCGCTCAGAAGAATGACGACGAAGGGGTGGAGAGGGAATCGTAGCCCAAACCTGAAACTCTGTTTGATACGGCCCTCCCAAGATGGGCCAAGACCAAACGGCCCAAGCCCCTGTCGTAAGCCTACGGACCTGGGAGAACGGGGCCCCCACGAAGACCGGGAGTCAGGCCGGCCTTGGACCGAAACAGGCGCAACCACTGACCCACGTCGGCACGAGTAACCCACTCCCCTTAAAGCGTGCCCCCTTAATCACCATTAAGCGGCCCCATTACACCCACCTTCATGACCCATGAAGGCACCATCAAAGTGGCGGATGATCGGTGCGAGATAAGGGGACGTCGAGGAGACGTGGCTGGGGAAGACTCCAATAAAGAGATTCGAAGAACAACGTGCAAAGGAACACTGGCTGGATACCCAAAACACCATTGTATTCCTGTTAAACGACCTTATATTCCACCTCATAATTCTCCTCCACAGCTCAGCCCGAGGACTCGCGTATCGGCATCCCAAGGAGCCATACTGATCCCACCGAGCATCCTTTAGATCTGTTCTGACTGAGGCATCGGAGGGGACTTGGTCGGAACCAAGATCTGACCCCCTGACGAGATTTCTCATCTGTTCAGCTCAAGTAGATCCAGCCGCACCGAGGGTACCCTTCGGCGCCCAACCAGTCCAGAGTCGAATGCGCTCTCCCCCGAGCCCATCCATCTCCACCCCTACGGAGGCCATCGCCTTATCGAGGATCCCCTTCGACAGACCTACGCTCGAACTCGCATGCTCTTCGTCGTGCCGAACCAGTCGTGCCTTTCTCTCGGAGGCCACGCGTGCCCCGTATGATCGCGTTGACCTCCAGTCCTCCAGTCAACCAATCTGGGAAGAGGCATCCCTGGGGGCCTCACCTTGACCCAATGGAACGGGATCATCGGGACCAGCCGGACCTGCTCCTCGAACCTTAAGAACCCATCCCGAAAGTCCCCCATGATCCTCGGGGCCATGATGTCCTCATAGGCCTGGAACACCCCCCGGAGGGATTCTATGATCCTTGGTGCCAGGAACTCCTCGTAATCTCTCTCCACCTCCTCGACGAGTCGAGCAGGGTTCACTTGCCGCATGGCATCCAGTTCGGCCCAGAGCTCATTCCTCTCTCGGCAGAACGCCTCCTCTACCTCCTGAGCGGACCTCTCGACGGCCGCCTAAGCCTCCCTCAAGCTTCTTACCTCTGAGCTTGTCGACCCAATGCCACGAACGACGAGCCTCCAAACGGGAAACTTTGGCTGCCTTCTCGGCCACCTCAGCCCTTAGGCATTCCTATGCCAGGGCCTCCACTAGATCGCCTACCTGCTCCGAGCGGCACTGGGCCTCTACGGCAATTGTGGCAGCCTGTGGGACAGAAGGGATAAGCAAAGACAGTAACAAAACAGAGTTGGAGGCAATAAAAAGACCGACATGTTGGCTCTGCCACACCAGTGAGTCTGCCAAGCGATTGGAGCAAACCCTCTCCAACAAAGAGTGGTCCCTCGAAAGGACGAAGATCTGCGCCAGCTGGACAGACAATTATAGGTCGGTGAAGACCGATCCTCTGGATGGGACCTCCGGTCCAGCCTCGAGCATGACAGGGTGCCCCCCATGACAATTGGAGTCTGCTCAGCGTGGCAGGCAAAGGTGGTCACCTCCACCATCGGGAGATCGCCCCAGAGACGATCGGCGAGTCAGGCACCACTGAGAGCTTGCTCTCCACGTCTTCTTCTTCTTATTCTCTACGGGCCCCAGGCACCGAATGAGCGCACTTCTTTTCTCCCCCGCAACTCCCGATCGGTGTTCAGGAGCCCTGCTTGGTGCCCATGCAGTCCCCTCGACACGGGCGGGACCGAGGTTATCTCCAGTCAAGTTCCCCGCCGCGAGGGAATCATCGACGACCTGGGGCAGTAGCATGGGGATGACCATCGGCTCCAGCGTCCCCACCACGAGTCGACCATGTGGATCTATTCTTACACCGTGTGCCGAGCCGCATGGCCAGAATGATTTTCGTGCTCGCTATTGGCTCCTCGGCGAATGAGCTTGCACATGTCACGGCTACACTCTTGACCTGCCATCTCTGCAGAAGGAAGGAAGATCATGGTAAGTAAAGGAGAAGGGCAGAAGGAAAAAAGCACCTACCAGGGGACCACATGACATTCTTGAGGAGGAGGTCGTCCAGCAAAGGCCAGACCGACCTTTCCACCAGTGACAACGACGACAAAAGCCTGACCGGAGCCTGATCGGGCTCAGAAAGGGACAGTGTCAAGTAATAATGACACAGGCTCCCCCAACCAGTCAGAATCACAACGTCTTCTGAAAAAGTGACAAAAACGTAATCTCTACTCAAGTCGCCAACCCAGTGGGGCAGACTCAGCAGACACTCCCTCCCCACCCAGATGCGGATGTGCTGCCATGACCACTGGCCAACAATCTGAACCCGAAAATAATAGAAAAAGAGGGGCATGGTCGGCTCCAACCCATGCGCGTGGCAGATCATGATAAATCCGACCAATGCTGCGATCTAGTAAGGGGTCAGGTGACACATGGCTACCATTAAAAACTCCAGAACCTAGATATCGGAAGGGTGGAGAGGGAAGCGGAGCCCCATACAAAACATTTCGACGCACATGCCGACATCGCGACTCCCTGGAAAGAAAATCCTTTCGTCGGCATAGGGAACCCGAACGTCATATGGGTGGCAGAGGTACTTTGCCCTGATCTCCTCCACCGTGGAATAAGGAACGGAGGACGACGACCCAAGGATCACCGGGGGGACATCGAACTCCTCTGCCACATGGGCATCATCCCGACGAGCCGGGTCCTCAAACAGCATACCCTTGCCTTTATCGAGAGCCGACCGAGGCTCAAGAGGATTACCAGACCAAGGCCAATGCTCAAGAGGATCACCAGACCCAGTAGAGGGATTTCCTATCCTCAACACAGCCATCAGACAAATCGAATAGCAAAAAAGGAAGAAGGATATTACCTTGAAGAGGTTTGAAGAGGGAAGATGAAGAGAAATTTGTTACCAGTCGAAGGAGCAAGATCAGATTAGGAACCGCAAAAGAAAAAAATGAACGGGCGGTGATTTTATATGAGATACCATCTCGAAATCTAGGCCTTTAAAAGAGGGACGCGTGGCGACATCCTGCAATCAATGGCACTTCGAATTCCACTTCCAAGGACGGAAGAAGTCCAACCAGGCAGCGTCATGATGACCTTCATTCAATACCACTGCCTCGACTGACGCACATGTCAATTCCATACAGATCACGTCACTCGAACCGAATCGTAAGAATCCAAATCTCCCGAGCGATGGGGGCAATTGATACGGCCCTCCCAGGATGGGCCAAGAACAAACAGCCCAAGCCTGTGTCGCAAGCCTACAGTCCTGGGAGAACGGGGCCCCCACGAAGACCCAGAGTCAGGCCGGCCTTGAACCAAAACAGCTGCAACCGCTAACCCACGTCGGCAAGAGTAACCCACTCCCCTTAAAGTGAGCCCCCTTAATCACCATTAAGGGGTCCCATTACGCCCACCTTCATGACCCATGAAGGCACCATCAAAGTGGCAAATGATCGGGGTGAGATAAGGGGACGTCGAGGAGACGTGGTCGGGGAAGACTCCTATAAAACGACTCGAAGAACAACATGCAAAGGATCACTAGCTGGATTCCCAAAACACCTCTTTAACGATCTTATCTTCCACCTCATAATTCTCCTCCACAGCTCGGCCCAAGGACTCGCGTATCGGCCTCCCTGTGAGCCATACCAATCCCACCGAGCATCCTTCAGATCCGTTCTAACTTAGGCATCGGAGGGGACTTAGTCAGAACCAAGGCTGACCCCCCTGACGAGCTTTCTCGTCTGTTCAGGTCAAGTAGATCCAGCCGCACCGAGGCTACCCTTTGGTACCCAACCAGTCCGGAGTCGAACGCGCTCGCCATCGAGCCCGTCCATCTCCACCCCTATGGAGGCCGTTGCCTTGACGAGGATCCCCTTTGACACACCGATGCTCAGACACGTGTGCTCTTTACTGAGCTGAACCAGCCGTGCCCATCCCCCGGAGGCTATGTGCACCCCACATGATCGCGTTAACCTCTAGACCTCCAGGCAACCAATCCGTGGTGAGAAAACACCCTGAAACACTGTTCATACACTCCGGCTTCGCAACAGCCCGGGAAACAGACCCTCTCGTCCTTCTCAGGTACCCTGGCATAACATGTGGGAAGGAGGTATCTGGAACGCAACAGCCTGAGCGAGGTAGCACAAACCACCGACAGCCACCACATCACCTCGGAAGGCACCCCAGAGAGGGCACCCCCTTGGCGGCGGATCTCCAAGACCGATCCTCGGGGATGAATGGGTGTGACGGTAGAAGCCGACTAACCAGTGCCAGGGGCAGAAGAGGAGGACGACGATGGACACATAATGCAGCGTAGAGAAAATCTGAGGCAGACGCAGTGGATGAGGGAGGAGAAGACAGCGTTGAAAGAGCAGAACCTTCATCCGTAAGACAACTGCTCCCCTTTATACCGCTCCCCCGAAACCCCCCCGCTCCATCGTAAGCCCTCCACCTGTGCACACGCATCGACATTTCGCGAGGCATGGCGCTTGGAATTCCGCTCCCAAGGGGAAGAGAATTTCAACCTGGCAGTGCTATGATGAGCTTCATTCAATGCCATTGCCTCGACTGATGCACATGTCAACTCCACACGGATCACATCCCTCGGACCAAACCGTCAGAATCCGAACGGCCAGAGCGATGGGACAATTGATACGACCCTCCAAGGATGGGCCAAGACCGAACAGTCCAAGCCCGTGTCGCAAGCCCACGGGCCTGGGGAGAGAGGCCCACACGAAGACTCAGAGTCGGGCCGATCTCGGACCGAAGTGGGTGCAACCGCTAACCTACGGCAGTAGGAGTTAACAGCTCCCCCGTAAAACATGCCCCTCTTAATCACCATTAAGGGTCCCCATTATACCCACCTTCATGACCCATGAAGGTGTCATCAAAGTGGAGGATGATCGTGGCGTGATAAGGGGAGTCGCGGAGACGTGGCCAGGAAAGACTCCTATAAAGCAACTCGAATAACAACGTGCAAAGGACCACTTCCTAGATACCCAGAACATCGAGGTATTCCTCTTAAACGACCTTATCTTCCACCTGATAATTCTCCCCCACAGCTCGGCCCAAGGACTTGCGTATCTGCCTCGTCGTGAGCCATACCGATCCCACGAGCATCCTTCAGATCCATTCTGACTTAGGCATCGAAGGGGGCTTGGTCAGAACCAAGGTTTGACCCCCTGATGAGATTTCTTGTTTATTCAGGTCAAGTAGATCCGGCCGCACCGAGGCTACCCTTCGGTACCCAACCAGTCTGGAGTCGAACACTCTCACCCCCGAGCTCGCTCATCTCTACCCCTACAGAGGTCGTCTCCTTACCGAGGATTCCCTTCAGCACACCGATGCTCGGACCCGTGCTCACTTTACCGAGCCAAACGAGCCGCGCCCATCTCTCGGAGGCCACACACGACTCGTGTGATGACGTTGACCTACAGTCCTCCAGTCAACCAATCCGTGGTGAGAAAACACGCTGAAACACTTCCCAATTATGGCCGAAGATAGGGAGGTCGCATATAAATTTTCAGTTCTTCTAAGTGACGATGAGATACCATATAGCACGAGAGTCAATTTTCACTTCAAAAAAGTACCTAAAAGCTGAATGGATGGTTTTATCCCGCAAAGTTCACAAAGCATGGTAAAACAGACCATATGGGAAATTGCGCAAGACGCAAGCTAGCAGAGAGGAAGTTCTAAGAAACACAAAATCTCTAAAATAAAGGGATGAAGATGAGAACAAAGACGGGACCCAGTTGTCAAAGTAGTCTGCGCCAGCCCTTATTACTGTTGACCGAAACCCAGTTGTCAATACATACGTTTCTCACCTGGAGCAAAACCATATGTTTGTAAAAATAACACTTTGCAATGTCATCGAATGTAACTCTTTATTTAAAAAATTCCTAAAAGGTGAATCTATGTGTTTGTTGCCTAAAAGTTCATCCATGTCTTTGTTATCTGAATATAATACTTTGCAATATCATGTAAAGGTAACTCTACAAAAGGGCTAAAGGTGAATCCATATGTCTATTTTCTGAACGTACATCATGCATTTGTTATTTGAATAAAACCATTTGCAATGTCACCCAAAGGTAACTCTTCTTTTTAGGAAAAGAAGGGAAAATGAACGAAAGAGAATAAAGAAATGAAAGTGTCCATTGTTGTAAGTGAGGGAGGCCTTTGGACTCCCCACTAATTTATCCCTCCATTACTCCCCATTATTGGAGTAATGGGGACCTTTGGTTTCCATGACTCTTGAGATACCATGTGAGATTATAAATATATCACCATGGCATATTGCCATGGTTACTTCTTTTTCTACAGCTTATAACACGTTATCAGCACTTCAGCTCTCAATTCTTTGAGATTTTTCTCCCGAATCCCCTCAAATTTAACCCACTACACGCGAAGGAATCTATTATTGCAGCGATCCGGCTTGCGACGAACTGTTGCAGAGAACAGTTGCGGCAATCTTTTAGCCATTTCGGGAGCGGGATTTTAGTTTACGGATTTTTTCTTATTACGATCGTCCCTAGATTTTTTGATCTAGAGGTAACTTTTTCGATCCCGTAGATACTTACAAAATATTGTTAGCTATAATTTTACCTAGCTTTTCTTGTATTAATCTGCAACATCTTGATAAACATCAAAATAAAAAAATTAATAATAATAACTAAAACCCCCAGAAAAACCCTTGCACTCCAGGGGGGCTCTGCGCTAATCCCCCTGGGGAGGGGCTCTGATTCGAACCCCCCCCCCCCCACGACGGGGGGGGGGGGGGTTCCCCTCATTACATACATTGATATATAATTAATTGGTGTTGGCGTGTGTTCGTAATTTTAATTCTCTGCAGACAATGCTCTCATATGTTATCATCTGTACAAAGATTAATTCTCTGCAGACATTTTACGATGGTCAATGCATACTTTATGCTGATCCACTGCTTCTGTACATTTATATTCCATAATAGTGAATATAGCATTAATTATTATTTCAATCCAACACATTCTTACCGTATTTGGGCATTACACATCTATCAAGGTTTGCATGTGTTTCGGGCAGGGCTTGCTCTCTGATGTGGTCCACTAGTCAATTTGATTCTGAACAGATGAATCATTGGTTTAATTTATGTGGGTCTACAGAGGATTAATCAAATTACATAAAACAAAATTCTAACCATGTTTAGGTTAAAAATTTAAATATTAGAGCCTATGGGCCTGCAACCCAAATCTTAATACTAATTTAATTTGGCTATTTATTGGGCCAGAAGCCCAGTTAATAACTTGACTATTACAATAAGTTTTATTTTGCTTATGGGCCTGCATCCCAAATCAAAATAAATAATTTATTTTGTTTGCTTATTTGGGCCTGAAGCCCAGTTAATCAAATTGCAAATTAATATGTTTATTATTTTTTGCTATCGGGCCTGCTGCCCACCTCTAGCCCATAGGACTTGCGGATTATGATATTATATCTACTGCTTTTATATTATTAAATCTATTTAAGCATTGGATAAAAACATTTATTTAAGTTAAATTGGTTAAACGGATCCTGAGACCGCTCTATCTTTAGTTACCTAACCTAAAGATGAATGACGTTTCCCCGTGGTCCAATTAATCCTTTTAACTTAATTAAACGATTTTATCCAATAGTTGGGCTTGATGATTTTTGCAATGGCTGTGATACTGCGCTATTATTATTTGCCTGTTGCATATATAACTTTGTGGATGTTTAAATAAGCCAAAATGCGTTTTTAGGGATCGGCCAATTTTTAGATACCCTTTTATTATATTCCTTCTCTTTGTAATTTCTTTTTCTTTTCTGAGAGAAATTTGTAGTGAGGAATTAATGTATAATGCCAAAGACCGGGGTTACTACCTATGATGAAGATGGAGGAGATTGCATTTATCTGGGACCCAAATAGGGTTTCCAAATCGTATTTTTCTTTTTCTTCTTTATGGACTGTAATTTGGACTTTGGACATTTTATGTTTTGGGTATCTGGCCGATCCCCGCATTTTTTTCTTATTTATTTCTTTTATAGCATGATGTTTAAATTATTAATACATGCTTATTTAAATTACATAGATTATAATGGCAAAATTGGCAAGCGTGGATTTCAAAGTTCTTGATGCAGCGGGAAAGAACTATCTTAGCTGGTGAGTGGACCTGAAGTTCCACTTGCATTCGATGGCACTTCTCCACTCGATTCTGGCCCCCGTAGTGGCCGAGAAACCGGCTAGCAGTGCCCCTGAAGTGGCACAAGCATCTAGCAGTTCTCCAACCGTTGTCTCCGACATAGATAAGGCGAAAGCCATTATCTATATCAGAAGACACATAGATCGGACCTTAAAGGCCGAATACTTAACGGTGGAAGACCCATTTGAGTTGTGGCAAGCACTGAAGGCACATTATAAACATCAAATCGATGTAATATTACCACGTGCCAGTTATGAATGGGAAAACCTTAGACTTCAGGACTATAAGTCTGTTGCTGAGTATAACTCTGCACTTCATAATATCACCTCACGCCTGAAGTTGTGCGGTGAAGAAGTGACTGAACATCACATGTTGGAAAAGACATTTACCTCGTTTCACGAGAAAGATGCAATCCTCATGCAACAGTATCGTGAACGCAACTTCATGAAGTTCTCTGATCTGATCTTTTACCTTCTTAGGACAGAGCAGAATAGAGATTTACTACTTGCCACTTATAATTTGCGCCATGCTGGTACTGCCCCTATCCCTGAAGCCCACCATGTTTCTCCCCAGAAGTGGAAAAACAAGAAGAAGGCTAGAAAGAACAAAGGGAAAGCTGTAATGAAGCCAGCAAGAGGAGCACCTCCCCAGACCAACAACAACAACAGTGGGAAGAAAAACTTCACATGGAATAATAAGAACACTGATCCAGTTCCAATTCCAAAGAAGAACTGGGAGGACATATGCTATAGATGTGGCATGACTGGACATTGGACCAGAAACTGTCGTACTCCTCGCCACCTCCAGGACCTGTATCAGGCGAGCCTGAAGCCTCCCCTTGAAACAAACCTGGAAGATATTCAAGCTCTGACCAAGATCACTACACAAGACTTTGAGAATGATGATCTGCTCGATTGAGCCCTATCTTTATATCTAAGCATTTCATCTGTAGTTTGCTTTGAATGAACTTTATTTTGAATTACTCAAATAAATTTCCACTTTGCATTAATATAGATAAAATGTGATATATTGTGGACAGTGCATCGATGCACTGGTAAAATTGCTCCCACATACAACAAAACTAAAAGATGCATTTCTCTCTCCTAATTCATAGAGTAATCTCCCAAGTTTCAAGTATATTTCGTTTAAACGAACATAACTTGGAAACTGTGGATAATAAATAGTGAATATCTTTATGTAACTTGTCAAACGGATGGCCAGAAGACCATCTACACACGATTTCATTGGACCCCCGTCGGGTCCCTATCATTACAGATATTCATCATATATAAAGCCAACTTGACTGAGCACTAGAGGTACCTTTCATTGCCAGAGTTTTCAACTCTGGCACAATAGACTTGGTTACCCTGGATCAGTGATGATGGACACATCGTCAAATGACTCCTTTGGAGAACTTGAAGATTCATCAAAAGGTTGAGTTTCCTTGTCCCCTTTGTCATGAGGGAAAACTAATAGAGAGACCTTCCCTCCTAAAAGTGAGATTAGAGTCTCCTGGCTTCATTGAGAGAATACATGGTGACCTTTGCAGGCCTATTCACCCTGCAAATGGCCCATTTCAGTACTTCAATGTACTGATAGATGCAGCTACTACATGGTCTTATGTATGCCTTTTTTTGTTCACCCACAACCTTGCTTTCTCAAAAGCTGATAATGCAGGTGAATTCACAACACAGGTCTTTCAAGACTACTGCCAAGCAACTGGCATTGAAATTGAACATCATGTAGCTTGTTCATAATCCGAATGGGTTATCAAGAGTCTCTAATAAAGAGACTCCAATGGATTTCACATCCATTGTTAAATCCCAGTTGCATGTGGATTTTTAGGGATACGCCATACTGCATTCCGCATCGCTTATCACGATGCGGCCCTCGTGTGGCCATATCTTATTGCTGATGCCGCTTGCTTATGGTTCACCACCAAACATATCTCATTTGAGAGTGTTTGGATGTGCTAATATATGTCCCCATATCACCACGTCTTGATAACTGTGATTTTAATGAGCAAAGTCTCATTATAATAGGCACACAGTCTAAAGAAGCCTATAGCTTCTGAGACCATATCATGGGACACAAAAGTCCTAAATCTCATTATGATCTGCAAACTATTTCTGTATGAAGATGAGATCCAGAAGATCCTTCACATTCATAATAAAGTATATCAATTGGCGGATAAATTCACGGAAAACCATAAGATTGTTCGTTCACACGTCCCTGTTGCCAACACACCAGCTAGGATTGACATCCCCATAGATGGATGCAATCCACTGGTAGAAGAATTGGCTATACCTCAATTGAAAAGAGGTCGCCCGCCAGGTTCAAAAGATAAAGTTCCTTGAAAGAGGAAGATTCCTAGAGATATTACAATGATCCCTCCACATGATGCTGAGCTCAGACCAGCGACCTCTCCCCTCCTGATTCCCCCTGCAGAGGAAACAATAGGAGAAATATCATTATATTACGTACGTATTGGAGGGGTACTGGACAAACACAGCACAGTCGTCGTCGTCGATTTTGTTTTCGATATTGCCGTTCACATCGCTGAATACGACGATGACGTTCAACCCACTTTTCTATAGCGTAAACGCATAGATTGGCCAAAGTGAGACGAGGCAATAAGAGTAGAGCTGGACTCACTCTTGAAAACCAAAGTCTTAGGACCAGTAGTCCCAACAACTGAATGTGTAAAACCTGTGGAATATAAGTTGGGTTTGCATAAGAATAATAAATGAAGGTAATGTGATCATTTTCCTATTTTCATACCAAGCCTAAACGTCTCTGGAAAAGCCAAGAAATGCAGCTCATGGACGTTGTGACTGCGTATCTATACGGCTATATAGATATGGAGATCTATATGAAACTTCTAGAAGGGTATACTCTACCCCAGAGATGTAAGAGAGACGTAAGAACGTCTCCTTTGTAAAGGCTTCAAAGATCATTATATGATCTTACGTAATCACGAAAAATGTGGTATAACGGATTTAGCGAATTCCTTGCTGAACTAGGATTCCTTAAATAATGAAATCTCCCATGTATCTTTATCAAATGAACAGGGACATGATTTGTATTAGTCACCGTCTATGTGGATGATTTAAATCTAATAGGATCTCCTGCAGAGACCATTGATCTATTTGCAATCTATTAAAAATGGATGTTTATTTATGACGCCTTCCAGTCGCTAGAAGAGGGGGAGGATATCCTTGGTCCTGAAGAGCCTAGCTCTAGTGTACTAGTTACACTCCTTTATCTGGCCAACTGCACGTGTCTCTAATAGAACGTCTGCAGTGAAGCTGTTAGCCAGATATAGTGCTGCCCTGGAGAGCACCACTGAACCAAGGATAAGCTGCTTCTGCACAACTTCCAATGGTCAAGGATCAGCATCCAAAGAATAAATATCGCATATGTAGGTTTACAGACCATTGTGATGACTAAGCACAAATGGTCGGCCACCTCCTAAAGATCTACGCATCATCTTCCAAAAGTCTACATCTTCTGAGAGGCTCATCATCCAAAAAGCATATCTAAAATACACTCATCCGGGTCCAGTAGTACCTTGCAGACACAGTGAAGACTGAGTGAAGGAATACATACGTTGAGCCATCTACCAAACTTTGTAGTGCGTATCATTCCTGAGCGCCACTGTTTTCCAGTAGCCGCTAGATTTGAGTGAAACTTTTATAGATGAGTGATGATTGTATTCAGAACATGATGGATGCATAGACGAATAGGAAATGATTGTATAGATACATAGGAGATCTGCAAGCCTGAAGCTTGTACAGATCAGGGGGAGTTGATAGTAGAGTTATACTCTTTTTCCATTAGCTATGGGTTTTCCGAGTAGGTTTTCCATAGCCAAAGGTTTTAATGAGACAACCTCATTTAACTCTGGACCCTGAAGTGTCCACCTCTAATGAAAGCTGTAAGACCTACAAGCATAAGGCTTGTACGGATCAGGAGGAGTAACCTGTGAGTTGCACTCTTTTTCCTTAATCTGTTGGTTTTCCCCATTGGGTTTTCCACAGCTAAGGTTTTAACAAGGTAAACATGATTACTCAGGATCCAGAAGTATCCACCCCCTTAGTTTTATAAGCTAAGACCAAAGTAATGGATGGATAAGGGGGAGTGTTGTAAGTGAGGGAGGCCTTTGGCCTCCCCATTACTTTATCCCTCCATTACTCCCCATTATTGGAGTAATGTGAACCTTTGGTTTCCATGACTCTTGAGATACCATGTGAGATTATAAATATAGCACCATGGCACATTGCCATGGTTACTTCTTTTTCTACGACTTATAACATCCATGACCTTAAAATAATGGAACTTTTTCAATAGCTAAGACATTTTATTATTATATTAGGTAATTTTTATAATTGGTTGATATTTTTACTCTTGATTATTTAATACATTAATTTCATTTCAATCAGTGCATCCTGCAGGACCACCAAAATAGTATGGATCATTTCCACTAATTTTGTAACAACTCTCCTTAGACGCTGCCAACCATGTTGTTAAAAATCCAGGAACAAACAACTTTCCATTTTTGTTCATAAACTGAACATGTCCAAACGATGCTGATTTTCCTTCTCCTTCTTTAGGAAAATGTCCACTACCCATTGGAGGGCCAACATTGTTCAAAGAACCAGCAAATCCACCAATCATAATACGAGACGCGTAATTGGCTAGACTTGTAAATAAATATTTTGGCCAATGACCCACTGCCTTATCACCATCAACTCCATGATACAACCACCAATTTCCAGTTTGTGGATCCTATGAAAGAAATCAAACATAAAACACATCAAAAACAAATTAATTATGATATATACATTTTAGAAATATTTACTGAGCGAATTAAATGTTAAATGATCTAATCTTTATGATATGGCCTAATGATGCCTTTAGTCTACGATAAGAAAGATAATATGTAGTTTGGAGATCTCTCAATTATGTGATGATTAGATGCATAAATAAAAATCTCTTATAAAAATGAACTTAGTGGAACATAACATCACATGGAGGTGTATAATGATATATGATATAATCAGTGTCTATTTCAAAAAAACGCACAACATGCAGTAGAAAATTGGAATACTTGATATGCTTAAAGTACATCGGTGGTTCATTTTTAATTTATCTTCAAATGTCTATAAAGGCATAAGGATATATAAAAAAGTCATGTCAATATAAATTAAATATGGAAAGTGTTGGTATACCGAAGTAGGCTCAATAAGCACACTTAGGCCTAATCCTCCAATTATATTAAAAATACTACTGGTCAAATCATATATATACATATATACATATATATACGAATATGAAGGTGTGCTGACAGTACCAGAATGGATTTCATGTGCTGTCAGCATTTTGGTGGTCAAAAAGTAGATTAAAAAATTTTGCAATGTGTTCTACAACTTGTTGTCTACCTCCCTACCAATTTTCAAGTGAACCTAAAAAATTTTTGAGCCTCCATCCATGCATTTAAAAAAGATTGCATTGACAGTTTCAGAACGTGAGCGTTCTTTTTGAAATTCATGGATGGAGGCTCAAAAAGTGTTGGATTCACTTGAAAATTGGTGGATAAGTATCCAACAAGTTGTAGAACACATTGCAAATTTAAAGATACTTTTCTGACCACCAAAATGCTGATAGCACAAGAAAATTTCATATGCTGTCAGCACACATCTATATATCTCATTAAGATGGTGGTCCGAAAGCAAGACACGGATGATGCTCAAGCGTGCAAGGCTATGTTGAACTGTGACATTCGGGACAATGGCTGAGATGCGGCATATGTGTTTCTTTTGTAATTATTCTCGCCTTGCTGGAATTTTTTGTTAGTGATGTTTTGCTCCGTTTTGGGTGGGGGTGGGGGGAATTAAAGCAATTTGTGGTGGGTGACGACGCTTGTGCCCTATCCCCATCCTACTGTAGAAATTCTCTTCCAACCTGCCCTTGTACATTATGTTTATATTAATAGAATACATTAACTTTTCATATCTATTCTATAAAACACAACATTTTTTGAATTTTGTCCCAGTCATCAAGGGTTTGTCCCAGTCACCATTGGTTTGTCCCAGTCACCAAGAGAGTGAAATAAAAAATTTTGAAATTTTAAACAAAATACCAGCTTATGTTTTATCCTGCCTAAAAACATTGGCGGGAAACTCAAATTTTGGGGGGACCTCACAACTCTGCTAAAAAAGTTGGGGAAACTCAAATATTTTGGGGAAAATGTCCTAAGCCAGCAACTTTCTTCACTTTTCAAGCAGGGTTGCTCTCCCTCTCTCTCTCTCATGGGTCTACTTTCTTTGTAATCGAGCTCGACAGCAGATTTGAGCCTTCTCCTTCTCAAATCTCTAGCAGCAAGCTCATATTTTGAGGACGAAGACAACGAGGAAGAGGAGGAACATGGTGGTCTTCTCTATTGCAGCCATCGCCAGCCCACAAACGCTTCAGTGGGTATCCGAATTTTTTATTCTTAATACTTTGAATATTTTTGATGAATTTTTGATCCAAATCATGTTTTTCTTTGTCCATGGAATTCTGAGGTGGCTTATTTTCTTGGATTCATGCGAATGATGATGCAGATTTCTTTATATGACCATGCTCCCAAGGGGACTTCATAGGCTTGAATTTGAACAACTGCACGCTCACATTGGCCAGGATCTCCAGCTAGCATTGCATCTAACTTCGTATTCAAAAACATTATGATGAATAATTCAAAATCTTATATGTCTTTTTAAATCTTTCCTACAGTTCCATGGAGTGCCCAGAAGGTGTTTGATGAAAATCCTGAGAAGAGAATTAGGAGCTGGAATGTGATGATCAACGGCTTATAGTTTTCCATTCAAAATTTTACAGGTTTGCCACTCAAAATCCATCTTTTTGAGGTAAGCTTGCTGTTTTTGAATGCTTTGCATATCCCTTCAAACATGAAATGGAACACATGATCTAATTTCTACAAACTTCTGTTAGTAAATTAAAGGTATGTTTTGCATATTTTGCTGAGGGGGGTTTCCAGTTATTTTAGCAATATCAATCTTCTATCTTCCCATTAGGATTCTTGATGTGGTTGCTAGAACCAACTGACTAAGTTTTCAGAACTTGATATTTTCCAGTTATTAACTTTTATTGATTATATTGATGTTTTCAGAGAAATATTTTCCAGTTACATTCTCTATTTAATTTCTTTGAAGCATGTTTCATGAAATCTTTGTTATCAAGTGTTAGAAAAAATTTTATGAGAAAAAAAGCACATGACGTGTTTGATGAAATGCCTAACAAATTTTAAAGCTAGCACATTTAGCAGATCATTCAGATCATTCAGATAGCAAGTAGTAATTGAGTTGAGTTATGCAGTCAAATGAAATTTTTTTGTTTTCAGTTTGCAGTTTGCATTTGGATCAGCTTATGCAGACAAAAACCCAGTTGAGGCAAATTATTTGAGCGCTAACTGATGCAAATTATTTGTCTGCAAACTGCGGTCAAATGAAAGGGTCTTATGATTTTTTAACGAATTCAATGCCTGGCATAGTCCTAGGAGATTTAAAGTTTACTCTAAATTGTTCAGTTGATATACTATATTCAAAACAAATTTTCCCAATTAAGAAACATTCTATTCAGAAATTATCTTATGTAAAGTTTTCCAATGTTTTCCTTAAAATTAAAGTTTCATAAGGCAAGATGAGCAAGGATTTAAACCAAATTGCTTGAACGGCCAGAACAATTTCTCTAACCATGTCATTTAGTATTAGAAATCTATGAATTTGTTTGCTATTCTAAGCATAATGTTACTTACAATTTACAGTGCTCCCATTGGAGAGGAGATGACCGAAGGAAGGAGAAAGTTTGTAATTCGACCGTAAATTTGCTACATTACAGCATAATTTTTCTTTAATTAAATATTCACTTAGTTGGGTATACTTGATAAAATGTTTCAAATGAGTGGGTATGCTTATCCATGGAGGGATATTCTATACTCAGAAATTTGTTTGCTTGCTAATGTATACTCGTCCGTTAGTTTGCTGCAATTCTTTTTTGTGCAGGTATCTTTGCTTTATGCTGTATTGCCAGATGATATTTTACTAAAACAAGAACTTGATAGACTGGCAGCTACATATCCAAATTTCAGGGTACTTGACATTCGGCATGAAAAAATTTGATTATAACTAACACGATATTGGATTCTTTGAATATTTCTTTTGATTGACATTTCCCTGCTTTCAAAATTTGCAGGTGTTTTATATTATTGGCAATCCAAATCCGAACTATAGATAATATAAGGTAGATCCATAATTTTTTATTTTCATTTTCCATTTTTCCATTTTTTCCAATGTGGGATTATTTTTCAACATTCTCACTCAAACTCAAGGTGGATTCACCTTAAAGGTTAGAAGCTATGTTATAGAAGAATAACTAGATTTGAACAGAGTCCCATAACTAGATTAGAACAGAGTCCAATCTCTGACCCTTTGATACACTGGTAGAATTAGAATAGGAATTAGAGGGTCACATATTTAGTCAAGTGAGGACATAACCTTGGAGATGATATTATAATTCAAAAGTTTAAGCTATTAAGTAAAGACTTAACTTTCAATTTACATTTATCACTGTTTTTTATTTTTTTCAGTATGGGACTCTTTTTTAATAATATGATATTTATGCAAGTGGAAAGTGGTTAGAATGTCGAATAAAATTGTGGTATTTACATAAAATATTCAAATTTGTTGGACCAATGGAATTATTGTTTGTTGTTTTGGGGGTATAATAGAGGACATAACCACACTAAATTCTTTACAATCTGCTTACATCTCCTGGACTATAAAATCTGATGATTGTTCCATTATGTGATTTGTATATGTGGTTTGGGTTTGATATAAAATAGTGGAAATGACAAATCTAAGTTGAGAGTCAAAAGTGAGTGTCCCGTGGGGTTCATATTAATTTTTTGCTGAATTATTTCTACTTACATATCCGTACAGGTATGTGGTCCACCGGGAATGATGAATCACCTATCTGATGAAAATCATTAACTTCATGCCAATTGGAAAGGAAGCTTAAGGGATCGTATGGTAATTTGTTTTTTCTAGGTATTTTTTTGGACTTTCCTATTTTGTTTTTGATGTGTTTGAGATTTCGGATTGTTTGATTTAGCTCGGCGTTGAATTTCGAGATTGCAGAGCAAGTGGCGATCAAGAAGATCGTGAATCCTTTCAATAACACGATCAATGCAAAGAGGACGTTGAGGGAGCTCAAGCTGAGTTTGATTGGTATTTTTCTAAGTAATTGATTCTTTTTGTTCCTTAATTTCATTGATTGAGATATGATAACGTTTTGTTTTATGAAGAGCTAAATGGGAAAGGTTTTGAAAGGAAAGTCATTAACTTTAACACACCTTAAATTGTCTCTCCCCCCGAAATGGGCTGATTACATTGTTAAATTGAAGCTTTGGGGTCAATGATTTTAACACCAATTAGTTGTTTGGCTAATTTTGGATACCACGAAAATCTAAAAGAGAAGTAAAGGTTTCCATATTGGTAGTGATACATGACCATATATCATTGAAAGAAGGATTTCTTTAATTCACATTTCACTCAAATAAGTGAACAATTATGTTCTGGTATCAATCTTATTTGTTAACTACATCACGTATGGCTGTAATCTTTACAGAAAGTCATGTGCTATGATTGCTTCAAGGCATTTGCAATTTTTTTTACTTTTCCTAATAGAAATTGCCATAGATAACATTCAAATTTGATAAATTAGAAATCATATAGGATTTTGTTCTGAATGGGAAGTCATATGTTGTTTGTTGTTTCAAAAGGAGTGTTAGAACTCCAAATTTAAAGTTCTGGGTTTGAATGTTCTGAATGGGAAGTCATATGTTGTCTATGGCAATTTCTGGAGTTTATTCAAATTAGAATTCCAGAAATTGCCATAGATAACATTTGAATGTTCTCATATATTCGAACTCATATGTTATCAAATTTGAATAACCTCCAATTTTATTCAGGACATTCAAACCCAAAAATCAGAACATTCACTCCAATTTCTGGAGTTTATTCAAATTTGAATAAACTCCAATTTCTGGGAAGTCATATGTTGTCTATGCCAATTTTTGAATGGGAAGTCATATGTTGACCATGGAAATTTAAATTAGAACTCCAAATTAGATAACATATGAGTTCTAACAGAACAAACTCCAATTTTACTTTCCCTAACAGAAATTGCCATAGATAACATTCAAATTTGATAAATTAGAACTCATATAGAATTTTGTTCTGAATGGGAAGTCATATGTTGTTTGTTGTGTCAAAGGGAATGTTAGAACTCCAAATTTAAAGTTCTGGGTTTGAATGTTCTGAATGGAAAGTCATATGTTGTCTATGGCACTTTCTGGAGTTTATTCAAATTAAAACTCCAGAAATTGCCATAGATAACATTTGAATGTTCTCATATATTAGAACTCATATGTTATCAAATTTGAATAAACTCCAATTTTATTCAGAACATTCAAACCCAGCAATTAGAACATTCAAACTCCAATTTCTGGAGTTTATTCAAATTTGAATAAACTCCAATTTTTGGGAAGTCATATATTGTCTATACCAATTTTTGAATGGGAAGTCATATGTTGTATATGACAATTTAAATTAGAACTGCAAATTAGATAACATATGAGTTCTAATATATGAGTGCTAACAGAACAAACTCCAATTTTACTTTCCTTAATAGAAATTGCCATAGATAACATTCAAATTTTATAAATTAGAACTCATACAGGATTTTGTTCTGAATAGGCAGTCATATGTTGTTTGTTGTTTCAAAGGGAATGTTTCAAATTGCCATAGCAAACATTGTATTGTTTCAAATGGAAACATATCAGTATCAAATGTTTTTATTGTTAGTTGGCAATTTAATACTGACTGTCCAATGATATGCCAATACTAGATCAATATTAATTGTAATTAGTTCTGGATAATTTTTTATTTTTGTTATCCAGAACCCTGCATTATGGAATTCAATTTGATTAAGTTGGCAAGGAGCGGGTCTGTGCCAAAAACAAGAGGCTGTATTCACTAATCTCACTAATATTAGCAATCGGATCTGATTATGATTTAAAATTCATATTCAAGAGCTTATGTGCATAGATTTGGATATACATGCAACCAAACCTACCAACACCTAAGCCTATCCGACTTTTAATAAATGAACAATTTTGAATGCTAAGATCTTACAGGCTGAATAGTTAAATATCATTATAAGAGTTGATGTAACAAATATAGAGTAAGGTTTCTTTCTATTTATTTGGCACTGATCTTTCTATTTGAGTGCAATGTGATATACCCTGTTGGTTTTCACTTTGGGTGGCTTTGATTCTAGATCTATTGGAAACATCCGAGAGGATATTGCGGGCCAGTGCCTATTTGATGTATTTTCTTTAATGTGAGATATGGCATACGAATCTCTCATCTATCTATGAGGCAGACTATTAGTCTAGGTATGATCTGAAGTTAAATTTGCAATTTCATTCCATGGTCCCAAAGATTCTGTACTGCAGTAGCCCATCGAGAAGACCCAGTGATGCAGGATCTATCTAATTATTTGTAGCAGTTTGAATGTTGCATTCAGGTATTCATTCAAACTGAAACTGGTGTCATTTCTCAATTACAGTTGCCTGATATTATGATGGCTGATCCAGCTCCATCTTCTCAGGCGATTTCCCTGCCTGAACAATCGCCGGTTAGGTTCTGGACTTTTGAATAATTATTTATTGCTTATTGCTTATTCTTCTACTACCGATTCCAGGAAAAAGAATAAGGAGCTTCAAGAACTAGATTAAGTTATGAAACGGTTGAGTATGTCACTATATCCATTGGTGCTCCAGCTTCATGATGCTAAAGAGAAACAACCAAATATAACAGAATAATAGAAGGCTACATTCAAATGCGTCTGCATGCTAGCTTCTATTTCACCAAACAAATATTACTGGTTTATGTTTTGTTTAAACACATTTGAGTTGTAAATTCCATAATTGTAGGTGTGGGATGTGACCAAACATTAATTGTTCGATTTGCTGATCCTAAGAGGCCCAGGGCTGAACAAAGGTATAAAAGAATCATTTAAATCTATTTCTGCTTCTTCCTGGGTTGTTTTTTTGGAAAGATATGTGCTTCTCTAAATAGGTGAATGATTATGTATCATATTTCAAATAGCTCTGTTATCATCGTGTCAGTAATGTTTTAGAATGATATAATTTTTGTTACATGGGTGGTCCTGCATTTGGGGGTCCTGGTTTTGTTCATCGCACTGAACCTGCAACTGTAATAGGGTATGTTTTAACTTTTTTTTGCAGAACATTAGTAATATAAAGTTGTATGCTAAGTGTAAAACCCCACACTCTTCATAGTACTATTGTATGAAGATAAGTTGAAAAAGATCAAGAGAATTGATAGTGTTGTATACAAAACTCAAAAGAAGATTGTGATGCTGATTTTGTAACCTAATAGTAATTAGCAAGCTAAAATAAACAAAGTGAATTGGTAGACAATATAATCTAGAATACATGATATTCATTATGTGCATGGACTTAGATGCAGAATATTGCTTTATATGATGTTTTGGTCCAGTAGGATTTAGCAGATGCAATGTAGAGTGCCAAACTTGGTTTCTCCACATTCATATTTTACAAGATTGTGTAGTAATTGTATCATGTCCATAGATTGCTATTTGACAATGCTTCCTGAATTATGTTCAATAAAACCAGGAATGAACTTTTCTAACACCAAATTCTCCACATAATTTGCTGCATCATTTGTACAATTCTAGCAACTTTATTTTTGTTAAGTTTGTTAATCATACACGCATATATAGCTTTGTTTTCTTAACTGACAATGCATTTTCTTCTACAATCCTCTGCAGATTTGGTTTGATCCCTCTGCAGATTTCCACTCTTACTCAATCCTCTGGAATAACCAACACATAGAGTGAGTACCCTCATTCCCCCCAACACATTTTGAAGCTTTCTTTTTATGGGCCTGAAGTTGCTGTTGCTACTGATTTGCCTGTTTAAATTACGAGTTGTTAAAAGTTGGTTTCTTGCTTTCTTTGTGCTTAGGAGAAAAGGGAGAAAGTGATTCAGAGACTGATTCGAGCTAATTATGGGTTGGCAATGCTTATCCATTGTTTAATTAGTAAATTTTTCATTGATAAAGAGCTTGATATCTGGTGTGCCTTTTCGCTTAGGGACTCCAATGCTGGAGAGGAACACACTGGAGGTGATTCTCGATATGTTTCAGAAGTGCGAAGATGCACTTTATGTGGCTGTTTCATTTTGAGCTGAATTTACTCTATAATTTTGAATTTTGGTCTTTGTATTTGGCAGGTAGACCACTTATGGAGTGTTTGCTCATACTCTTGGTCCGAAAGAGGTTTTATTGCATTTTGCATTTTGAGGAGAGTGAGGTTTTAATGGATTCTCACTGATCGGCCTCTTTGTCCAGATTACTATGATATAATATAGCATCCAACAGACTTCTGTCAAGTTTGGAATTCCCTACCCCGTTGGATGTTATATTCTGTAGGTTTGTGGAAAAAGACATAATCTGTGGGTTTGTGTAAAAAAAATTGGATTAGATTTTGGAATTCTGTCAATAATCTGTCAAGTTTGGAATTCCGCATGGAAAAAATAGGATTAGATTTTAAACAAACATAATCAGTGGGTTTATGTCAACAGATTTTAAACAAACATAATTCCATAAATTCTGTCAACATAATCTGTCAGTATAATCTGTGGGTTTGTGGGAAAAAAATTGAAGATTACATATGGAAAAAAATTTGTAGTTTCCAAAATTTATGATTGTAGCAAAGAAATATTACTCAACTTCATCTTGGATGTCATATTCCAACCTTGACATAAATCTCTGTTGCTTTTTGCTTTTCTTGCTCAGGTAGGGAATTGCAATAATCTCCCCATTGGATGACATTCCTAGCATAAAAGCTAATGGAATTGAAAATATGATCAACTGTGGGTTTATGGGTGTATGCATGGCGGTCTATGGCTATTTTACATGTGACATTAAATTTGGGTCCTAGGTGGTGATGTCTTATACCATGTTCTTAATGTATTGTTGTCATTTTCAGGTGTGAATCGGGTTGAAGATGATATAAATGCTAAGATAAGAGGAAGAATAAAAGAAGGTAGTAAATATGTTTACAAAATACTTTTCTCCCCAGTCTGGGAGCAGGCACACAGAGAAGGTTTAGTTGGAATTGTGATTCCTCTTCTCTTTACCATGGACATTGGTTTTCATATTTCAGGTGGTTAGGAAATTTTTTTTTCAAAAAGGTTTGGATTATGGTAAAAATAGTTTGTTTAGTTCATTATTAGCTTTTCTATTTTAGCTGTTAGCTTTTGTACATTGGCTTATGTTTTTGACAGCATTTAAAGTACATTGGTTAATCTTTTTGTATCATTCTTGCTTTAAACTACAAAATTGTTGCCTACAATATCCTGCATATGTTGATGCTGCAAGATAGTCATATGGGTCATGGCAGTTTTGTTTTGTTTTCATGGAAAAGTCTCAATTGTCAGGGCTTTCAGTGATTTTCCTTCTCTAACATTATTACATAACATTTCTTACATCCAGTAGACATATTATTAAGTAGGTACAAAGTTTCATGATGATATTTTATTGGGAGTTGCAGCACCAACCTTGCGGTATGAGTGTTGGTTAGATGAAAGTTTTAGATAAGAGTGTAAGGTTAGAATGGTAGCAATATGGGACTGGTACATGGTATAGCATGGGCATGGTTTATAATGGCCATGTTGTCAATACGATGCGGCAATAAGGCGCCAATAGAAAAGACTTTTCCTCACCTTATCTACTATTTGTTCAACCACGTCATCTGAAAGACACAAATCTGATTCATTTAGAAGAGCCAACACCATCTCTTTTAACTGTTTAAAGCAATGAACATGAAAATATTACTTTACCGTAATGACTTCATATAGCTCTGAGCATAGCCTCAGAATCATAAATAGTTGAAACAATAATTTAGACAATAAAATGAAATACAAAATGAAATTAGACAATAGATTAAACTCATTATAGTAAAGAATAACACTTGCAATCAATTTCGGGTACAAATAAGACATGTTTTAAAGGTGTTTCGCTCAAGCTGCATGTTATATTCAAACAAAATTGAGATTGAAAGAGAGAAAATTGCACTTCATTCATTGTATTGACATGCAGGTGGTAAATACGAAAAATAGTAAATTACAAGGATTTTTAATGACAAACTAAGTTCCATACATATAATGACATTTTGTATATCTATGCCAGCAAGACATTATTTGTTCTTGCAACAGAAACACTATTTCTTTTCGGTGATTGAATGTCCCAATTTGAAAATTATTCATGCCTCTGGCATTTAAGTCTTGCAATCTGTGGCATTTTTTTCACATCTCAACAAGTTAGATTTTAAAATTTTGTGTAAATTAGAAATGTGATAATAATTATTTTGTTTGTAACTGTGTAAAATGTTCTCTTCGTACCTTAATTGTTCCATGTAATTCTATGGTCACTTAGCTAAAAATGAGTTAATTCGTTTGGCACAGGAAGGAAAGGGGTACATGATGCTGAACCTGGTCATGTTCTAAGCTGGAATCAGAGGGTGAAAAATTGCTTATGGTGTGGCAAGAGGTCTCGCGTATCTTCATGAAAAATTTCAGCCTTCAATTGTACATCGAGATGTCAGATCGAGCAATGTTCTTCTTTTCGATGATTATGAGTCCAAGCTTGCGGATTTCACTTTATCCAACCAGTCTCCTGATACGCTGCCCGCCTACATTCCACTCGAGTTTTAGGAACTTTTGGCTATCATGCTCCAGAGTAAGCTTATAATTCCTAATATAAATATTAATTATTTTTTGACACCCTGGATGGAAGTAATAGAAAGTATATCATAGTTTCTAATGTAGAGGAGAAGATGTCCCTGGTAGCAATGAATGAAAAAAGGAGTCACATAACAATTCAGAGTAAAGGATTTAGTTCTACTATTTCATAGCTATTGTTTAACTCATGAATAAGGTTTGTCTGTCCTGATATGCTAATTGGAGCAATATGTAACAAGGTATTGAATTGATTTGCAGTAAGTGTAGCGACTTTTGATTTGTATGTTCTTATATGTGTGTTCATATATAGTCCATACTATTAATGCAAGACCATAATGATTTCTTTATGCTTCCAAATTTTGGGCGTGTGTTTCATGTATGAAGTGTGATTTTCTACTGATTTTATATATCGGTGCATATGAAAAAATGGTCCATGATTTGCTGCAACATTAAGCGTAATGCATATGTTTCCCTGTTAGCTTGGTTTATAATCTGCCTGCTTCCATTATTGAGTGACTGGAGACTAACGGATTCCTGTTGCAGCAATGACAGGTTACAAGCATATTGGAAGACACATTGAGCGGCTTATTCCCATGGTCAACTAAACCTGGAAGGCAAGGGCTCACGCAATTGTTGGAACACAAAAACATTAGATTCATGCCTTTCAGTGGCTGGGAGAAGATAGATTCCAAGGAGAGGATCGAAGGTCAGCTGAGAAACAAACCAAGAGAGATCACATCTTGGGAAGAGCTGCTGAAGACTGCAAGTCCATAGCAAATTTTGTATAACAAGGCTCGAACAACCTTTCATTATGGTGCAAACTGCAGAATACTACGTCGTCAGTAGAAAATCTAATAGGATAA
>CM061140.1:25894811-25994811 GCA_030789695.1 Scilla litardierei | reverse complement strand
TGTTGGGGGGGAAACAAGTAGGATAAAGCTAAAGGTTGTAATTTGTGTTAAAAAATTGGAGGGAAATAATTTGGATGGAATGGTTTTTGGGGGGAAAGAACTTGATTCCCATTTTTTGGGGGGAAATAAGTTACAGCTGCACCATTCAGCTTTAAAAAAATTTAGAAGTTGGGCTGGAAACCAAAAATTTTCGGGGAAAATATCGTAAAAAAGCACGTCAGCTCCCCTCTCCTCCAACCCATATGCTCACTTCCCCATCAAACCCTTGGCCTTCCCCCGAACCAAAAAAACCTCAGGTCTCCGCCACTTTCCCCCTTTCTTCCGATCTCAGGCTCCCCCATCTCATCTCATCTCTCCTCTCATCGTCATCGATGGAGGGAGATCAGCAGCAGCAGCATCAGGAATCTGCCATGGCTCAGCAGCGGAAGGGGCAGAAGAGGAAGCTAGAAGAAGACCCGTCATCGTCATCGTTCTCAGCCATGGCGATAGATATCAAAGAAAGAGTAGGCGTAGGCGAGATCCATCACCATCTATCGCCTGAAGCCATATCTCTCGAGGTCAAATCTTAGATAGAAATCCTAAAGATGAGCTTCTCATGTCGTGATGCCATAAATTCTAATAAATCGAGCAATTATGCTCGCAGAGGAAGTTGTCAACGTGATTTGTTTGTTATGAAATCTCACAGGTGCGATCTCTTGATTCCTGCATGAAGTTGATGAAATCTCACAGGTACGATCTCTTGATTTGTTTGATCTGTTTTTGGAAAACTTTGTCGGTTTGATCTATTTTGTTGGAATCATTTTGGTTTGTTAGGGTTTAGAAATGAGAGCAGTGGAGCTGGATCCGAATGTGGGGAAGGATTTGGGTTAGTTTAAAAACTGAATCCTAAGTATTGTTCATAATTACTTCTATGGTCATCCCTAGGCATGTATGTATGTATGCCACCCCTAGGCATGACGGATTTGGTAGCGGTTCAAAGCAAGGAAAACCAGGGACATTGCAAATTAAAATAAATTTGTTCGCATTGAATCGTAAGGTGAATTTCCAATGTCCAATTCTTGATCATTTTATACATCGCTGACTACATGACAAGAACATGGAGACACAACAATACTTCATGATGTTTGACGGTGGTCTTGGAATGGTTGAGATCCCTACATTCCTACACTACTTTGTTACAAGATACATGTTTGACTGCATTTCTTCATTATATTTTTCTCTGCCAGCGACACGAGTCTTATCATGTTATACATAACAACAATCATCTTTCAAAAAAATTCAGCGTAACTCCATCGACTATTCCCACCTCAATTAAGGTTCATCGCTACTAGGAATGTTCCATTTCCTTTCTATTCCTTCAATTGAGATCAGAGAAATAATTAGCAGCTGATGTAATAGAATGCAATGAACTCACCATGATAAAAGCCATCCAACGTAAACATCAGTAGACTACAAGTTAATGATGAAAATTACCATTGAAAATCAACTTTCCCTTTTTATTGGTGTTGGTGGTGATGTTGTTTGTTATTTGTACTCCATGATGAAAATTAACACTATTTTTCTCTTCAATTTTTGTGTTATTGAATACATTTTAAGAATTTACACTGATTTGCTCACATTTGGACCCTCAGTTTTGCACTGTTCTTAGTCAAATTTTGGTAACCTGTGTTGTAATTGTTGGACTCCAAATGAAGTTCTTTGTTTTTTAATGCCAATCACAATAGCATTACTTTCTTGATTCATCATATCCATTATTGCATAATGCTGAGTCCAAAAAAACTTAGGAGCCTAGTGAAAAGATTTCTTTTCGGTCAACCAATAATCCTATTATGAGAATTAAACTGAGACGTCAAATTCAGCTATACAACAAGCGTGTTGGAAAAGAGAACTGTATTGTTTGTAGTAGTTATAAAACGAGCATGGTGAAAAGATTCTAAAGTTCTAAACTGACTTGGATTCTTAAATTTCCTGAATTAACACAAAATTCTTTGTAGCAGTTATAACATAGACATTTGGGGTTGGTGTGGAAAAGGCGAAGGCTTTTATTTCCACATGTTAATGGTGTTCTTTGTGTTTATTGGAACAGTTGGATATATGGAAGGGATGTTGCACACCTTTTGTGTTATTTGGTTCGTATATTGGTTTCAGGGGAGTAACATTCGGGTTTGTTCTCTCCAATTCATTTCTTTTATTTTGATTTTATTGTGATGTTCAAAGGGATTAATTTAATACTCAGAATATTTTTTCCAAAGCCGTTTGTTGATAGGATGCATCCAAATATTTTTTCGAAAGCCAGTATAGCAATACCTCATGATATTTGTCTAAAAATTATATTTCCTGAAATATTTCTGTGATCACTACATCAATGCCATTTTAAGTCTACTCTTGATTGAGTAATGATCAGATATCCTTTAATCTTTCGTTCAGGTTGTTCTTAAGCGTTTGCCACAGTGGAAGAAATAATCTGCTTGCTCCCAATTTTACAATGATAAGCATTCAGATGAAAGGGCAGAGTTTGTTTTGGTCACGTGAAATGTACATACCTGCAAATAATGTAAGCTATTATTACATAACTCATGAAATTGTTAAACAAGCATCATTCGTCAAATAAACAACTATATTTGTGCATCATTTAAGACAAATACAGATCATTTCTTTCAAACAGATTTGTATTATTACAGATTTCGATCTTATGTGGTCTGAGAACAGAAGCAGAAATCTTCTTCATGGAACCATTTATCCGGCAAGATATTACAATTTGCAAGAAATAACCATTTATTCGTATATTGGTTCGAGGGGAGTAACATTTGGGTTTGTTCTCTCCAATTCATTTCTTTTATTTTGATTTTATTGTGATGTTAAAAGGGATTAATTTAAGAGTTTGGATGGGAATGGTATCCATGAGATAATTTTTGTTCAACATATTTTTATGAGTTAACACTTAAAGCAAGAGGGGTTTATACTGTTGCCAACATTGCAGATCTGGATTTCTCGCCATCTAGATCTCTCGCCAACGAGAAAAGTCCAACGAGGATGTCGCCAACGAGGATGTCGCCAACGAGGATGTCGTCTTCTGGATCTCCGACCTATAACCAGACTTGACCGTGCCCTTCTCCTTCCGCAAGATCTGGCGGTTCATAGGCCCAGGGTTCATGATGTGCATCGCGTTCCCCGATCCCAGGAACCTCGAAGGCGACATCTATGAACCTCAAAGGTGGTATGTGTCTATCAAATTTAGGCTTAAAACATTTCAATTTTGGGGGATTTTTCGTATCCTTCAGTATATTGGTCTGCGATTAGATCATGTTCTTTCCGTTGACATAAATTTTTCTTTTTAAAACGAATTTAGGTATCAAAACGTTATGAAATTTGTCTAATTCACTCCATTCGAACATTTTGCTTAAATTTCACAAGATTTTACATTGTTTTTTGCCAAATTCTTGAGTTTACAACGTGCTTAGTTCGTTTTATTATTGTGAAAGAGATGGATGGAATAGAGAAGCAATTACCTACATTTAGAATACTTTGTTTCTATCCTTGCATCATAATGTCGCTACTCTGAAGTACTGTTGTAGGATGATGATAGTGATTTGGAGTTTGAATTAGAAGATGTTCCTGCTCTCATTCTTGAAGAGTTAGCAGAGGCTAAGGAATGTGCCAAGGTGTAGCCATCAATATAATAGCAAGAAGTTTCTTCCGTTGTGTTGAATTTTGGAGTCGCTGTTATATGGCTGTTTGAGAAGTGAGATGGTGCCCACTTTTTTCACTTTTTAAAATCTCAATAACAAAAATCCCATGTTTAATGATTTCTTATATATGATTTTGTCAAAGGCTTGATCTCTGCTTTTCTTTAATAATATTGGAAAAGATGTACATGATATTGATTACCTTTAGAAGATGATTTTGTCAAGGTCGTTCTTTGAATCTATTTTCCAGTTTTACTCATCAGTGGAGAATATTTTATCAAAGTCCTTTGTATGCCAATATAGTTTTATTTACCAGTTTTGGATGTCATGTGATTGTCATGAAGGGATTACCAGTTTTATCTTCCCTTTTCCAATTTAGTTTTATTTACCAGTTTTGGATGTCATGTGATTGTCATGAAGGGATTACCAGTTTTATCTTCCCTTTTCCAATTTACGCTTGCATTTTTCTTTTTTTATTCATCTGTCTTTCAGATTGGCACCCATGGCCATGGCTTCGAGCGTCAACCGCCATCCACGGCGAGCCAAAAACGAACTCCAGGGTTGGGTTCTCCACAATTGGTATCAAAGCCCGATGGTTCTACAGGCGCTCACAAGGTGCTTGGTGATTTGCTTCAACTCTATCTCTGTATTTCTTCTTTTTTATTTTTTATTTTTCAATGGTAGCACTCTTAAGAAGGAACTAAAAAAGAAGCAGAAGGAAGAAGGGAAGCGCCTTAAAGAAGAAGAGAAGAAAAAGAAGGTAAAATTTTATTTGCTTATTTTTATTTTGATTTTTGTTTTTCTAACACTTAATTGGAAATGTTTTGTCTTAATTCTTGCGCCAAATTTTGAGTTTCAACTGTAAACTCTGTTATTTTTAGTAGGATGGGTTGCACTTAGGAAATTGTCCTGAATTTTAATGTTTAAAATTGATTTTGAATTGCTTCTCATTAGTATCAAGCTGGTAAATTTGGCTGGACATTTGTTCAACTGTTATCTGAGGAGGTTGGAAATTAGTATAATTTCACAATTGCTGCTGAATGAAGTATCTGTTTGATACCCTCAAACTATGAATCATTTTTCAAAAAAAAATTATTAAGTTAGATTGTACTGTTTTCATCCCATATGATACATAAGAAAACATTTGACAAAATTGATTTCATGGATATGCAGTTTAATACTACATGGATATTGCATAAAAAATAAAAATTTTCGAGAATATAGGATTCTTAATAGCTTATGAATGGGTTGATCATAAACATGCTCAAGCGACTTTGATTTACAGAATTTTTGACAACTACGACTCGGTCTTATGCTTTTCAAGCTATTGCCACAAATTCATAATCTCAAAAGACATCTGCTGCAGATGATGAAGACATAGACCCTATGGTTTGTTTATTCCCTTTCCCATCTCTAGCAATCTTTTGAAGAAAAAATAATAAGGAACTGAAGCATATTTATTTCTTGATGATCTATGTTGAAGGTTCTCGCTTCTCTGAAGGCTGGAACAAACCCTTATCCCATAACTTTGAATTTTCTATCTCTGTTGTGTATAATGTTAAGCAATATGGAGGCTTCAGTGATGGAGAGCACCTAAAGGATGCAGACATCAACTTAGCAGGTATTATTGTTGTTTTAAAGAGTGTTAATTTACCAAATTTGTTCCCTTTGTTTCATTCTTGGTAAAGGTCATGCTTTCTTGACGTTTTTGTCATTTGATTGGGAGGATTATGAACAAGCAAGCATCCCACTCAAAGCACTTCTTCTATGACCTATATGGATGCAGTGCTAAATTTCAGGTTATGTCTAATGCATGGTATCACTGGCTTGATTCAATTTTTTCATCTTTTTCTTGGACTTACAATCGTCATATGTTCTAGCTATAGTCAGTATAATTTATTAAATCTTGGATTCAGTTTGTATGAATTTTCACACATGCATGTGTGTCCTTATTACCATTCATTCATCCCGAGGACAATGAGAGAGGGAAGAAGCGTGAGTCACCGAAGAAACTGGAGGAAGAGCAAGAGGCAGGCAAGGGTTGTCCCCAAGAGAAGGATCGGCCTCCAAAGCCCTCTCGATTCCGCATGTAATTTTTGGGGGGATTTTGGTTTTTGTTAAGCTTAGAAGGGTTTTAGAGCAATGGTATTGATAAAGCTGACACTTTGGAAGCGTTGATGTGAATCTCTGGTGCTTCTCATAATTTTCTTGGAAAAATTGTTGGTTTTATTTAGGGTTTCCATCATCTATTTTAACTGTGCAATTCCATGGTGCTTCTCATAATTTTATTTGATTTTTTGCTTACTACAGATTATCGTATAGGAGCAGGCAGAGGGGTTTTTCTGAATTGGATATGGTTTTAGGTGGGAGGTGGTCTCTCATCAGACCGAAGAAGGATCTTCAGATGAATCGTCTCAAAGGCACCCATCTCTTCACCATATGTATTTCAATTTTTTGCCTTCTTTATTTCACGTGCTTCCTAATTTTCTTTTAATCTTTTTTTAATTTTAATCAGTTGTTTGCTTCGAAATAGAATCTGTTTGCTATAACCTGATTGGGAATTGGATTTCATCACATGTCATTAATTTAACTTTCATTGAATATAGATTTTATTTTATTATTTTAGGTTTTTTTTAATTTTCTTTTTCTTTAGAAGGGAAGGGGAAAGTATGCAATTAATGCATGGAAGAGGGAAGCATATGTGCTTAGTTGTGAATGTTCAAAAGTTCAGAGCATTCAACCAGCAGGGAAGTTATAGAGTGGGGAGGAGGAAGATGTGCTTAGCCATTTCGATGTAATTGGTGTATAACAAAACATCATTAAGGTAGCCATTGTTAAAGAAACCCTCCTTGATGAAGCAATTGATTATGGGGAAAAACAATGGATGGATTTCATTTTGACTGGCATGTCATGGGCAAGAGAATGCTTAAGGGAAGGGTGTCAGTGCACTGAAAGAATTAGTTCTATGGTGATCACATCGTGAAAAGGCCACTACATTTTAGCTTTCATGTTTGGCATTGTGGCTAAGATGAAACAACCAGTGAAGGATTGGAGTGAGAAGATAGATGGTGCCATGGGCTAATGGGTCAAAACCGTCCTGTCACCGACATACTAAGCACCCTCAGATTTTGAAACAACAGTATTTAACACATGATTGAGACAATGAATATTAGGACATTCCCACTTAAATTCGCGAGTAGCTCCATAGGGTCATCCTTCTAAGCACCCAAAACTATTGAAACGGGACAGGAAGCCCATCTTTTGCTAAAGGAACTTTGAGATCCTTGGTGAACAATCTGAGTGTGGATATATGGATGCCCAAACAATTTTAAGATAAAGTGGCTTTACAATTCCTAGAATTTCACGAAAGTGAGCAGTGAAAACATGAGAAATTTCTTGAATGAAAAAGAGGTTGTTATATTGAAGCAAAGGTATACGATTGGTAGGTCTCTGAATATTTGCAAACCAGTGGAAGTATATGATCATTGCTGTCATATAATCTCCTTCACATAGGGAACTCCTTCAAGTCTGTTATGACTGCCGCTATTATATTAATTTAATTAGAGCATGCATGTCTATTGAAGGCAGTTAATATCATGGATATTAATCTAGATGTCTATCTTATGTCTGTTAAGAGTAATGATTCCAAATGGAGCGGGGCTCAATGAATTGAAAAATAATCGAATGGAATGAATTTTGAATGATAACTTGGTGGCCTGTGACCTGAAGTTTGTAGGGAATTCCACTGATCGACAACCACTTGAGCAAATTTTTCGTGCTCTCTGTTTTTAGCATTTTCCTTTAATGGTTATATTGACACTTGGTTATCTTTCACACGTTATGTTATATTGTTCGGTGATGATGTTATTCTTGAGGAATCAGTAGAAAAGTATTTATTGTTCAAAACTGGAAAGAATTGTATTAAACGTAGTACTTTTAGCTTTCAATTTGTTTATGTTTTTAAAAGCATAGGTTTGTATTAAACGTAGAAATAATTTTTTTAACATCCAAATAACAATTATTTATTTGATCGCGGATCTGGCATACTGAAGACTTTGATGGATGATGTCAATAATGTTTTGTTACTCAAAATTGTACGGGTGTGATGATGTAACTGTAAACATTGTATTGTTTTTCGACCAAGACTGGCTCTTAATGTTATCCATATGGTAAAGTCGGATGTTCTTTTGTTTTCAATTTTTAGTAACTATTATTCTTCATTGTTGCAAAACAAGTATAATCATGTTTTGTTAGTAACTATAATTCTTAGGTCAGCTGCGATGTAGATTGTTATGTATAATTATGTTTTGTTAGTACGGTTTAGCCTAGCTGTGTGAAAAATGGGGAAAGAAATTACAAGTACATAGAAAAAGTTTGTTCTTTCCAGTGAAAACATGCAGATGCTTCCAATGCATAAGTAGGTCCATGAATTCAAGAATATTTGTTATATTTTGATTTTTGGATATTTGTTCGTTTCAATTGTTCCTTGAATTTTTCTGTCTCTTTCATGTTCTCCCCCCTCCCACGATTAAGATTTTTCCGTTTTCTTTGTAATTTCCTTTCTCAGGTTGTAATTACTCCAATGAGGTCTAATTCTTCAAGCGTATTATGTGTGTCGGGAACCCTAGCTCCAGTTTCTAGGGTTGTAATTACTCCAATGCAGCAAACAGCGTGAGCAAATGGATGTGCGTTGTCTACATGTTCTCACTCCTTGGAGCATATGGCTTTATAACAAACTTGGATCCTCTACATCAGCATTCAGATTCCGAAATCTGGGAGGTAAACATGAAATTACTTTTGGGTTTCTATTGGTGTGCTTATGGATGTCAACTGATTTAATGTAACATTCAGGCTCTAAAGAAGTGACAGCTTCTAGAGATAGTCAAACAAGATCAAAGGCTACTTGAAGCACCATGTAATTGGAATTGTATTAGTCCAGTTCATTAGTTTTAAACTTTTAGCGATGGATAACTTCACAAAAATACTATATCAGCAAATAAAGAAATAGATGGACTTCATACAGCATTAAAAAATTTAGTTTTGTACATTCTTTCTTTTCTGAGTATTTTGTCGATGCCATATCTCCATAAGATGTTTTAAGTGACATGAAAATTATGCTGCAATTGTCGAAGATGGGGAGAATTGGAGCGTGGGACAGAGGCAGCTAGTTTGCTTGGCTCGGGTGCTACTCAAGAAAAGAAGAATTCTGGTGATTGATGAGGCTACAGCTTCGGTGGACACTGCAACCGATATTGAAATTTGAATGTTTTTCCAGTTGAGTTGAAATGAATTTCAACAAGCTTTCCCTACATCATCCAATGAGTAACAAATTAGAAAAATAAAATTGTACTATATAAATATATTCATGAGGAATACAGAGTGAAATGCATGACTAAATATATGCATGCTGATATGTAAAAGAGTTACATGTGTCGTGCACGTGCACGTGCTCTATTTTCATGTCTTCTAACAGCAAAGTTCCCCAAGCAAGCAATTCTAAGTATATTTGAACATTTGTATGTGCTCTTAAAACTAAATTTATACTTTAAATCCTGTCAACAAGAATTCCTACTTGAGTGGATTGGTAATTTGCGAAGATTATGAAAGTAGTGTGTGCGTTATTATGAAAGTTTTGTTTCTGGGAACAACTGCAACTTTATCTGTCTATATATAGTTAAATTGATTACAATCTGCAGTAGGTTTTTATTAGGACTCATATAGTGTATGCTAGACATCAATTTGGTTTTTACTAGGTTGTAATCAAGCAGACATGAATTCATATAGTATGCTGGAAAAAGTTTTTATGTGGGATGTTGGATTATGATGGGAAGAATTCCTAATGGTTTTTACTAGGGTTCTAACTGCATGAGGTGAATGACACCTTGCAAACCTTTGAATCTAGTTATTCAATCTTTGGGTTGCTTATTTTAATTGTTTTTCCTTATGTCAGAAATAATTGGGACAAAGCGTGCGAATGATGAAGCAATTTGTTCTAATCAAGTTGAGGATTTTTGAGATGCATGAAGAGGTGCATGATCAGCAAAGGAAATGCATGTGTGGCTGGTGATGTGCTTCATGCTCACTGATTTCGGTCAGGAATGATGGGCATTGCTTGATGATGGAGTTGTGCTGGTGGTTTTGTGGCATATGGGTTGATGAAATATTGTAATGTGACAACCTAATGGCTCACCTCAACGGGAAACTCTCCTGCGTACCCCGGGGAGGCACGGGTTCAAGGCCCAGTCCCCCCATCCCCATATAGTGCGATATCAACAATTTGTTCATGTAAACCATCAACTAATTTCACGATATTATAATTGAGAATTTTGAAAGTATATGTTGAGAATGTTGAGAATGTTGAGAAATGTTTGTATTCGTGTTTGTTGATTTGTAAACATAATCACCCATACTTCTTCTCAAGCAATTGATTTGTATAACCAATTGATTTGAAAGATTAATATTGATGCATAAAAACTGTTTCTTCCCAACTCCTTTGTAGCCGAGGATGGAAACATATTACAAAATGATAAGCATTACATTTATGAATCATATTTTTGCCATTAAACATTGATTATTCATTTATGAAAACAGTTCTCATGTTCATTTCATTTTTTTGGTAAAAAAAAGCATCACATGTTCTTTTGTGAGTATTCCTATCAATGTTTATTATTGCAATTTCAACCTATTCATTTTAGTTTAGTTTAGTTTTGTTTGGTCTCACTCGCGCAAGAGCCGTGTCGCTTATTATTTTATTATCAACCTATTCATTTTAGTGTTGGTTAGTTTTGTTTGGTTTCACTCGCGCCTATGCTATGATACATCCTCTGCCTTCTCTATCAAAGCCATGTCGCTAACATCACATCATCCACTGAAGCCACATTGCCAAAGCATGTGGTATAATTTCAGTAATGCTTTGTTCATTTTTGTTTAATTTTGTTGTCAGTATTGAAATAAACAATCTGATATTTTTTGTCCTAGAAAAATCATCTTTTGACATGCAACTAGATGATGGAAATTTCTTCCAATAAACTGTAATGAAAGGAGATTATATGTATTGTAAATGAATGAATAAAATTAGGAACTAAAACATTATATAGGAAATCTGTTTCTTATGTAGGTGATCCCATGGGTTATATAAATTGTATGACATTGTCTATGTAGTTAATGCACAAGGGGGCCTATGTTTCATTAAGATGCATGACGTAAATTGGCATTGTATATTAGTCCATATTACCCACAATCTATTGCATTTACAACCTTCGTAGTGGTTAAATTTTTAGGATGAAGATTTTGGATAAAGGTGAAATTTTTAAGTAAAGATATTTTTAACGTTGCATGCCCTAAGGGAAGTTGAAATTTACAGAATCTTTCATACACAGCCAGCTTGCAATGTTTTCTTGGGATTTTAAGGGTACCAAATTTTAAAACGGACTTAAATTTGGAGAAAACTAAATTTTGGGAGGAACTAAGATTTTTGGGACGAACTAAATTTCTTGGGATGAGCTAAATTTTGGGGGATCTAAGATTTTGAGGGGGGAATCGTAAATGAACCGTGCCCTTTGGGCACAGGTTATTTGCTAGTATATATATATATCGGGTAAATGTCCCTGAAAATGAACTCAGGTATCATCCATGCGCTTAAATCCCTCTCAGCCGTGCGATCTAATCCAACGCCCCACAGTAAAATCGGAAACTTTGGTTTATTTACGAGTGCAACCGTCTGAATTCTGCGGCTTGGAAACTACGCCTGCATTAATTACAGGCCATTCCATTCTCAGCCTCCATCAGTCACTCGAGACGCGAGAGGGAGAGAAAAGCCATCGGAAAAACAATTTTCCCTCCCTCCGCCTCTCTCCCCCATCAACCCGCTCATCCCTCCGCCTCTTCCATCCGCCTTTCTCCACCATCAACCCGCTCGTCCCGTCTCTCTCTGCCATCAATCCGCTCTCCTCCATCTCCCCCGCTCTCCTCCATCTCACCCGCTCTTCCCCTCTCTCCTCCATCTCCAGCGCCATCTCCATCAACCCCGCGGCAACCAGAAGACGGAGAAGGAGGAGAAGAATTAGCGCCATCTCCAGCGGCATCTCCAGCGACATCTCCATCAACCCCGCGGCAACCAGAAGACGGAGAAGAAGAATCCAGAAGACGGAGAAGGAGGAGAGTCGGATGAAGGTTGAACTTACAATGAATCAGAAGACCGACTGTTGCTAATTTCTTAAACGAGGTTTCTTTCTATTTTTTTTCTTCAAATTCTTCATTTTATCATAGTTATTCTCTTCAATTGAAGCAGAAAGATTAGCATGCTTTCTGCCATAATATCTGAGGGCTGTATGATTTGCTCCCTTGAGGATCTCCATCTGTGGGCTAATTTTTGAGGGCTAACATCTTCAATTAAAGCAGCAAGATTGCAGCAGATTTGAAAAAAAGGAAGAGAACACCTGAGAGCTAGGGTATTCTCTTCATTTTGGAAATTATAATTTGAAATGAAGAGAATACCTCAGAAATTGAAGAAATTAGCCCTCAGGTATTCTCTTAATTTTTCCAAAATCAGTATGATATCTTCATTTTTTTCAAATTCTGAGGGCTAATTTGGAAAAATGAAGATATCAAATTCAGTATCAGCTCTTAGGTATTCTCTTGCTGATTCAATTTTGGGTAAATTTTCAGAATTCATTTTATGTCATTCAATTTTTTTTAATTCTAAAAGTAATTTGTGTCTGAACATGGGAATTTTGTTTGGTCTTTTGCTAATGATGCTAGGTAGAGCTACTCCATCAACCAAATATGCTTAAGATGGAGGTGGTAAACGAAGAACTTTTTGTGGAATTGTTGGCTTATTATCATTTTTATGTAGCTTTGCATCATTCCATGTTAGCTTGGATTCATTGTGTTATACCAATGTTGATATTTTGAGTGTAATCAGCAACACAACAATTTTTTATTAGCTTCCTTATATTTGCAATGGCAGATTTTTTCCCTTTGGATTTGAAATATGTTCTTTTCCTGTGATATGATTAGTTAAATGTTCATGGTGCACAAATCTATTTACAACGCATGGAAGATGGTGAAAGCCATTCACCTCATACATTCAAAATAACAATTTAATTTTTTACTAAATAATATGATATTAATTTCAGTTTTAATAAATGCAAAGTAATTTAATAATATATTTTGGGTTATTCTGGGTTCTATTTATGTTTATATTTGTAAGTTTATTGATTAATGCAATTGTATTATGTTTCTATATTAGAAAATGGACGAGAGTGCAGCCGTTGTGCAGGCGGATCAGATTCCAAATCAATCAAATGAACCTGAAATGGAAACTCAAAGTGTCACTGAAATAGAAGAAGGCATACCACATATTGGTATGCAATTTCCAACATCAGAAGAAGCTTGGGATTTTTATAATGTATATGCAAAAAAGGGCTTTTCTATTCGTAAGGCATCTACAATGAAAGGAAAAGATGGTATTATCATGAAGAGGCTTTATGTTTGCAACAAAGAAGGATATAAAAGCTATAATGATAAGAGGGAGATCGGGAGGGAAATCAAGCGGCGGAAAAATGAGAGAGAAGGTTGTATGGCTCGAATGTATGTTTGTAGAAGCTCTAATGGAGTATGGGTCATTAAAAACTTTGATGACAACCATAATCATGAGATGCTAAGAACCCCTTGAAAGATCCAATTATTAAGGTCACATAATAAATCACATCTGGATGTAACTTGTAAGAGCTTAGTTAATCAGTTTAGTGGTTGTGGTGTTGGACCGTCAAAGATTGCAAGGATACTGAATGCCACGAGTAGTAGTAATGTAAATATTACTTCACAGCAATGTATAGATCATTTGAGGGTTAACAGGAAGAACAACTTTGGGCATGAGTGCATGAGTGTACTTAAAAGGTTTCTTACAAGGCAAGCTACAGACTATCAGTTTTATTATGCTATTGAGTATGATGATGACAATGTCTGTAGAAGTATATTTTGGGCTGATGGACGGGCTAGGACATCATATCTCCAGTTTGGAGATGTTGTCGTGTTTGATGTCACATATAAGACAAATAGTTTCATGTTGCCTTTTGCACCTTTTACTGGAGTAAATCATCATAGGCAGTCCACTTTATTCGGATGTGCTCTCCTTGTTGATGAGAAGGAAGACACATTTGTATGGTTATTTGAAAATTGGTTACCTTGTATGTGGGATAAAGCAACAGCAGCTATCATCACTGATCAAGACCCAGCAATATGCAATGCAATCAAAAGAGTGTTTCCAAATACACATCACAGGTATTGCATATGGCACATCAGCCTTCATGAAAATGAGCATCTAAGGTCTTTGCGTTCGTCTTATAACCCTGAATTTGATGAAGACTATACAAGATGGGCTAAAAAAAGTCAAACTGTTGAAGAATCCGAGAGTTGTTGGGTGATCTTGAAGGAAAAGTACCAAAAAGAATTTACAGATCCTTTAACAGATAAGCAGAAGAATGAAATGAAAGCATGGAAGTGGCTACAGACGATGCATAACAAAGCACACCATTGGATTAAGCCATACTTAAAAGAGGCTTTCTTTGCAGGTATGAAAATTTTAATTTGATGCTTGTAGAAGTAAAATTATTTGATCAAAATAAACTGATCATATCGTATGCATTCCTTGTGTGTAGGCATGTCGTCAAGTCAAAGGAGTGAAAGCATGAACTCATATTTTGATGGATATGTGAATTCTATGACTCTGTTATATGAGTTTATTGATCAATATGATAAAGCCGTACAATTTCAACGGAAGAAGGAGGAAAAAGAAGATATGTTTTGTTTGCGGAACAAACCTGATTTTCATGACATGCATGAGTTAGAAGTTCATGCCGCAAAGGTTTATACTCGAAACATGTTCATCATCTTTCAAAGGAGGTTCAAAGATATATTATATTGTAGGCATGAAAGGGTGCGCACTAAAGGGGATAAGACTATCTATAATGTAACAATGAGGATTGATGGAAAGAGTTACATTCATTCCGTCCAGTGCAATATATCTACGGGAAAGTTCACATGTACTTGTGCAAGGTTTGAAAATGAAGGGATGCTCTGCACACAAATTCTATACATCATGAAGCAAAAGTTTGATATGCTAGCCATCCCTGAGAGATATATTTTGCCAAGGTGGACACTTAATGCAAGACATAGCATTGCGAGTCTTGGGTCCTTTTCGACTAGCACCGTCAATGATGTGCATCCAAATCAGATTAGTCCACTTCAAGCATGGAGCCTTCGGGCATCATTTGATAAAATTATGGAGGAGGTTACAAGAGATCCACGTTGTTATGATGTCGTTGTTGGGTGTGCAAATAGTTTTTGGGAGCAACATAGGTCGAATGATCTGGCACAAAATGACAATGAGGATCCAAGCACTCAAGTGGGGTCCAATGCCCCTATCACACAAGAAATGGTATTAAGGGATGTTATCATCCATGATCCTGTAAGAGCAAAGACTAAAGGCCGACCACGAGAAGCGTCAAGGATTCAATCAGGAATACAAGCATCACAGGAGCGAACTCTATCAAGAAAAAGAACTTGTAGTGTTTGTGGAGAAAAAGGTCATGACATGAGAACTTGTGGAAATAAGGTATTTTTGCACCAGTCTAAATGTTGTATGTACTATTGTAAATGTCTGTTAAATTCAATGCATGATATATTCTGTAGGAAAAATATTCGCAACAGGAATGAACAAGGCTTTGTTATGATGAAGGTATTTCAAAACACTTTATCCTATTATTTCTTGGGTTTTTAGAGGGCTGATGTTATAGTACAGGTTTGTCAATGCATTTAGGAGAAGAAGATTGAGCTATTCTAATCCTTATAGTACAGGTTTGTCAATGCATTTAGGAGAAGAAGATTGAACAAGGCTTTGTCATAATATTTTCTATATCTGACTGGTTGACAGTATTCATACCATATAGTAATTCTGAATGTCCATTTAACTTTGTTTTTGTAGTATTGAATATGACCGGAACATCATAAATGTATTTACAGTAATGAAAAAAATAAAGTTATCACCAGATAAAATCTTTAGTTTATTGACGTTAAAGGGTGTCTTGGCATGTAAAAATCTTGAAATGAATGGGTTTCCTTGATCAATCAGATTAAGAAGCACTTTCACTATTGTATGAAGTAGCTTCAAAAGGTTGTTGCAAAATCTGGTATGTGGATTCTTTATGTCACAGTTAGGGTTAGACGTTAGTTAAATTAAATAAATCTTGCAGTATTCTGTGTGCATGTGGTTTATTATTCCATCCTTATAGTGTATATGCACATTCCATGATCTAAGATTCATGAACTGATGATGGCTTTCCTATATTTCGGCCCTAAATCAATCATAATTTTTATGTCTGGTGCTTAAAATTCAGGTATTCAACCGCCTCTTCTCACTAGAGCTTGAGAAAGATGTCAACGAGGTTCTTCTCACTGGAGCTGGAGGATGTCAACGAGGTTCTCCTTGATGCCACTGCTCAACTTAGGATTTTGCTGAAGATCCATATACCCGACACTCTACTGGATTTGTAGAAGCTGAACTGCCTCAAGTAGAATGAATGAACTGTTCTCATGTTGTATGTAAATTAACGCGCATCATTCTTGTTATCGCGTTTGTTACAATGCCTGCATATTGTAAGACAGTGTATTTGGTAAAGGAAAATTTTTGTATTTCATCAAATTTTACAATGAGTTGACAGTGTTTTTGTTGTGAATAGAACAACTGAGAGAAACTAATGTCAATTTGATTCTGTGGAGAATGGCATGGAATTGTGAATCATATATACATTTGCTATTGTTCTGTGGTGCATGGCCTAAGGACATCGTATAATAGAAGGATCAGAAGATGTTTCTTTGGCCACCTAATTTGTGACCTTTACAGTAGGTGCTGAATCATTAGACGAAGTTGTATCCGTTGTCGGTTAGTCCTTGGGCTGTTGAGGCAAAACCTGTGTACAAAGATTAATGGATACCAGCTTGCTATTCGACTTTTCAAAAATCCCATTCTCTATGTTAACTGCATCAGCAACAGCCAGTTCCGTATCAGCTGTTCTACGGATGATAGGAAGATAAATAAACATCACTGCTAAATTTAATGTGTTCATACCTCAATCAAGCTAAAGCATGTCTGGCAACTTATAAGGGTGGCCTGAGTATTTACAAAGCAAGAGCACCATAACAAATTGGTCTTTGTCGCTTTGCCTGCTTTCAACATAGGCAACTCATTGTATAACTCTTGAACATTAAACATGCCTTGCATTGTGATTATTCAAAGAAACCAGGATCATGCAACATTTTCAAAAGAATAGCATACTCTTAATTGAAAATCCATATATAAGTAGATACTCGGACAATTTACAAAAGAATAGCTCAAACTGCAACATTTTCCCCTGAAACGAAACCATACAGCGGTGGCGGCGACGGCACATTAATTACTAATACTTAGAAATCCAGCAAACACATTGAACACACCCATTGAACATCCAGCAAACATTCTCAAAATTCTCAAAATCACAAACCCATTGAACACATCAACATTACAATTAGAAAATTACAAAACACATTGAACCGTACAAACACATTGCACCGTACACAGAAAAGTACAAAATATTCGTTATTGAACCTTACAAAACATTTCACCATTACAATCAGAAAAGTACCACACATTGATCTATTCTTTACGAAACTAATTTTTGACTCTTAATGCAATTATGAGCACCAACAGAACATTGAGGGCAAATGCACTTAAGAAACAACCACATAGGAAATTAGCATTGAACAATCCAATTCTTTGGGCTACGTTAGCGTATCCTTCAATATTCCCTTCTCTTCTATTCTTTATGCTCATTTCCGCCCCCATGATGATCCGAAGACTCTCCCAACTGAACCGACTCACTCATGCGTCTTTGACGAAGCTCTGGGCTTGTTAATATGTCTCGACATTCACGATATGGTCGAACTGAACTGCAATCCCACATTGCCTTCCACTCTTTACACCATAAAACTTTTTCGCCATATCTACAGTACAAGAAAATTTATTACGAGTAAATATACATACACAGTACAAGAAAATTCATTTCAATTAACATCATCAAAATCTGATATATTTTCTCAACCAACATGAAGTTAGATGGTCTGCACCAAATTGACTTTTTCGGTGTAAAATCTTGTCACCAAAATCTGAGATATTATCTTAACCAACATGAATCAAATCTTACAGCAAGTTTTGAAGAGGCCTGCTACTAATTTTCCTTGATTGGTGAAAAATGAAAGGCTCCCTACTATTGATACAAGGAAATTTGCAAATGGTTTAATGTCAGATTAATATCACTCATACGGGGTAGACTTTGAAATTAACTGTGCACTGATGTCAAATGTTCTTCCGATCTGTGAGCACCAAGTGATATAAAATAATTCTATGAATTATCATAATAATGATTCTTTTATATCCATGGAACATGTTGTTATATCATAACAATAAGTCTTTTACATCATAACAATAATTCCGATCTGTGAGCACTAATATCACTCATAAGGAAGCATTACTATGAATTATCATAACAATAATTCTTTTATATCCATGGAAAACCATGGAAAATGTTGTTATAACAACCAACATAATGTGATTATAATCTAAAGCATAACATGACTGCCCTCCAACATTTTAACTCCCATTAATTACCATCTATTAGCAAAAAAATTCTGAGATGTTACCCGGTACCATGAATATACGCACATTTATGTGGAGACTTGCTATGTGAGATGATGTTAACAATTACGTATATTTTCAGGTACTTAAGGAAATACATTTACTATGATCACATCTTGGGAATACTGTTTTAAAACTGAAAGTGCATAATCAGATCTTTAGATTATGTTTAAAAAAGAGTGTTTTCCTTCCTTACCTAAAAAACAACCCAAATCTGAGAGATCCATTCTCTGAATTTTTTGACTGCCAAAATGCAGGAAAAATAAGAAAAATAAAAATCACAACCGCCTTGCAGACTTACCCTAACCACCGACGAACTCCCATTACTGAAGGGAGGAGCTGCTAGGGCGTTGGGGTTTTCTGGATCGAGAAGGGGGAGGTGCAAGCTCGTGCTGGTAGGGCTTTGGCGGGTTTCGATGCCACGAAGGGATGAGCTAGGGAGAGCTGGGGTTTCTGGATCGCCCGAAGAGAGAAGCGGTGGGCTGGGATCTTGGGGTTTCTCGATTGAACGAAGAGATGGGCGTTGGGGTTTTTTCTCAGAACAAACCGGGTACTTTTTCTCCGTCTTCTGGTTGCCGCGGGGTTGATGGAGATGGCGCCGGAGATGGAGGAGAGCAGGGAAGAGCGGGGGAGATGGAGGAGAGCGGGTTGATGGCGGAGAGAGGGGAAGAGCGGGTTGATGGCGGAGAGAGGCGGATGGAGAGAGGCGGAGGGATGAGCGGTTTGATGGAGAAGAGAGGCGGAGGGAGGGGAAATTGTTTTTCCGATGGCTTTTCTCTCCCTCTCGCGTCTCGAGTGACTGACGGATGCTGAGAATGGAATGGCCCGTAATTAATGCGAGTGTAGTTTCCAAGCCACAGAATTTAGAGGTTGCGCTCATAAATAAACCGAAGTTTCCGATTTTACTGTGGGGCGTTGGATTAGATCGCACGACTGAGAGGGATTTGAGCACAGGGATGATACCTGAGTTCATTCTCAGGGACATTTACCCGATGTAAGTGGAATGTGATGTTTTTGAAGGGCGGTGTAGGAAATTTCCTACAGCGAATGCTCACCTCCCGCAAGCCCTATATATATGTATATACATATACATATATATATAGACACACACACACACACATATTAATATTATAAATTATCATGGGTTATTGGATAAGAGTTTTTGGATAAGGGTTTGAATTGTATTTGGGGTATAAAAATGAGGGATGTTATGATGAGTTTTTGGATAAGAGATATTGGTTAAGATAAATTGGATAAGGGATATTGATGACTAGGAAAAACTTTTGGTGGGAAGTTTTTGAATTTTTTGTTTGAATTTGGGGAGAAATGAGTTGGGGGGAAATAAGTTGGGTTAAACCAATAAGTTTGAATTTTAAAAAACACTGGGGATAAGGATAACTCAGTCCCCTCGAAAAGCTTCCCCGCGTTCCCAAGTTTTTGCCAACGCTCCCATTCCTTCCTCCTCTCAGATCTTCTCGCCAACGCTCCCATGTTTCATGATTCTAGGGTTTCGAGGATAAGAAGACCCCTGAAGGCTGCAACTCATAGATCCCCACCCAAGGACGATCAAGAAGAAGAGGCAGGAGTGTAAGGCAATCGACGCCTGAGGACGATGGGAGAGGGAAGAAGCATGAGTCACCTGATAAACTGGAGGAAGAGCAAAAAGCAGGCGAGGGTTGTACCCAATAGAAGGATCGGCCTCAACAGGTAACTTTTGGGGGGATTTTGTTTTTTGTTTAGCTTACACCTAGAATTTGAATCTGTTTGTGGTGGAGCCGCCCCATGTCTTCTCTTCGTCAACTCTTCAAAATCGCCATTGAAAAAAATGGTTTCTATGCCATTTTTATTCTCAATTGATATGAAATCTATTGATCTTTTCTATTCTTTTTTACCATTTTTTACTTTTTTGGTCTTTTTTCATTTTTAGTAATAGTTGAGTATGGATGTTGTAATATTTGAGCATGGCAAGAATCATGCTGACAATTTTGGTATTCTTTACAAATAGAGATGCAACAATTAGAGATGCAAAAAGTTTTTAAAAAATCTCAGATTTTCTTATTCTCAGATTCTTTACAAATGATACATGCTTAAACTTTGTATTGTATGTGTTTGGTGACAGATCAAACAAAGAGGCCAACAGCTGAGAGGCCTTGAAAGTGTTCTGAGAAATGATGCCCCTGATGCTGCGAGAGCCATGTGCCAAAAGGTTCTGATGTCTACCTTGAACAAATAATTAGTTAGCAAATGTACTCTAATCTATGTTGAAAAGGATATAATAGAAACTTTCTTTCTTTGTAGTGGTGCCTTTGTGAGATTGGCCTTGAGGATTATTCCTTCATTCTTTTAAGCAGGTGACATCTTCATTATAAATTTTCCTCTTTTGATTTATTATTTCTTCTATGGTTTGTCTATTGGGTGCTGAAACTTAAGGCATATTCTTAACATTTTATGATCTACGTTGAGTATCTTTTGGATCATATAATATTTGATGTGGTTTTCAACTTTATGTTTTCTTCTTTCATCAGATGGTTAATCGTATCAAACCAAATATCAACTTGCAGGATGCTGGTTGAAGTTTAGGAGTTGCGCAAATTGAACAAGTTGTTGGAAAGAAATAATCAAGATTATGCAATGAGAAAACGAGAGGCCCTGGTATGCGATGTGATCGGTTTGCATTTTGGGAATATGCTTGATATAACATGAATCACAAGTTAAGTGATTTCGGTAAGTTATGATATCAGATATTACCACAGTTGCATATAAGAATTTTCCAACAAAATATTTGTAATCTTAGCATAAAATATTGTGATATGAAGTTCTTTATTTATTGATTAGTGGACAAATATGCCAAATCTTTCCAGCAAAAGAAAATTGTAAAAATTTCATTTTCAAAAGCTGGTTAAGCATGTAGACTTGAGAATGACAATGGGTCTTTAAAAATAAATAATGAAACAACAACCAGAATAAATTCATTACGTGATAGATATATTCCCCTGAATTTGAGGAAGTTATTACAGCTTAATGGGGCAATTATTTGACTTGAAAACCCAACACATGAAACTAAAACAAACCCATTATCATTCTTGCCATATCAATGTAATGTTTTAAACCGAATATTTGATATATTTTTGGTTGGAAGTATCCAACAAGAACCTTAGGAGCATCTAATGAGAATACTTATCTGAAATGTATACACGACTCTTTTAGAAGAATTGGTGCATTGGGGGAGGTCTAGAGCAACTAAACTGACATATTTGGCCTTGACATGGACCCTACTTCACTACCTAAAGATTTGAGGTTCCTAACATGGTCATCATCACACTTCTGTTTTATTCTTAAGTAGAAATTAATTACTGTTAACATCTATGTCTCGCATGGTTGCGTCTCTGGTGGTTGTGATTTTTCTCTAAGAGAATTTTCACAAAAAGAAAAACAAATTGCATAGGATTTAGGAAGCCTTCTACATGGACACCATGTGTTGTAGTATGCAAAGGTTGTCACAGTGATGCTTTTTTGTCATTCAAATCCCTCTTAAAAAATTCCCACAGCTTACTCCTCTCTGGCCAAACTTTTGGGTGGAAATACAAACAATGCGAAACTAGAGAGGCAAAAGAGATGACGATGTATTCGAATATCTCAGATGGGAAACACAACAACAATGCCAACATATGCAAAAGTAAAATGGAATCCTCACATGCTATGAAATTTAAATTCCAAAAGAAGGTCGTCACCATTTCTCTCTGAAATCTTCTCATTCTTTGGTTTCTTTCATGCTTAGCGTGGGAGCTTGATTCCATCATTAGACTGAGGGAGGAAGAGCAGAGGAGATGAGACGTGGGGTAAATGAGGGAGCTTGTGGATGAAGGAGCTTCAACAGGATTCTCGGAACATTTTTTCTTGGCTTTTGAAAATTATACCCATTTAGTAAAGTTGGGATTTTTATGCAATGATTCGGTGTATTTTTATGAGCTTCAACAGGATTCTGGGTTGATGTGTGTTTACTATTTTCTTTGATTTTAAGAAAGACCTGTGTCATAGATAGATGTTTTCGTATTGATTGAGCTGCATGTGTTTGATGAAATGCAGTTCTCAAATATACTAACTAATTCTTGATATGATTCCCTTTGATGAAATGCAGTTCTCAAATATACCAGCTAAAGTTCATGTTTGATGGCTTCGTAATGACAGAACCATGAGATGAGTTGCAGTTACATATCCCCTTTTCTGTCTCACATTCATTTGGTATCGCCTGTAATTGCTATTTCATTTGCTTCATGAAGACAGAATTTTGAGATGACATACCCATGAGATGTTATTTTATGTTTTTGTGGTGTTTGATGATTTGCTTAATTGTATTTTGTTTTAAACAAATTTCTACAGAGATGTGTTTTTGGGATCAAAAAATGTGTGAGCAAGATATGAGATTTGCAGGACTTGGGATTGTTTTTTGTTTAATTCGTGTATTGTTTTTAGATTTGATTAATGTTATCTTCATATGACTTAATTTATGCTTGAATGTCTTCCTCATTTGAGCTCTGAGCTCTGATGTCTGAGTACCACAAGTATATTTACCTCCGCAATCTAATTCCCATATTTTCGCTTCATTTTTACCACTCGCCAATATATTTGCTTCTTGAGTAATAATGCAAGTTCCAGAGAGTTGAGTAATAATGCAAATATATTGGCGCTATCAAATTCAACGTGAGTAATAATGCAAGTTTCAGTAAACTGAATTTCAGAGAGTTTGCTATAGCCCTAGACATTGCTTCAAGAGTAGTTTAAATTCTGTCAACATGAATTTGCTTATTGAAAATAGCTTTTCGTTTGGTTTTGAACACATCACAGTGAGTAAACTTTATAGGATTTTGTTTCTTGAGATGCATTTATTTCAAAATTTATCATTGTCTCATATACAAAGCTGAGTTTGTATCTTTGCATTCTCTCTAGCTTTTACTGAGTGATAACTGCAATATTCCTCTACTTTGCCCATGTGGCCTTGCATAATGGTTCAAGGGTGGGTTTAGTGCTTGGGATGGAACCAGAGAAATCTCAAAGAGGCTCAATGGATAGAATGAACAGAACTGAATGTTCTCTCACACTTGAACCCAGCTTCATAGCAACGTGTTGTTTAAGCTCCCTTCAAAGAACCAGCTTTTGTTCAACAGAATTACACAGAAGGTTCAAAGGTGAGCTACTTTTCTTATTTTTTACCGTTAATATTATTATTGCGCAGTACATGTTTGTTGAAATGCTCAAATGGGGTGGGGCGATGAAGAGATTGATGGATGGTGGCATAACTTGGTCGGATAGAGAGCAACTTCATTAGTGCGATCGCCACCTTCGTCAGAATCATTGGTGCCTCCTAGCTCAAGTGCCAAACTTGGTATCTCAAATTACACCCTCCTTTCTTAATTTTTGATTTTTTTGTGAACAAGATAAAGATGCAAATTTTATTACATTCATATGCTTTTCCACTTTCAATTTTGTTTATTTTGGTGGTAGTTTTCACATGTTGGGTCTTGGGACATGTTGGATGCGTAAGCGACGAAAGCTCTTATTTGAATAATCTTCATTAGAGAGAAATGAGGAAAGCTGACTGCTTGATAATTGTTTGTTGCAAATTAATATCTGATCTCTGGTTATATTTTAGTAAAGTTTTGTTGTCCCTTTTGTTATTATGTATTTTTCAAACTGCTAATTTTGGTTAAATGATTGATTTCACCGATTTTGTTGGATACTGTTATTGGATATTGTTAAACTTATTTATCATTAGTTTCAACTAATTGAAAATTTTTTGGCATCTAGCATATCATGTTGACTCACTATGCTTGACAGAAAAAATTCAGTTTTCTTCTGTTAAGAATGGGTTTAAACCACTCTTGAATTTAAACCCACTTTTGAATTTAAACTCATTGTGCTTGACAGAATTTAAACCCACTCTTGAAACATGGTTCAAGTTGCATCTATGCATATCATGTTGACTCACTGTGCTTAACAGATTTCAATTTAAACCCACTCTTGATATAAAAATTTAAACCCACTCTTGACAGAAAAGTTGTTGACAATGTGGCAGTGTTCTATGAGCTTCAGTGTTGAAGCTAATGCTTTTGTAGAACATCAATGTTTAAGTTGTTGACATGATCAAAATATTCTTGATAAGCATGTTACTACACTGTTGCCCCTTTAAAGTAAAATAAATATCCAAAGAGACTAAAGAGGAGCTACTTATAGAATCAATGCAAATAAACACGTCCTATATCCCATAAATACTTTTCATCACCTCTAAAAGCATCCAATGATATCTGGAAAGAACTCATTAGATGTCCTGGACATCCAACAAGAAAATAAAATGGTGCGCAGCTTCTCTCTGTAAAATATCTTTGGTTTACAGCTGATGCAATGAGATATGCTTTTTCAGGACATCCAATGAGATATGCTTTTCCATGACATCCAACAGGAAACTAAAATGGCTTGCAGCATATCTCTGTAAAAGCATCAGCATCCAATGAGTTCTTTCATGTTGAGGCAAAATGAAATGGATATGAGTAAACTTCGTTAAATGTCTAGGTTGAGCCATACCGCAGCTACGAACCTCTCCCTCTATTGATTCGCCCAAACTCTCGACGTTCGCCGCAAGGATTTTGAGCTCTATGACTTCTATCGCCTTCGCGGTACCTACTCAAATTTCTAAGGTCTTCTTTTCTTTTCCGATCTTGAGACCATGTGTCTATTTAATCTCTCGATGTATGTAGTTCTGAAGGGAATTTCTGATTGATTATCCAGTGGCAAGAAACCCGAAGAGAAGGAAATTTTGTATTTTAAATTTTTTTACATGGCAGCTAATAGAAACTGTGCAATAAGCTATAGTGGTAAACTTGATATCTATTTGGTGTAATAAGTATTAATGAAAACTCTGAATTATTTAACAAGATAGGAGGACCCTAAGATTGAGATCTACTAGCTTATATTTATATGTGCTTATATTCTGTGTGTTTCTAATCGGATGTTTGATTTTTGAATTTGAAGATGATTAGGATATCATTTTCCAGTAGTACTTTCATATGTTCCATGTAAGTCGGCATACATTAAGTAAGGTTTATGTCTCTGTGGTTTTCAGTTGCAAGTGAACGCAGAGCTTCAAAATTTGTTTTTTATTGAATTTTGCAGAAAGAAATCTGGACAGTCGGTCAAGAAGGAAGGTAATGCTTCCAAGATTTCTGCTCACCAAAATTTTTGTACAAAGGCTCAAAAGAAAATTAAGATTATTGCTCAAAGCATTGCTCAAAAAATTCTACAAGTTAATTATTTTTCTAGGATTTCGAATTCTTGCTGTTAGGTTGAAGGTTGTAACATCGATTAAGTGGAGCCAAGGACTACCATCGTAAGCATAGTCTGTGTAATCCATTCTAAATGCTCCAAGGTCATTGTTGATGGTCAGGAGCGGCAGTTTTGTCAGCATTGTATCAAGTGAAATTCTTCTAATTTTGTTACACCCATCAATAACTGGGGTCTCTTTTTGAATAAGGTCTGTTTTAATCCATCTGAAAGGTTATTTCTTTCCAGTTAATGCTTGCCAAGACATGCATTTCAATAGATGTATGTTTCTTTGCTACCAAAGATGTAAGTTTTATTTTTTGTTGTTAATCGAAAGAGATAAAACAATAACACAATTTTAAACATTAGAGTAGTAGAACATGTAGCCATTAAAAGCAATTGACGATAAGGACTAAAGGAATATAACATTTAAAGACTGCCATACAGCAAGAATTCCGAATTCTACAAGTTTTGTTTACCATATCTCTTGATCTTGGAAAGGCTGGAATTTTTTTACATAGGCTAAGGGTTCTCTCCCAATCTCCTCGCTCACTCTATAATTCCTGTATCTGCTCTTTAAAGTTGAATTTTTTATTTTTGATTATTTATCAAATAAAAGATGTTTAAGTTAAATAGTTTCAGAAAGGGACAGGGGTAGAGAATGGTTCATTAATATCCGACCATTCTGTTGTTTGGATCTGTGGAGGTCGCATGTAATGTTTACTGAATCAGATTGTCTCACTTTTTTTTAAGATAATTGAGTAATTTTTTAAAGATCGGTAAATGGTTATTATTGTTCTTGTTTTGATGTTTATAGAATCTGAGCTTTGTATGCTTGCTTCTTATTACCAATCATGGTTTTTTTGATAGATTTGGGTTCCATTTTGTGAAGTTTTATATTTTTGCCTGTTTTGGTGGTTTTTTATCTGCTTTGATGGCTGATAGCTCGGATTGGTGGCTTAATGTTTAAATATGAAGCTGAAATTTTTATTGTGATTATCTATGGAGCTTCATTTTTTGGGTATTAGTTTTGGCATGCTACATTATGTTAAATTAGACTGTCAAATTATTGATTGTTATCTTCTAAATTCTTATTATTTACTTTATCAAAAAGTAGGCTATCATCATTAATGGCTACAATTTGATTTAGATAGTAACAGGTTGCTTCAGCTAGCATATATAATCACAAGTTGTATTTGCAAAAATTAGTTTTTTTGGCTCTCTTGAGTACATTGTAGATTATTGTGTAAGCACTATCAGAAATGTGTGGAGTGAACTAATTGGAACATATGAAACTGTTGCAATTTCAGTGGTTGAATGGATGTCTAAATTAGCAAAGGAGCTGCCACTTCTGTCGAGTTGTGTGTTTTGAGTTATATTCATAAACATTTATGTACTTCATTTGTTAATTATTGGATTGCGTTGAATTAGAGAGGCATCTAGCTTCACATTTTACATATTTGATAAACTATGTAAATATGGCTAACTGCATATTTTGTTAAGAGTTATAGACATCATCATGAAATCTTCCTGTGTCACTGTTGTTACCCAAGAAATTTAAATTAAAATGCATTTGGAAAATTTGTCACCCATAATCTTTTTATCTTTTTGAAGATTGGTGATTGTTCTTTTTTCATCTCTCCTTACACATATTAAACTGTTCTTTCCCCCTCTCAAACATCTTTGGAAAATTTAGAACCCAATTCTGGAGGAGAACATTCAAAAGGTACCGGCAGTTCGTGATATTGTTTCTTCCATTTTATATCTTTCATATGGATTTTTATGGTATATGACCCATTGATTTTTTTGTTTGCAGATAGGTATTTTCTTTTATGGCTTGGGGTGCTATATTTGAATTTAATTGGTGTCGAAAAGAAACAATAGGAACAATGTGAGAGTGTTATGCTACTGGGATATGCTGCTGGGGATATATGAGGTGTTATGCCGATGTATGTGAGAGTGTTATGCTGATATATGTGAAAATCTATAGAAACAACAAGAACAATGTGAAAGTGTTATGCTGATGTATGTGAGGTATGATATGATACGAAGGGAGTTGTTGACCACGTGCATTTGCTTGGTGGAACTCTTGATTGTGATGTCAGTACTTGAGATTGGATTTGAGCTAAATCTGAAATTAGTAGGTGCAATATTTGTATTGTTAATTGTATATAGATGTATTTTTAGTGGCTTTGAATGATGTAACATGTATTCAAATCAATCAATAAGAAGATGAACATTTCATGGATTTTGCTGGCTTAATATGAACATCTCTGCTTTTTGGTTTGGTTTTGTTGTATTTTTCTACTTTTTCCCCTTTATATTTTTAGATCTTCTCCAAGTTTGCAAGTTTTGTGTATAGATTTTGATACGTCTATTTTGCGGAGGCCCAGCAGCATGGGCCCAAAGGCACAGCCCACTACGCGAAGTCACGGGAGGCCCAAGCCCACCAAACGAAGCCCGAAAGAACATGGAGCCAGAAACCCAACTACCGATCAGAAGCCCGTCTGTGAGATCAGGCCCGCTCGACAAAGCCCCCTAGAGGGCCCCCAAACGGCGATCCGACCCGACCCCGAAAACGCGCAAGTCACTCGCCCACTCCAGCGATAACCGTTCCCCCAGGCCCGCGACCACTTAATGGCCGTTATGGGGAGGTGCTGGCATGGCGCAGGGAGCGGCGATGGGGAGGCGGATTGAGGGGGCACGATCGGGGGCGGACGAAGGACGTGAGTCATGGGCAATCACGACGGGAGGCCTATAAAAGGGCTAGAAGGACGACTAGACAAAGGACCGCATCTCAGGTAACAAAACCTAAGGTACTCCATCAACGACCTAGTTCTCCCATTTCATCTCCTTCCCCCCGCTCGCGCCGGAGGACGTCGTTTCGATCTCCTCTCGAGTCGAACCGTCCCCGCCGAGCCTCCTCTTTTAGATCATCATCTGACTTATGCATCGGAGGGGATTTGGCCGGAACCAAGGTCCGGCCCCCCTGACGAGTGTTCTCGTCTGTTCAAGAGGACGTCAGATCCACGAGCCGAGGCTTCCCCTCTGCTCCATGCCGGCCCCGCATCAAGCAAGACAACCGAGGCTACCCCTCATCGTCCGACCGACCGAGGCCGAGTGCATCCATCCGAGCCGAGGCTCCCCCTCTGCTCCGCATCGACCGAGCGTCAAAACAAGGCGACCGAGGATACCCCTCATCGTTCGACCGTCCGAGGCCGAGCATCTCACACCGGGCCGAGGCTTCCCCTCAGCCCCCTCGAGGCTGAGGATCCAGACCCGGCCCAGCTGACGTGCTCCACGTCGTCTGCAACTCCGATCCGCGTCGCGTCTGCACGGGCTCGACGCACCCAAGGGACCCAAGTCGGCCCCTTGACCACGTTGACTGGGCAGTCCACGGTCAACGCTTCTATAGTGAGAAAACACTCTGAAACATCTGGCGCCGTCTGTGGGAACGAACTGTCCCACGAGGAAACAAATCACACTTGCAATGGCACGTGCCTGCAACGGAAAGAGACGCATGCCCCCCATCCCGGAGGAGGGGAATGGCGCACCCAACAGCCACCCTGAGGGCGCACCCGACGGCAATCACCCCGCCCCCTCAGCCAAAGAGACTGGCGGGTCGGAACTGGCCACGCAGGGGCAGCTCCGCGCCCTGGCCCAAGAGACCAATGTGAACATCCAGACGTTGGTCATGACGGTACATCAGCTCATCGGCGCTGCGCCAGCCAACGGAGACGTGTTGAGCGACGGCCATCGTTGGGCGGGGGGCCCCCGCTCCTACGGTCCGCTGTGGTCGATGACCACGGGAACCGAAGACCAAACACGGAGCGTCGGTTCACACTGCCCGGCTCCCATCAGGCGAGATCACGCACCTCCTCCCCTTATCGTGAAAGGAGCCGGAGGGAAACCGAATGCACTGGGGACGAATCGGTGACCGCGTCGTCTCGTCGGCCACGATCACTCCACCGCAGAAGAAGCGATCGACACCACTCGAGGGACCGATCACGGCGAAGCGGAAGCTCCCGCCGGAGGAGCCAGGAACGCCGGGTCAGCCCGACCCCCAGTGTGGCGAGGGCCATGGAGCCAGCCCAGCCGGCACCTGTGCCACCGCCACAGCCGAACGAGCCTGAGGTAGGCGGGTGTCGGATCCCCGGAGGCATCCACGGAGACCGGTGCCCCCTGTCGCGGAGAATAACCGACGCGCGGGTCCCCTCTCGATTCAAGATCCCAACGTATAAGTACATATACATTAAAATTTGGAACAAGGTTAAACTTCGGAAAGGAGGAAGTCGAAAAAATACTTTCAGGAGATTCAAGGTTCATAATGGAGAGGTTCGAAGATTGACGACGATCGTCATGAGGCGATCTCGTGAATCGAGGCAAGGAAATTAGTCGGATGATCAGAACATACATACGCCTAGGATATGAATCAGGAGAATCTACGGGGAAGTCCCACGGTCGACCAACTAAAGGTTAAGAACTAAGCGCTAAGACTTTCTAAGGAGCTAGACGGTAATGAAATGCGTTCAGCTTGGTCCGAAATCGATGAACCCAAACGAACGACTGAAGGAGATTCTAGAAGTCTAATATGGTCAGAGGTAGACAAAGACCACTAAGGTAACTCCTACGACGATTAAATCAATTGCTGACAGGGAGTCTAACTAACAGTCAGGGCCTTTATCTAGCAAGCACAGACGTCTAACTAAGCCTTCTTACTCCTAGTGACATATGAAAGCGACTAGACTTAGGGCTTATGACTCGGATGTTGCAATTTATTTAATGGACATTCCGTTATTATCGTTGTTCCGTTAATTCGCTATTGCAAGACTGGACCTGCATGGGCCACCAACAAAACCTGTCACGCCCCGCTTCCCAAAAATATGGAGGCGAAGCGTGAGAAGGTCAGCTCAGACTTGAAGCTACAAAGCTGCAAGTCCGATAAGCGTCAATCAAATTTAAAACTGCAGGTCCTTGCAACGCGAACGAAACACGATAATAATAATGAAATGAGATAAAAGAGATATCTCAGAATATCCATAAAATAAGTTTCAACATCATAGAAAAAGCCACCAGGCTAAAAGAAAAGAGTCTAAAGGCCCAAACATGGCCAACAAAAGTACAGCGTACAAAACAAAGGTGCCACGCACCGACAACTAACAACAAAGCCTAAAACAAAAGGAACTCAGCAAAGTCACCAAGAAAGGTCTCCGGTGTCCACAAAACTCCTCCTGGGCAATCATGGACTCAGACTCAGCGACATCAAAACACCATTTACTCAGCAACGGTCTCTGGCTCAGGGTCTAACATGTGACACCCAAAAGAGCAAGGGGCACATGTCAGCAAGTCTACATGTAACGACTGGTTTTCATGTATCTGGATTTATTATATTATAATATATGTTTTGGTGGAATTTCTCCTCATGTGTGGTTTTCGTCTCCGTAGCTTTCATTTTCGATCGATTCGTTGTATTTTCTCGTTTCTTCCTTAGGATTGTCGATTTCGAAGTATGTCATTCGTGACGGACTTCATAACGGTCGTATCTTACTGTTAGATCAAGCCTAGGAGTCTTAGGAATCGATCCCGGAGCTCCGCGCTCCATATCGGAACTTTTGGTGCTTATTAGCCGGTGTAAGAAGGAGCACCGACCGACTAGATGACGATCCAGTCGGTCGGCAATCCTTCTTGGACCGACTAGTTGGCTTTCTAAATTTCTCAGGAGTTACTGTTTATCGTTAGTCGGTCTAAGGACGTTTGTTGACTGACTAGGTTGCAATCTAGTCGGTCGGCAATGCTTCTTTAACTGACTAACACATCATCTAAATTTTAGTATCAATACTGTTCATTCTTAGTCGGTCTAAGTTCATCTCTCGACCGACTAGTTTCCAAACTAGTCGGTCAGCCATTGTTCATTGACCGACTAAATCTAAATCCTAATTCTGTACAGGAGTTACTGTTTACACTTAGTCGGTCTGCGTTGGTCGACCGACCGACTAGTTGCCAAACTAGTCGGTCAGTGGTTGCTTTTTGACCGACTAATCTGTGTTAAAACCCTAATTTCTGGGCAGCCGCCAGCCCATCCTATTTATACCCCTCCCAAACGTTTTCTTCTTCCTCCACTCGACCCAAAACCCTAGTTTCTCCCCCATTGAGCCCCCTTCCACCTCCAACCCTTATTCCTTCATTCCAAGCCCTAACTTCATCATCCAAACCATCCATCAACTCATTCTACCTCTCATCTTCCCCAAAAGCTCATCAAATCCCCAAAATCCCCAAAATCCCCCAAAAACCCTAGTTCTCCAAACTTCTCCAATCTTTTCCAGATCTGATCCATAGGTTCTCCGGAGTGTTTCTTCCGCCTCCTCTCGGTAAGAAATCGACCTCTTGATGTTTTCATAACCAATTTGTATTTTTTTATGAAACCCAAATGAATGAATGTTGTTTTGATGATTGTTTCCCCAAAACAGCGATTTCCCCCGTAGATTAGCATCCACGAGACGAACCTTCGTGATCGTCATCCCCGGTGCTAGGAAAGTGAAACTTGCCACTTATGGTTAGGGCCATGTTTTAGGCCATCTTGCTTGTTGTAGGCGTAAAAGAGGCTAGGCGACGAAATGATACTCGCCTAGGCGCAAATTGGGGAACTAGCTTGACAACGAAGCTAGTTCCGACATATATCATGTTGCACAATTACCATGTCATGTTTAAATTCCATTAACGGTACGCGAATTAATTGTCATGTCATTGCATTCTTTAAGTGATCTCGTGATTGCGTAGCATCGCTACAATACTTGTGTTCCTGGCTCGTGACCAGAAGCGAGCATAATGAGTTGCTAACCCCAACGCTCGATATTGAATTGTGAACTAAGAAACAAGCTCCCGTGCGGGGCAACCCTGGCTCACTTGCTGGGCTCATGTACAGGGACCCTGGCTTGTTTACGTGTGGGATGGGGTAAGGGTTAAGCGGCCATTCAACTGGGAGTCTGCCCGATCAGCAACTGCAGTTGTAAGGCGTAAACTCTGGGGTGGGGTAGTGTTTAGTGCCGATCGGCGTGAATGTTGTACCATTCAGCTGAAGGGCGTAAACATCTACAAACAACGTGAAACGTGAATAGTGAATTGATTGAGATTGTTAGTAGCTTGGCTACTCTTGTCTTGTACTGATACTTGTTCTCTTGTACTTACTGTTCACCATGTCTTAAATTGTGCACTCATGTTATAACTGCCATGTCATGCATACTAAAACTGCTAGGTTGCTAGTTGCCTTACTTTCAGTTTCCTTGCCCAAGTCTTTTAGACTTGCTGACATGTGCCCCTTTACTCTTTTGGGTGACACATGTTAGATCCTGAGCCTGAGTACCTTGTTGAGGACGAGGTGTTTGCTGACGCCGAGCCCGAGCTTGTGTTTGACGGGGAGTACGTGGACACTGGGGACCAGTCCTAGTGTCTCCGTTGTGTTTTCCCTTTTGTTTAGACTGCTATTTTGTTGTTGGTGCGTAGCACCTAATACTTGTGGCGGTGTTGTTTTGTTGGCCTTGTTCTGGGCCTTTAGACTCTTCCTTTTAGCCTGGTGGCTTTTCTGGATGTTGAACTTATTTTCATGTTGGACAATTTGTGAGATATGAGATTTTATTTCAGTCTCTCCTTGTGTTATTATTGTTGTTCCGTTGTGGTTACAGGGACCTGCTTATGTTTTATTGACGCTTATCGGGTTTGGGGCTTCACAGCTCCACTCTCGTGCGGACCTTTTCACGTCTCGCCTCCATTTTAGGGAAGCGGGGCGTGACAGATTTTGTTGGTGGCCCATGCAGGTCCTTCTGTAACTGCGATTTTTGGAATAACGATAATAATATTAGAATGTCCAATAAACTAAGTTCGACGTCCGAGTCATAAGCTATGAGTCTAATCTGATTCGTTCTCTGTGTCACTAGATGGCAGGAAGACGATTCACCCGTGGTGGGGGTAGTGGTGTGCTCCCTCATGATGAGGAGCCTGAGCGGGAACCCACCAACGGTGAGATGATGCGGATGATGCTCCAGATGATGCAAGTGCAGCAGGGCGTGCTCCTACAAGTCCAGAATGCTCCACTTGCTCGAGCTGCCCGGGCTCTTCCGGATGCCCCTCGCTCTGAGCCAGGACCAAAGCAATTTCGGGAGCTGGGTCCCGCATATTTTGATGGGTCTGAGGGTCCTCTGGCTACCGATGAGTGGATTCGGAACATCGAGGACAATCTGAAGATGGCCAAGATCACCCCAGCTGGATGGGTTGATTTGGCAAAGAGGCAACTCAAGGATAATGCTCGGAATTGGTGGGATGCAGAAGAGAAGATGCTGGTGGAGCCGATAGCTTGGGCTACCTTCAAGGCCAGATTTGAGGGTGAGTTCTTCCCGAAAGCTGCCAGGGAAGAGATGCTGCAGCGTTTTATCGATTTGAAGCAAGGAAGCTCGTCGGTGGACCTATATCACCAAGAGTTTATGAGGCTGAGTCGGTTCGCACCAAAGATGGTGCAGGACGCTGAGGAGAGAGCTCAGAGGTTCCTGCAGGGACTTGCTTCAGAGCTCCAGAGTTTTGTGACCTCTTCTGACCGGGAGTCTTATCAGAAGGTTCTAGTAGCAGCCAAGCGGCAGGAGCTGCTCGTGAACCAGAGGAGGGGGTCTATTGTTGGTGCTGGGAAGAGGCCTGTGGAACATGCGAGAGCTGTGGTTAGACCTGGATTCAGGCCTAATCAGTCCGCTCAGTTTAAGAGGCCAGGAGGGCCTATTCTGAAGACTTTCCATTTCTGCGGCAAGCCTGGCCACATCAAGGATCAGTGTCGGAAGTTTTTGGGCCAGTGTCTGGTTTGTGGTGATGCTTCCCATGTCGTGAAGGATTGTCGGCATGCGGGTCCGCTGCGGAGGGCACCTGTTGCAGCTCAGCCGTTGCATGAGCGAGCGTCTGTTCCTGCTGGTCGTGGAGCAGCTCTTGTTCCGCAGAGGCAGGCTTTTCAGCAGGCTGTTCCGTCAAGGAGGCATGCTTTTCTGATGACCGCTGTGGAGAGCGAGGCTGTGGATGAGGTTATTACAGGTAATCCTCAACCTGGCTGTTACTTTCCTAGCTGGTTTGAATGTTAGATTGTGTTGTTTGTTTGAACATGGTTGTTTGCTAGACTAGGGTTTGATTGTTAATTGATTGTTAGGTGTGGTTTTGGTTTGCACATTTCCTGCACGAGTCCTCTTTGACTCTGGTGCATCGATGTGTATTATTTCTCGGAGCTTTGTGGAGAGGCATTCCTTGTCGACGACTCCTCTTCCCAAGAGTTGGAACATCGTTACAGGGAATGGTGTGGTCTTGGTGCATCGTGGTTGCAATTCTTGCTCGTTGGTGGTCTGTGGACATGAGCTTTTCGCTGATTTCATTATCCACGACATCATCAACTATGATGCAGTTCTTGGGATGGACTGGCTTGCGAGCTTCTATGCTACGATCGAATGTCGGAGAAAGAAGGTGGTGTTTGAGATTCCCGGACATCCAGTATTTGAGTTCAGTCGTGGTAGCAGTTCGCTTGGTCCTGTCAGATTTCGGGTCAGGCCGATGGAGGTTGTGGCTATGCAGATGGAGCTGGAGTGGCCAGCTGTGGTGCGTGATTTCGGCGACGTCTTCCCCGAGGAGATGTCTGGTTTGCCACCTGATCGAGCCCTAGAATTTTCTATCGATCTTGTTCCAGGTGCGCAGCCGATTTCGAAGGCGCCGTATCGTATGGCACCTGCAGAATTGGAGGAGTTGCGAAAGCAGTTGGATGAGCTTTTGCAGAAAGGTTATATCAATCCCAGTGTGTCTCCGTGGGTTGCACCGGTGTTGCTGGTGAAGAAGAAGGATGGTTCGCGTCGCATGTGCGTGGACTATCGGGAGTTGAATGCGGTGACCATTAAGAATAAATACCCGTTGCCTCGCATCGATGATATTTTTGATCAGCTTGGAGGTTCGAGGGTGTTTTCTAAATTGGATTTGAGGAGTGGTTACCATCAGTTGAAGGTGAAGAAGGGAGATGTTCCGAAGACAGCGTTCAGGACGAAGTATGGACACTATGAGTTCATGGTTATGCCTTTCGGCGTAACTAACGCACCCGCAGTTTTCATGAATCTGATGAACCTGATTTTCTACGACTTTTTGGATAAGTTTGTCGTTATCTTCATTGACGACATTCTGATCTATTCGAAGTCAGAGGAAGAGCATGCCTCGCACTTAAGGACGGTGTTGGAGATCTTGAGGAAGCATCGTTTGTATGCCAAGTTTTCGAAGTGCGAGTTTTGGCTGGATCGAGTTGCTTTTCTCGGGCATGTGGTGACTGGAGATGGTATTTCAGTGGATCCCGAGAAGATTAGGGCCATCAGAGAGTGGCCTGTTCCGTCATCTGCGTCTGAGATTCGGAGTTTCCTTGGACTTGCTGGTTATTATCGGCGATTCATTAAGGACTTTTCTCGTATTGCTGAGCCAATGACCAGGTTGACGCGGAAGGAAGTTGCTTTTGTTTGGTCGAGTGATTGCGAGAGTGCTTTTGGTGTTCTGAAGGAGAGGTTGACGACTGCCCCTATTCTTGTTGTGCCTGATCACAGCGGTGGATTTGAGATCTTTTGCGATGCTTCTGGCAAGGGTCTCGGTTGTGTGTTGCATCAGCACGGGCATGTTGTGGCGTATGCGTCTCGTCAGCTTAAGGTTCATGAGAAGAATTACCCGACGCATGATTTGGAGTTGGCTGCCGTTGTGTTTGCTCTTAAGATTTGGAGGCACTTCCTGCTGAGTGAGAAAGTGAAGATTTTCACCGATCACAAAAGCTTGAAGTATATTTTTACTCAGAAGGAGCTCAACATGCGACAGCGTCGATGGTTGGAGCTTATGGCAGATTTTGAGATTGATTTGCAGTATCACCCTGGCAAGGTGAATGTGGTCCCTGATGCTTTGAGTAGGCTTCCATCGGTGATGATTTTGACCTCGCAGTGGAGATTGCAGCAGGATTTTTGTGAGTCGGGTGTGGAGATTGTTCTTCCTAGGGACGCTTCATCGTTGATGTACATGCAGGTACAGTCGACGATCGTGGATCAGATTAAGGCTGGCCAGGCTGAGGATCCGAAGCTGGTGAAGATTCGAGAGCAGGTGGAAGCCGGTCTGCGGACTGACTTTTTGATTCATGAGGATGGCTCGCTGAGGTTTGGAGCCAGGCTGTGTGTGCCAGCTGGGGATATCAGAGAGGAATTGATGGTGGAGGCACACAGTTCACCGTATTCTGTGCATCCTGGTGGCACCAAGATGTACCAGGATCTTCGTCTGAATTATTGGTGGCATGGTATGAAGAGGAGTGTGGCTCAGAGTGTAGCCAAGTGCTTGGTTTGCCAGCAAGTGAAGGCGGAGCATCAGCGTACGACCGGGTTGCTACAACCGCTTCCGATTCCGGAGTGGAAGTGGCAACACATCACTATGGATTTCGTGACTGGACTACCTCGGAGTCCGAAGCAGAATGACGCGATTTAGGTGATCGTAGATCGATTGACCAAATCTGCTCACTTTATTCCGTTCCGTGTGGGACAGTCCACTGAGGCGCTAGCGAGGAGATATATGGAGGAGGTCGTGCGACTTCATGGAGTCCCCGTGAGTATCGTGTCAGACAGAGACACGAGGTTCTCATCTCAGTTCTGGCAGAGGTTGCAAAAGAGTTTGGGTACGCGTCTGAGTTTCAGCACGGCATACCATCCGTAGACGGATGGCCAGTCCGAGAGGACGATTCAGATTTTGGAAGACATGCTGAGGGTGTGTATGTTGGATTTCAAGGGTTCGTGGGAGGACCATCTACATCTGGTAGAGTTCTCTTACAACAACAGCTTCCAGGCGAGTATTGGCATGGTGCCTTTCGCCACTCTTTATGGGAGGAAATGTCGATCGCCATTGAGTTGGGATGACGTTGGTGATCGGGAGTTGTTGGGACCTGAGATGATCGTGGAGGCCGTGGATATCGTCAGGAACATTTGGGAGAGGTTGAGGATTGCTCAGGACCGTTTTAAGCATTGGGCGGATGCTAAACGGCGTCCTTTGGAGTTTCAGCCTGGAGATCATGTGTTTCTGAAGATTTCCCTGAATCGTGGTGTGATTCGTTTTGGGAAGTGAGGGAAGCTGAGCCCGCGATACATTGGACCGTTTGACATTTTGGAGAGGGTTGGCGAGGTAGCTTATCGCTTGGCCTTGCCGCCATCTTTGGAAGGAGTTCACAATGTTTTCCATGTGTCGCAGCTTCGTCGATACATTAGCGATCCATCTCATGCTGTGGATTTTTCAGAGATTACCGTTCGCCCCAATATGACGTATGACCAGCATCCAGTGCAGATTCTAGACAGGCGTCAGAAATCGCTTCGGAACAAGATTGTCAATCTTGTGAGGGTGATGTGGCGACACGGCTCACCTGGAGAGTCTACTTGGGAGAATGAGGATGAGATGCGAGAGCGCTTCCCACTTTTGTTTCCGGACGCGTGAGTGTTTGGAAATTCCGAGGACGGAATTTTTTCTTAAGTTGGGGAGGATGTAACGACTGGTTTTCATGTATCTGGATTTATTATATTATAATATATGTTTTGGTGGAATTTCTCCTCATGTGTGGTTTTCGTCTCCGTAGCTTTCATTTTCGATCGATTCGTCGTATTTTCTCGTTTCTTCCTTAGGATTGTCGATTTCGAAGTATGTCATTCGTGACGGACTTCATAATGGTCGTATCTTACTGTTAGATCAAGCCTAGGAGTCTTAGGAATCGATCCCAGAGCTCCGCGCTCCGTATCGGAACTTTTGGTGCTTATTAGCCGGTGTAAGAAGGGGCACCGACCGACTAGATGACGATCCAGTCGGTCGGCAATCCTTCTTGGACCGACTAGTTGGCTTTCTAAATTTCTCAGGAGTTACTGTTTATCGTTAGTCGGTCTAAGGAAGTTTGTTGACCGACTAGGTTGCAAACTAGTCGGTCGGCAATGCTTCTTTAACCGACTAACACATCATCTAAATTTTAGTATCAATACTATTCATTCTTAGTCGGTCTAAGTTCATCTCTCGACCGACTAGTTTCCAAACTAGTCGGTCAGCCGTTGTTCATTGACCGACTAAATCTAAATCCTAATTCTGTACAGGAGTTACTGTTTACACTTAGTCGGTCTGCGTTGGTCGACTGACCGACTAGTTGCCAAACTAGTCGGTCAGTGGTTGCTCTTTGACCGACTAATCTGGGTTAAAACCCTAATTTCTGGGGAGCCGCCAGCCCATCCTATTTATACCCCTCCCAAACGTTTTCTTCTTCCTCCACTCGACCCAAAACCCTAGTTTCTCCCCCATTGAGCCCCCTTCCACCTCCAACCCTTATTCCTTCATTCCAAGCCCTAACTTCATCATCCAAACCATCCATCAACTCATTCTACCTCTCATCTTCCCCAAAAGCTCATCAAATCCCCAAAATCCCCAAAATCCCCCAAAAACCCTAGTTCTCCAAACTTCTCCAATCTTTTCCAGATCTGATCCATAGGTTCTCCGGAGTGTTTCTTCCGCCTCCTCTCGGTAAGAAATCGACCTCTTGATGTTTTCATAACCTATTTGTATTTTTTTTATGAAACCCAAATGAATGAATGTTGTTTTGATGATTGTTTCCCCAAAACAGCGATTTCCCCCGTAGATTAGCATCCGCGAGACGAACCTTCGTGATCGTCATCCCCGGTGCTAGGCAAGTGAAACTTGCCACTTAGGGTTAGGGCCATGTTTTAGGCCATCTTGCTTGTTGTAGGCGTAAAAGAGGCTAGGCGACGAAATGATACTCGCCTAGGCGCAAATTGGGGAACTAGCTTGACAACGAAGCTAGTTCCGACATATATCATGTTGCACAATTACCATGTCATGTTTAAATTCCATTAACGGTACGCGAATTAATTGTCATGTCATTGCATTATTTAAGTGATCCCGTGATTGCGTAGCATCGCTACAATACTTGTGTTCCTGGCTCGTGACCAGAAGCGAGCATAATGAGTTGCTAACCCCAACGCTCGATATTGAATTGTGAACTAAGAAACAAGCTCCAGTGCGGGGCAACCCTGGCTCACTTGCTGGGCTCATGTATAGGGACCCTGGCTTGTTTACGTGTGGGATGGGGTAAGGGTTAAGTGGCCATTCAACTGGGAGTCTGCCCGATCAGCAACTGCAGTTGTAAGGCGTAAACTCTGGGGTGGGGTAGTGTTTAGTGCCGATCGGCGTGAATGTTGTACCATTCAGCTGAAGGGCGTAAACATCTACAAACAACGTGAAACGTGAATAGTGAATTGATTGAGATTATTAGAAGCTTGGCTACTCTTGTCTTGTACCGATACTTGTTCTCTTGTACTTACTGTTCACCATGTCTTAAATTGTGCACTCATGTTATAACTGCCATGTCATGCATACTAAAACTGCTAGGTTGCTAGTTGCCTTACTTTCAGTTTCCTTGCCCAAGTCTTTTAGACTTGCTGACATGTGCCCCTTTACTCTTTTGGGTGACACATGTTAGATCCTGAGCCTGAGTACCTTGTTGAGGACGAGGTGTTTGCTGACGCCGAGCCCGAGCTTGTGTTTGACGAGGAGTACGTGGACACTGGGGACCAGTCCTAGTGTCTCCATTGTGTTTTCCATTTTGTTTAGACTGCTATTTTGTTGTCGGTGCGTAGCACCTAATACTTGTTGCGGTGTTGTTTTGTTCGCCTTGTCCTGGGCCTTTAGACTCTTCCTTTTAGCCTGGTGGCTTTTCTGGATGTTGAACTTATTTTCATGTTGGACAATTTGTGAGATATGAGATTTTATTTCAGTCTCTCATTGTGTTATTATTGTTGTTCCGTTGTGGTTACAGGGACCTGCTTATGTTTTATTGACGCTTATCGGGTTTGGGGCTTCACAGCTCCACTCTCGTGCGGACCTTTTCACGTCTCGCCTCCATTTTAGGGAAGCGGGGCGTGACACTACAAGAGACTTGTGCAAGGAAACTGAAAGTAGGCACAAGTAAAGCAACCTAGCAGTTCTAGCATGAATGCAATGACATGGCAGTTAAAGTATGAGTGCAACAAGTAAAGTAAAGTAAAGTAAGGTACGAGCATGGCATTTAAACATGGCATGGATGACAAGTTTTACAAGTAACACTCACTAGTACAAGACAAGTAAGGTAAGCACCTCGTGCACAGAGATTCCGCCTTCTGGCTAGAGTGGCTGATCGGGCCACTCCTAAGCTCAGGTGACCGTTTATCCCTACCCCTCCACGTGTATCGAGCCAAGGCCTTACCCCCGAACACGGAATGCTCGCTTCTGGATCACGAGCCAGGAAGTGTTTTTAACAAGTATGGCATAGGGGTGCACCTAGCCGGACAAGGAAACCGGGCATTGGCTTTTGACCAACACATGTGGCCCGTTCCCAGGAAGTAGTATTCAAGGAGTACAAGTACAAGTATTGTAGCGTGTGCTACGAATGCAACAATCAACTTGGATGACATGTAGAATGCAATACATGGCAGTTAAAAGTGCGTACAGATAAGGAAAGTAAACGTGACAGTTTAGTATGCATGATTAACAAGTTTAAAGAGTTGGATCTAGCTTCGTTGTCAAGCTAGATCCATTTAGGTGACGGATCTAGTTTCGTTGTCAAACTAGATCAAGTAGGCGTCTAGCCAGCTATCATTTCACTGACTAGTCTCTTTTACGCTGAAAACAAGGAAGTGGCCTAAAAACATGGCCCTACACAAGAGTTGGCAAGTTTCATTTGCCTGCATGCACAACGTCTGAGAAACACCGTCCAAGAGAGTCCAGAATCACAATTATCCTACGTGCACAAGTCCACCGGCCTAAAGTCCATATTATTAATCTTGATTAGTGAATTTAAAACATTTAAAATACTTTAAAAATACTGATTTTAGTCTTGATTAGCATGCAATAGGTTGGGGGTCCTAAGGGTGCAAAGCGTTACCTCAACACGACGCGAAAGCTACACCGGCGTCGGGTAGCGACGCCGGGGGTTGGAATAAGAGAACGCGCTCCAAGTCCTGATTCCAATATAGATTCCTCGCTGGAAAGTTCAGAGCATCAACCGGAGCAACAATTGCAGATTCCAAATCTAGCACGTGCGACGACGGGCTGCGACGTGTCGCAACGTCGTACGCGGCAAATCGTCGGAGAGAAAGCACCTAGGTGAGGCCCACAGCAGTCCTAGGGACCAATAGGGGACCCACAATACCTCTGGAGAACTTGAGGGGCCCACGGTGGCAAGCGATGCGACGGATGCGGGGTTGTGACGAGTGGCTCTCGGTCGGACAGTAGCCTGACCGAGAGATTGGCTCGGTCAGATACAGCGCACGGCGCTGCACAGCGCAGCGGGTCGGTGCGGCTTGGTTCTCTCGGTCGGAGCGGGGGAGGCCATCGATCGGGTGCCTTGGTTGTGGGAGAGCGCAGCACTGCAACATTGCAACCGTTGCAACGTTGCGGGCTTCGGTCGGTGCGAAGAAGCGGCCCGGTCGGACACGACGCTGAGCGGGGGAATGAAGCGGGCTTGGTGCGGGGTCTTGCAGCGGTGCGGGTGCGGAGCGGAGCGGGGAAAACTCTCGGTCTGACCGAGAGGATCTCTCGGTCGGACACGGGGATGCGAGCGGGGCGATGCGGAGCTGCTGTGCGAGGCTTGGTGCGGGCTTGGGCGTCGGTCAGGGCGGGGGAACGTGGGCTGTTTCTTCGGTCGTGCGACTGATGTTTGTCGCAACATTGCGACGATTCGTCGCAACGTCAAATTTGAGTTTTGGAAGCGGCTAGGGTTATTTTCTTACGAAAATAGGTCTTCCTAAAGGTTGGTTATATAGTGTAGAGGGGTTGACTAGGTCTAGGGCTAATCCTAATGGGATTAGGAGTTTAAAATAATTTAAAATTCAAATCCACTCTTCCTAATCACATAGGGATTGGGTGCGGCCAAGATAGGGGCTATGATTTGGCTCAAAAATTATTTAAAACGTTTGAAACTCAAATAAATTTTATTTGGCCGAAATTAATATAAAAATTAATTATTAAAAATATTATAAACCTTGTTAAAAATATAAAAGTGGTCAAATAAACTCCAAAAATTATAAAATAAATATCGGGGTGATCGTGATGACGAAAGTGAGCTAACTAAGAAGACGGATCTTAATTTCGACATCGGACGATGAAACTAAAAATAGAAACGTCTCCCGTCAAAAGTGAGAATCGCAACGTCTCATCGAATAAGGTTAAATTGTGGGAAAACGACTCGAGAAACGTCATTCCAAATTAGTGCCACAATTTACTACTCTCAGAGACGTTCACAACGGCATATCATAACAAAGTGTTCACAAACAAACAAAGTCTAAAACAAACGCGTGCACGGCCAAAAGCACGTGCACGAACAACGTACAACGAAAAGTGGTCGTTACATCCTCCCCACCTTAGAATAAAGTCCGTCCTCGGACTTTCTAATATATCTAGTCGCTCTAGTAACTACCCCAATCAAGTCATTATAATTCAAACCAGTTATAGTCATTACAAGTGCTCATATATGCACTATGTAGTCAAACATTAACACTACCAACATGTATATATGTCTATATTCACGTATGTTATACACTTATACCTATTATAGTCAGTCAATTTCATACATGTATTTCAATCATATATATAAGCATACATCCCTTATATAACTACTACTTACCTAAACACAAAAAAATATTTCAGATACTCATATAAGGATAGTCTTACACTTAGCAAATACAATCATTGCTCTACGTTTAGATAGCTACCTATGCACAAACAACATGGGTATACGACTCCCTAATATTTCCTAGTATACATTCAATACTAAACACATCAACATAGGTAGTCACACCATACCATAATTAAATCCAGTTTCACCGTATCTAATATATATATTCACCATCAGTATAGTTTCACAACATATAGTCATTCAAATGTATGCAAATAGTTCACCATATATTCACATCACATACGGTCCTATAACTGTATTTACGACACGCCACATATACTATAGTCACCAATAACTATAACTAAGCACATACTTACCCGTGCATGGTGCACACCCATACACGCTAACATTTCATTCATACCAATCACACCACTATATACTTAGCATAACTACTCATCTAGTTTAGCTAGTACACATATGTTCATACAACAAGTCCTTAGTAAATAACTATACCACAAGACCAACACCTATAACTATATACTGGCGTAGCGACCCACAATCATGTGCGTAGCACAACCAGGCACCAACACTCCTATCACTATACATACATCAATCATCGCTATATTCAAACTTCAGACATACATATCAATATACTTAGAGTATACCCACTCAAGCTTGAGTGAGACTCAATACACATATCAGAATATTCTACATATGTAACACGACATTTATACCTATACTATACCACCCCAATATATATATCTACCAATACATACCATAAGTAAATCACACTTAATATTTATTCAGGCAATACTCACATAGTTCAATCACTCTATATACCATAATAATAATACAGACATCAGCACACTTATAATCATAATACACTCCCTAATACATACACATTCATCGTATAGTCACACACATGTAACATATATATTCACACCATAGCCTACTACCTATAATTAGTATACAAACACCTATACATACATAGTTAAGACGTGCAATAGTCGTGTATACCTCACGGTATGCACGCATACAACATCCCGTAAAAGCAAGCAATACCAATCAGAATTATAATCCTACTACCATATGTATATCACATATATACTCAGGCAACAAAACATAACTACTTACGTCTAAGCACAATATGTATCTACCTATGAGCACATACTCACACGTACTAATATATAGGTCATATAATAGGCCTACCCTCTTAACCATACGTACACCTATTATTATCACTCCTAGCATACACATAGTTTTACCAATCATTTTATTTCAACCATTACAAGTATCTCTAACTACATACACTCCATTAGATATACCAACGCTAACTCTTATATACACAGGCATCCCTAGTATGGTATAGCTAACCACACACAAATTTATAAATAATAACACACAAACAACTTCATAATATCACGAGTAACTCCGCGTATATATATATATATATATATATATATATATATATATATATATATATATATATATATATACGTACACAATACGCAAGCATCAATATACTATGGGGGGTACCCTCATTCAACCCCACGTACGTAACTTAGGTACATGCACAACGACTACCTCACAAGGTCCAAGGGCCTACTAACAACTTAGAGTTGACACAGACATTGACGAGCACTAAAGCCTAAGCAATAGAGGGAGGTCGAGGTCGAGAGCGTGACGAGGGTAGGATCGATAAGAACGAATCCAGATAGGATGTATACAAGGAGACAGCTTGGTTAGGGAAAACTGTGATTCACTGGTGAATGTTTAGGTAGGGGAAGGGAGATGTAGTGATGCGTATATAGGATAGAGGAAGGAAACGACGTAAATAACATAAACTAAAATACGTGAAATTGAAAACTGTTGTACTTCAAAAGTTGGAATCCTCGTCTTGTATAAAAACATTTGGAGGTCGATAAAACGAGTTGTTCAAAATAAGTTTGAGTCGAGTATTCATAATAAGAGAAAATGGTCTATTGGTTTAAAAAAATCATTATAAAAGGAAGTAAAATCATTTACACGAATATTAAGGACGGGGTTTTAGAAATCTTATACGTCAGTAATTTAATATAAGGTTGTCAAAAGTTTTGAAAGTCAAAGAATGAAATCAAGTAACGGAAGAATTTAAACTCATGTTAAATACTTTCAAAACTTTAGGCTATGGAAAATTTAAAATGATCAATTTGAAACTACTTTTAGAGAACCAGGGTTTGCCAAAAATGAGAAACTGATTTACACAAGGTTCTTAATATACGAGCACAACAAGTCTGGTACGGATATAAAAATAATTGAAAGTATGTATGGTGCACGGAAAAATAATAATAATGACTTAGTATAAGAATTATCAAGATCGAATAGCAAGTCTTTAAAATCAAATCATGGAGGGTCTAAATCAGGAAGTGGTTATGAAAATAGTAATTTTGCAAAAATCTGAAGTAGCGAAAACGACGAGCAAAAACCAACTTGCTGAAAGCTGAAATTCCATGTGTCTTGAAAGTATATTAAAGTAAACACGACGTATCATTCGTATAACACAAATAAGAAGGAAAAGTATAAATCGAATTGGGCAAAGCAAAAGTACGGTTCAGAATAAAATTAATATATGAAGGGACAACGCAATTACATAAGTACGAAAAATATAGGCTGGAAAAATATTATAAGCTAGAGTTCAAAATTTCCGAAAAAAGTTTTAAAATTTTAAATCAACGAAGGAGGATGAAGTATAAGTACATATACATTAAAATTTGGAACAAGGTTAAACTTCGGAAAGGAGGAAGTCGAAAAAATACGTTCAGGAGATTCAAGGTTCGTAATGGAGAGGTTCGAAGATTGACGACGATCGTCATGAGGCGATCTCGTGAATCGAGGCAAGGAAATTAGTCGGATGATCAGAACATACATACGCCTAGGATATGAATCAGGAGAATCTACGGGGAACTCCCACGGTCGACCAACTAAAGGTTAAGAACTAAGCGCTAAGACTTTCTAAGGAGCTAGACGGTAATGAAATGCGTTCAGCTTGGTCCGAAATCGATGAACCCAAACGAACGACTGAAGGAGATTCTAGAAGTCTAATATGGTCAGAGGTAGACAAAGACCACTAAGGTAACTCCTACGACGATTAAATCAATTACTGACAGGGAGTCTAACTAACAGTCAGGGCCTTTATCTAGCAAGCACAGACGTCTAACTAAGCCTTCTTACTCCTAGTGACATATGAAAGCGACTAGACTCAGTGCTTATGACTCGGATGTTGCAATTTATTTAATGGACATTCCGTTATTATCGTTGTTCCGTTAATTCGCAATTGCAAGACTGGACCTGCATGGGCCACCAACAAAACCTGTCACGCCCCGCTTCCCAAAAATATGGAGGCGAAGCGTGAGAAGGTCCGCTCAGACTTGAAGTTACAAAGCTGCAAGTCCGATAAGCGTCAATCAAATTTAAAACTGCAGGTCCTTGCAACGCGAACGAAACACGATAATAATAATGAAATGAGACAAAAGAGATATCTCAGAATATCCATAAAATAAGTTTCAACATCACAGAAAAAGCCACCAGGCTAAAAGAAAAGATTCTAAAGGACCAAACATGGCCAACAAAAGTACAGCGTACAAAACAAAGGTGCCATGCACCGACAACTAACAACAAAGCCTAAAACAAAAGGAACTCAGCAAAGTCACCAAGAAAGGTCTCCGGTGTCCACAAAACTCCTCCTGGGCAATCATGGACTCAGACTCAGCGACATCAAAACACCACGTACTCAGCAACGGTCTCTGGCTCAGGGTCTAACATGTGACACCCAAAAGAGCAAGGGGCACATGTCAGCAAGTCTACAAGAGACTTGTGCAAGGAAACTGAAAGTAGGCACAAGTAAAGCAACCTATCAATTCTAGCATGAATGCAATGACATGGCAGTTAAAGTATGAGTGCAACAAGTAAAGTAAAGTAAAGTAAGGTACGAGCATGGCATTTAAACATGGCATGGATGACAAGTTTTACAAGTAACACTCACTAGTACAAGACAAGTAAGGTAAGAACCTCGTGCACAGAGATTCCGCCTTCTGGCTAGAGTGGCTGATCGGGCCACTCCTAAGCTCAGGTGACCGTTTATCCCTACCCCTCCACGTGTATCGAGCCAGGGCCTTACCCCCGAACACAGAATGCTCGCTTCTGGAACACGAGCCAGGAAGTGTTTTTAACAAGTATGGCATATGGGTGCACCTAGCCGGACAAGGAAACCGGGTATTGGCTTTTGACCAACACATGTGGCCCGTTCCCAGGAAGTAGTATTCAAGGAGTACACGTACAAGTATTGTAGCGTGTGCTACGAATGCAACAATCAACTTGGATGACATGTAGAATGCAATACATGGCAGTTAAAAGTGCGTACAGATAAGGAAAGTAAACGTGACAGTTTAGTATGCATGATTAACAAGTTTAAAGAGTTGGATCTAGCTTCGTTGTCAAGCTAGATCCATTTAGGTGACGGATCTAGTTTCGTTGTCAAACTAGATCAAGTAGGCGTCTAGCCAGCTATCATTTCACTGACTAGTCTCTTTTACGCTGAAAACAAGGAAGTGGCCTAAAAACATGGCCCTACACAAGAGTTGGCAAGTTTCACTTGCCTGCATGCACAACGTCTGAGAAACACCGTCCAAGAGAGTCCAGAATCACAATTATCCTACGTGCACAAGTCCACCGGCCTAAAGTCCATATTATTAATCTTGATTAGTGAATTTAAAACATTTAAAATACTTTAAAAATACTGATTTTAGTCTTGATTAGCATGCAATAGGTTGGGGGTCCTAAGGGTGCAAAGCGTTACCTCAACACGACGCGAAAGCTACACCGGCGTCGGGTAGCGACGCCGGGGGTTGGAATAAGAGAACGCGCTCCAAGTCCTGATTCCAATATAGATTCCTCGTTGGAAAGTTCAGAGCATCAACCGGAGCAACAATTGCAGATTCCAAATCTAGCACGTGCGACGACGGGCTGCGACGTGTCGCAACGTCGTACGCGGAAAATCGTCGGAGAGAAAGCACCTAGGTGGGGCCCACAGCAGTCCTAGGGACCAATAGGGGACCCACAATACCTCTGGAGAACTTGAGGGGCCCACGGTGGCAAGCGATGCGACGGATGCGGGGTTGTGACGAGTGGCTCTCGGTCGGACACTAGCCTGACCGAGAGATTGGCTCGGTCAGATACAGCGCACGGTGCTGCACAGCGCAGCGGGTCGGTGCGGCTTGGTTCTCTCGGTCGGAGCGGGGGAGGCCATCGGTCGGGCGCCTTGGTTATGGGAGAGCGCAGCGCTGCAACTTTGCAACCGTTGCAACGTTGCGGGTTTCGGTCGGTGCGGAGAAGTGGCCCGGTCGGACACGGCGCTGAGCGGGGGAACAAAGCGGGCTTGGTGCGGGGTCTTGCAGCGGTGCGGGTGCAGAGCGGAGCGGGGAAAACTCTCGGTCTGACCGAGAGGATCTCTCGATCGGTCACGGGGATGCGAGCGGGGCGATGCGGAGCGGCTGTGCGAGGCTTGGTGCGGGCTTGGGCGTCGGTCAGGGCGGGGGAACAGGGGCTGTTTCTTCGGTCGTGCGGCTGATGTTTGTCGCAACGTCAAATTTGAGTTTTGGAAGCGGCTAGGGTTATTTTCTTGCGAAAATAGGTCTTCCTAAAGGTTGGTTATATAGTGTAGAGGGGTTGACTAGGTCTAGGGCTAATCCTAATGGGATTAGGAGTTTAAAATAATTTAAAATTCAAATCCACTCTTCCTAATCACATAGGGATTGGGTGCGGCCAAGATAGGGGCTGAGATTTGGCTCAAAAATTATTTAAAACGTTTGAAACTCAAATAAATTTTATTTGGCCGAAATTAATATAAAAATTAATTATTAAAAATATTATAAACCTTGTTAAAAATATAAAAGTGGTCAAATAAACTCCAAAAATTATAAAATAAATATCGGGGTGATCGTGATGACGAAAGTGAGCTAACTAAGGAGACGGATTTTAATTTCGACATCGGACGACGAAACTAAAAATAGAAACGTCTTCCGTCAAAAGTGAGAATCGCAACGTCTCATCGAATAAGGTTAAATTGTGGGAAAACGACTCGAGAAACGTCGTTCCAAATTAGTGCCACAATTTACTACTCTCAGAGACGTTCACAACGGCATATCACAACAAAGTGTTCACAAACAAACAAAGTCTAAAACAAACACGTGCACGGCCAAAAGCACGTGCACGAACAACGTACAACGAAAAGTGGTCGTTACAAACTTTCAGTATTTCCCCATCACTTTATCAAATAAAAGTACTCTTATAGTACTTTGCAGCGGAAAATCGTTTTTGAAAACGTAATTTTTCAAAACGTATGAAAACGTATTTTTCAAAAAATATATTTCAACATAGTACCCTTATGATACTAGTGAAATATTCGGCAATCCCTGGCCATTGCCGGGTTTAAGCCGTTGCCGTGCCAAGGTCGCATCCCCCCTTTGTGGAGATTTTTCTACAAGCAATTGTCGCCGGCTCCCGTATGGATCCAGGCGCTTCCCCCCTTATAGGAGAATTTTGCCGCTAATGACTGCCGTTGGCCCCGTATGGGCTAGCCTTGCAGATGGCCGGGGCCGAAATTACTGACAAGGCCTCCGGCTGAATTGGTCGACCAAAAAACCCGAATTGGTCGACCAATGCCGACCAAGAGTTCAGGCACCCTCCACCCCCGGCCAGGGCCTCTGCCCTGGCCGAGGCTGGCCTAGGGCCGGCCAGTGGCAGCCATGGCCACTGCCAGGGCCGGCCAGGCCACTGGCCTGGCCTCGGCCTGAGGCAGGCCTGGCCTCGGCCTGAGGCCGGCCTGGCCACTCTGGCCTGGCCTTGCCTCGGCCAGAGGCCGGCCTGGCCACTCTGGCCTCGGCCAGAGGCCGGCCAGGCCCCCTGGCCTGGCCTGTCCTTGGCCAGAGGCCGGCCTGGCCTCGGCCAGAGGCCGGCCAGGCCCCCTGGCCTGGCCTGGCCTCGGCCAGAGGCCGGCCAGGCCCCCTGGCCTGGCCTGGCTTTGGCCAGAGGCCGGCCTGGCCTCGGCCAGAGGCCGGCCATGCCCCCTGGCCTGGCCTGGCCTCGGCCAGAGGCCAGCCATGGCCCGGTCATGGCCATTTTGGCCATGGCCGGCCTCCCCCATTCACGGGGTTGGCCACACACCCCCACCGGAGGGGGTGGCCGTGGTGGTGTTCGTCGTCATTGGCCGTAGCCAACCCCCTCTGCATGGGGAGGGGAATGCATTGCCTCCATTGCCCATTTGGCTATAGATTTCATGCACCAAAATTCATCTTCCCCGATGGGAATAACCACCATCTTCTTCTCCGGTGAAGCACCCATTCGTCGAGGAAGTAGTTATCCTCCAATGGCCGTGTGCCAAAAAAAATAACCCACTTCAAAAATTCGTAAACTACGCGCTCCACATGAAGAGAGCGCCCATTCCCTATGAATGGAAACTCAGCATCCATGAAGAGAGCGAGTTTGATGATATGAACGGTCGGTTCTTCCCGTCACAGAGAGTTCCTGCCATATCCGTAATGGTAGGAGACCCTAACGTGAAAAGAACAACCGCTGGGTTCTCTCCGTCACGAAGCGTTCCTACCATATCCATAATGGTAGGATACCCATTCGTGAAAAAGACAACGACTCGTTCATAGTTTCGACGGGGCGACGGTCTGACCGGAGCGAATCCGTATGGCTCTGATACCAATGAAGGATCCTGTCAAAACAACGTTAGGATCGATAAATGAAGTTGATACTTACACTTGCGTACGCGGCACGGTAATCTCGAAACTTCGCCCTCGGATTCGCCACAACGGTCGATACTTCGTCACTGAGGATCGAGGCAGAGTTTCACCGCCTAAATCTCTAACTAGAAGAGGATTTTAATGGCAGGGAGAAGAAGAACATAAGGATTCCTTATGCAAACTTATGGCATGGAAAGTGTGAATGAATGCCTTACCATTGGGTCCTATTTATAGGCTTTAGGGGTGGTTATTGTAGGAAATAACCAATTATATCTTATTAGCCTATAGAAGCACATTCATTTATCCTCTTCTTCATTCACTTATCAAGTGCCTTTATGCACTTATAAAGTGATTTTTTCCACTTATCGAGTGGTCCTTTTCACATGAGAAAAGGTTCCCTTCATGCACGCTTTCGTGCACGCGACATCTGAGGTCCGTATATCCTCATACATCCCCTCATGGGTGTATTCATGTCGTCCAATTCCAACAATATGGAGGTAAATTCTTTTACTCTCCGTTTTTATTTCCTTTTCCTAGTTTAGATAGTGATGTAACGTGAATCGTGCAGGAGGTCGTACGACTTCACGGAGTCCCCGTGAGTATCGTGTCGGACAGAGACACGAGGTTCACATCTCAGTTCTGGCAGAGTTTGCAGAAGAGTTTGGGTACGCGTCTGAGTTTCAGCACGGTGTACCATCAGCAGACGGATGGCCAGTCCGAGAGGACGATTCAGATCTTGGAGGACATGCTGAGGGCGTGCATGTTGGATTTCAAGGATTCGTGGGAGGACCATCTACATCTGGTGGAGTTTTCTTACAACAACAGCTTCCAGGCGAGTATTGGCATGGCGCCTTTCGCCGCTCTTTATGGGAGGAAATGTCGATCGCCATTGAGTTGGGATGACGTTGGTGATCGGGAGCTGTTGGGACCTGAGATGATTATGGAGGCCGTGGATATTGTCAGGAATATTCGGGAGAGGTTGAGGATTGCTCAGGACCGTTTTAAGCATTGGGCGGATACTAAACGGCGTCCTTTGGAGTTTCAGCCGGGCGACCATGTGTTTCTGAGGATTTCCCTGAATTGTGGTGTGATTCGCTTTGGGAAGCGAGGGAAGTTGAGCCCGCGATACATTGGACCGTTTGACATTCTGGAGAAAGTTGGCGAGGTAGCCTACCGCTTAGCCTTGCCGCCATCTTTGGAAGGAGTTCACAATGTTTTCCATGTGTCGCAGCTTTGTCGATACATTAGCGACCCATCTCATGCTGTGGATTTGTCGGAGATTACCGTTCGCCCTGATATGACATATGACCAGCAGCCAGTGCAGATTTTGGACAGGCGTCAGAAGTCACTTCGGAACAAGGTTGTCAATCTTGTGAGGGTGATGTGGTGACACGGCTCGCCTGGAGAGTCTACTTGGGAGAATGAGGATGAGATGCGAGAGCGCTACCCACTTTTGTTTCCGGACACGTGAGTGTTGGGAAATTCCGAGGACGGAATTTTTCTTAAGTTGGGGAGGATGTAACGACTAGTTTTCATGTATTTGGATTATTATGTTATATATATGTGTTTTGGTGGATTTTCTCCTCATGTGTGGTTTTTGTCTCCGTAGCTTTCATTTTCGATCGTTTCGTCGTGATTTTCTAGCTTCTTCCTTAGAATTGTCGATTTTAGAGTAAGTCATTCGTGACGGGCTTCATATCGGTCGTATCTTATAGTTAGATCAAGCCTAGGGGTCTTAGGAATCTATCCCGGAGCTTCGCTCTCCATTTCGGAACTTTTTGTGCACATTAGCCGGTACAAGAAGGGGAACCGACCGACTAGATGACGATTTAGTCGGTCGGCAAACCTTCATGGACCGACTAGTTGGCTTTGTTAATTATTCATGAGTTACTGTTTACTTTTAGTCGGTCTAAGAACAACCACCGACCGACTAGATGCTCAACTAGTCGGTCAGAACTTGCTCTCAGACCGACTAGTTTCTGTCAGTAGATTTCACCTAAGTTACTGTTTATCGTTAGTCGGTCCATGAACACTCACCGACCGACTAGGTTGTAAACTAGTCAGTCGACGGGCCTTCACAGACCGACTAATTCATTACTCAGGTTTTTCCCTAATTTCGCTGCTTGGTGTTAGTCGGTCACAGCTAATCGACCGACCGACTAGTTGTTAAACTAGTCTGTCAGCCAACCTTCTTTGACCGACTAATCAGTGTCGAAACCCTAATTTCTGGGCAGCCGCCAGGACATTTTCTATAAATACCCCACTTCGTTTCTTTTCTTCTTTTCTCTTCTCCTGGCTTCTTTCCTCCCCCCTTGACCTCTGATCTTTCCCAACCTTCCTCTAGCCTTCCTCCTTCATCAAAAGCTTCTCCCACTCTCCATTTTGGTCTACCACCATGCCCTAGGCCATCTCCAACCCCCAAAATCCCCAAAACCCCATTTCTCCAGATTTTCCCCATCCATTCCAGATCTGAACCCTAGGTTCCCCGGAGCGTTTCTTCCATTGCCGTGCTTGCTCGGCATCATTCTTCCTCTCCTATACGGTAATAACTCGATCTCTTAATATTCTCTTAACCCATTTGTGTTTTTGTGAAACCCTAATGAAATGAATGTTGTTTTGATGATTGTTTCTCCATAACAGCGACTTCCCCGTAGATTAGCGTCCGTGGGACGAACCCTCGTTGATCATCATTCTCGGTGCTAGGCAAGTGAAACTTGCCACTTAGGGTTTTGGGCCATGTCTTAGGCCATTTGCTTGTTGTAGGCGTAAAAGGACTAGGCGACGAAATGATACTCGCCTAGGCGCAACTTTAGGAACTAGCTTGACAACGAAGCTATATCTGACACTTATCATGTTGCACAACTACCATGTCATGTTTAATTTCCATTAACGGTGCGCAAATTAATTGTCATGTCATTGCATTCTTTAAGTGTTCCCGTGATTGCATAGCTCCGCTACACCTTGTGAAATGATTGAGGCTAGGTGCACCCCTATGCCAAATGGAATACGCTCCTGGTTTGTGATCCAGGAAACGAGCTCTTGTGTGGGGCAACCCTGGCTCATTTACTGAGCTCGTGTGCAGGGACCCTGGCTCGTTTACACGTGGGTTTTGGGGTAAGAGTTAAGCGGCCAATCAACTGGGAGTCTGCCCGATCAGCAACTGCAGTGGTAAGGCGTAAACTCTGGGTTCTGGGGTAGTGTTAAGCGGCCAATCAGTGTGAACGTCCAACAGTTGAGCTGTAAGGCGTAAACATCTACAAACAACGTGAAACGTGACTAGTGAAAAGATTGAGATTGTTAGTAGCTTGGCTACTCTTGACATGCCTTGATAAATTGTTCTCTTGTACTTATTGTTTCACCATGTCTTACTGGTGCACTTATACCATAACTGCCATGTCATGCATACTATAACTGTTAGGTTGTTAGTTTGCCTTACTTTCAGTTTCCTTGCCCAAGTCTTTTAGACTTGCTGACATGTGCCCCTTTACTCTTTTGGGTGACACATGTTAGATCCTGAGCCTGAGTACATTGTTGAGGATGAGGTGTTTGCTGACGCCGAGCCCGAGCCTGTGTTTGGCGAGGAGTACGTGGACACTGGGGACCAGTCCTAGTGTCTTCGTTGAGCTTTTCCCTTTTATTTTAGACTGCTATTTTGTTGTCGATGCGTGGCACCTATACTTTGTTATGTTGTCCTTGTTGGCCTTGTTCTGGGCCTTTAGACTCTTTCTTTTAGCCTGGTGGCTTTTCTGGATGTTGAACTTATTTTTCATGTTGGACAAATTCTGAGATTTGAGATTTTATTTCTGTCTCTCCTTGTGTTATTATTGTTGTTCCGTTTGTGGTTATAGGGACCTGCTTATGTTTTATTGACGCTTATCGGGTTTGGGGCTTCACAGCTCCACTCTCGTGCGGACCTTTTCACGTCTCGCCTCCATTTTAGGGAAGCAGGGCGTGACATCGTACTTAGAGATTGGGCCTGTTTACCTTCTTTTGTCAGTCTATTTATAGGTAGCTTCTTCTTCACGATGTGTAACCGTCCCTCATTGATTAGGGCACAATCTCCTTCGGGGTTCAAGTTAACGGCTGCACATTTATTCGGCCCCATTAACTCTCTCTTGAATGTTGGCGCCATCCCAATGGTGGATTAACCTGTTCGTCCGACTCAGCTGTAACCCGCATAGAGCACAGGGGTTATTACGTCGTGGATGCTAAACGGGTCGGGTATGCGGATACCCAATTTGGGTTTGTACCCGTGCACTATCAGTAATTTTTATTTGTTTTACTTATTGTTCGTCTTTCTCTTTCTCTTTCTCTTTCTCTTTCTCTTTCGATCTCCTCTTCTTTTTTTAATATGTGTCACAATTTTAAGCGGATATAGCGAGTTAGAGAGAGAACTTATAGCGTAGGGACCGGGCAATAGTGTCGGCGACGAGTGGGAGGAGTCAACGGTGGTGGCCGCACCTTCGACGAGCGGGCAATGACAACATCCATAGTGTGAGGGTGAGAGAGATGATGCATGAGAACATGTTGATGATGATGCGGAGGTTGGTGATAATGATTCCGAGAATAATGTTGATGAGGTGATGATGAAAACATAAAAACGTTATGGGATGATGCAGTGGTGATACGTTAGTGGCTGGAGCTCAATGGGTCACCATTGACATTGTGGGAATAGAGGAGATGCACTACAAGGAATGAGAATGTTTTTAGCGGGTCCAAAATGTGTTTTTGGCGGGTCGGAACTGCTGCTACCATGGTTTCAAGCGGTTTAACAAACCGCTACTAAATGGGGGGTGAAAAACTTGATTTGAGACGGTTTCGAACCGCTAAAAGCCAACCGCATGAAACCGTGTGTTTTAGCGGTTTAGAACCGTTACTAGGAAAATTATTAGCATCTTCTTACAACAAAAAATAATTAAAATAAAATGATGTTTCTAGCGGTTAGGAACCGCCAAAAGACGTAAAATAATTTTAAATATATATATAATTTACTGACAGTTGGGAACAACTAGAAAACTGTCAAACAATTTTTTTAAAAAAATTTACTTTGCTGACACTAACTTAATTTCTCCACAGGTGCTTCTGTTGCAATTGAACGTGGAGATGGCATGAAAAAGTCCACCTTCAGAAAAGAAGCGAGGACAAACAAGCATTGAGTGTTCAGTGGCAGTTGCTCATTGAAGTCACATTATAGAAAAGAGGCACATCGACAACCTCAAGTCTTGCTCATTAAAGCTGATCAGAAATAATTAACGAACCGTTTTCTGTGGCTTCATCTGCCACTTCAATAGGTCTCCGCCTAGAGGAACGCCCTCCATGTGTTCTCTACAGGTTTCTTCTTCGAGCCACCGAAGAAAGCAGTCATCTGCTACCAAGAACCGAAACCTGTATGCTCCTCAAAATCTTCCTTCGAAGAAGAACAGAAGCCAAAAGCCATCACAACCTGCATTCTTCTTTTTCCCTCAAATTCCTTTCGTTCATTAATCGGGGATTTTACCACCAAACACTCTTGTCTCGCCCCCATCCATTGTTCCCCTAATCATCCCATCGCAACCACCGTCGCTTCTTCCTCCGATCATCCCTGATGAACCTACAAAAATATTTAAGAAAAAAAGATCAATCTTTAAAAATGATGTAAATATGGAAGAAATAAACATAGTAGTGCCACTTCACTGAAACGTACGAAAAATAGTAAAGATACCATTACCCATTGTATACATGCATAATGATGACAATAGGCATGTTTTCAATCAATTAACGTACGAAACAAGAACTTGAATATGCAGTTAAACATTTTAATGATGAATACATGTTATTCTATACAAGTACAAGAAGGAATGGTGGGTGTTTTGACTATGTAACCTAAAGATACCAAAAAGGACAGGATAATCGAGCACAAAATGATTAAAGAATGCTTGATTACATGATCCTTTTGTTGATTACAAAAAATAAGTTTAGCCATGGACATAACAATAAAAGCCTTTCCCTCAATCTTATTCAAGGCCAAGATTTCTATTTCTTGCCGATTTCATCTAGGTTGTTTTAGTGTCACAATCACTTTGTAAAGACTTTGGGAGAATATTCTTATTTCCATATTACGAGTGTTTCACATATACATCAGCAACATTCTCAATCAATTAGTACAAGATAAACTACAAGATGCACATAGCTTCTTGATTATGGAGTTGCACACCCACATGTGAATTGAATTTCCCAAACTTATTAAGAAAGACAGACTTCAAGACATAAAAAAGCAAACAATTTAACCTTGTAGTTTGTGTGAGTTTAAATGATATGCTTGCTTTCACATTAACTAATTAAAAATATATAAGTATGCCAAAATAACCTTTGAGTTATTTGATGATGCTTTGGGACTTCCATCTCTTGATCCATGTCCACTAAACTCCTTGACCACCAAGGTTTTCATTAATGAGACATTCTCTTCCTCCAATTTGGAGATTTTCTTCTATCAAGTAAAAAGAGAAACAAATGAATTCTAAAACATAAAAGTTTAAAGACAAAATATGCAAAAACTTTAAAATCGAGCAAAAAATTTCAACACACATACCAATCAAACCAGTGCACTCCCAACAACCAAATAAGGAATTGAAAACCCAATGAAGATAATAGAAAGAAAATGTTGACATTTCCCACTCAAGAAGTTGTAGCACTCAAGAAGTTTACATCAGAACTTGACATTTCCCCCTCAAGGACATTTTCTAGTCATTAAAGATGCAACACAAAAGTATTTTGCATCACATTCTTGGTTGAGTATGCTATCATGTGGATAAGAACTAGATGGACAAAGAGATAAAGTAATAATGAAATATAAGTATATGATTTAGCTAGTGCCATAATCATAAGTAGAAAATTTAAGTTACTAAAATTATATCCTCTCCAGGTATCATGTAGGCAACATAATCCTATGTTGCTCAGTTAAGCATATTGTGTACACGGGACCCTAGATGTGTCAAGTGTCGTAGTGTCTCGACACAACAAATGAAAGTATGATACAAAGGTGAGCTCCATATCTAGTCAAGAAATAGTTTCTATTTAACACTAATTATTCTAATATTTTGGTATAGTTCCAAAAAAATGTGATTCTAATTTTGGATTATAGTTGGAGTAAAACACTTGTTAATACTCATAATACAGTAGCAATGGCTGAGTGTGTTATTTTGTTTCTTTGCATAAGCAACGTCTAAGTCATAGGAAGAAGTCCAAATCCCATGTCCAAATGACTGGTATGGGAAAGTCTGAAAAATGTAATTAAGTAATACAAGTACTTACTCCAAATGAGCCACAAAATGTCTAGCATAACTGTCCACACACCTACAGTGCAAATTGGTTGTAATTCGTTTTAGGATGAACGGATACTGATATATAATCTTAACATGTATACTCAGATATGCTATTAGATGATATTACTCGTCAACTTAATTAGGTAAGAAACCATTGTTAAAGCTTATTTATTCTCAGATAGTTGGCTGAGGTAACTCAAGCTCGTTTAATAATCTAGATGGCTCGTTTAATAATCCAGATGATCAAGCTTGATTCTTGAATAAAATTCAAACATGCTTAAAATAAGTAAATAAACATGAGTTGTCTAAAGTTCGGCTTGATTAACAATTATAGGTATTCCTCACCCTTGCAGTGTTGAAAACGGTGGTCTTGCAGTCAGGTAAGATGCTGATAGACCAAGGGGAAGATCATGGTGCATCACATTGAAAGCCACCTTAACAAAATGTTGAGTATCATAGTTGGCAAGAAATGACACACAATCGCCTGAATTTGACCTAAAGAGGATATATCATTTCTTACACGTGCCCAAGGGTTTCAATCCGTAACAGTTATGATCAAATAGAAAGAATTGATATGAACCATTACCATATAGTAGTTAATATAAGACCCCCCCTCTTTGTATAAACTTTGTAATGTTGAAGGCCAAGTCTTCAACAGGATGATGAGGAACCGGACCTCCAAATCCAGTGAACCCGGCACCATCATGCAAAGAAAACCGAAACTTTGTGAGTTGAATTTGGAATCGGCGGCTCATTTTCATTGAATTTAGGCTGAATTTTTTAACATACGATAGCAATTACCATCCAGTCCAAAATTTAGTCCACATCGAAGGTTTGTAAGGCTTGTTTGGGGAATACTCATCATCCTCAGCATAGAAACCTTTCCAGGCGTTGATCTATAAGAAATTAAGAAGCTCATCAACACAGTAATCTCTCAAGTACAACATTCATTATTGATTTTTTTGGCACTTACAACAAATAAGTAAGAAAAGGGTTTGTTGCAGTGAGAAAGAATGGAAGAATCAACAATCATGTGCAGTATAGCTTAACTTTGGATGTCTCTAAAAAGGGATCAAATTGAGAAGATGGAACTTACAACAGGGTCAGGAGCATCATCGTTTTTACATATGATCCATGGGATGCCGATGTCGAGGTCGACCACCATTTTCGCGGCCCAGGTTGCATACGCCTTTGCCGGATACCCTTGGTCCCATTCCAGCGGCCCAAACTAATTCTCAATCTGTACACAAAATTAGCAAACAGATACATGACGTCTGAACACAATCAATACTAATATCGCTACTATTTTGCATAAAGTATGTATTGGGACGGACCTGAGCGATGATGATAGGGCCACCTTGCCATTGGAACAAGCTTTTAGATTTCATCATCCAAACAATCTTTTGAGTGAAATTTTGCATTGCCCAGTATTTGAAAAAGAACAATGAAAATTGTTATTAAACAAAGATATCAAAAACATCATTAAACAAAAATTTGGAAAATTAAAAAGCACGTTGTCTACAAAATAAAAAACTTCTATTTTTCTAGTCACCCAAAATTCCATTCAGCACAAACATAAGGTCCAACACAAAGATTAACATAGAGGCCAACCTGCTGCACTAACTTGATGAACTTCACCAAATCATATCCATCCTCAAAATAATACTGCCTATAAAAGTAAAATCATCAAAAATGCAATAGATAACTCAAAAATTACCCACAAAATGAAAACGTCAAAAAAGGTATACTCGGCCTTGACATTGCTGATGGCCATTCCAGAAGACATAAGTCTGAATGACATCCAAGCCACCATCTATGCCCTTCTGGATGAGATCCGGCAACATCTGCAACATTAGCCCAATCAAACATTACTACTGTTAAAGGGATCTTAAATCACATACTTGCAAGAGGAACATGGGGATTGGGGATCTCCGACGATCTCCGGGGAAAGAGATCTGAAAACTTGAGGAGAAAGAGGTATAAAAACTTGGGGTTCTTCGGTGATCTCCTGTAAAAGAGATCTGAAAACTTGAGGAGAAAGAGGCCTGAAAACTAGGCGATCTCCGGCGATCTCTGACGAAAGAGATCTGAAAACTTGAGGAGAAAGATGTCTGAAAACTTGGGGATCTCCGGCGATCGCTATGAAAATCTAATGAAATCGACTGGAACGAGATCGGTTGGATGGATGGAGGAAAGAACGAGGTCAGCTGGAAGCCTGGAACGATGGAGGAAAGGAGGAAGGTGCAGAAATAGTAACTCGTTTTTAGCGGTTTCAACCCGCTATAAATGACTCCATTGTAGCGGTTACGAACCGCTACAAAACAACCACATTTGTATTGATTTTTTTAATTAATTTACCGACTGCATTGTATCGGTTCCGAATCGCTGCAACTAAAATTTTTTCCCGCCTCACGCCCGGGCTTCTCCTGCGGCTTCTTTTTTACTCTTTTTTTAATTATTATTGCGATTTTGAACCGCTACAATATTTCCCATTGGAGCTACCCAACTGTAGCGGTTCGCAACCGCTACAAAAGGAATATTTTCGGCGGTTTTTTAAACCGCTGCTAATATAACCGCTACAAATACTCATGTCTTTTGTAGTGATGACTGGTGTATGTGGGTGGGTGGGTTTTGGGGAGAGAAAATGAAGATGATGGTTGTTCTTGGTGACGATGGGTGTGGTGGTGCTCTGATAAGGGTGATCGGGTTAGGGGATCGGTGGGTGATTAAAGGGGGAAAATGGAGAAGACAAAGAGATCTATGAAAATGAGATAATGGGTCTATGTATGTGGGTTTTAAAATAAATTTTTAATAATAAAAAATAAAATAAAATAATTAATCAATTAACTATATGGGTAGCTATGATTGGGGTATATTTTTGTAGAGGTGTATATTTTAGTAATGGCCTAAGTACCATACACAGTAGAGGTGTATATTTTTGTATGATATGTAATGTGTGTATATTCATATACATGTAGTGTGTTTAGAAATTGTACAACTTGATCGTTATTTGTCTCACTATTGATTGTACTAGTGTGTATCTTTGTAATGTATATTGGTTGTAATCATTGCTAAGTAATGAGGTGTAGTGATATGTCTTGTGTATTTGTGATGTATTGTGTATTATTGTTAGTTACTAATAATGGAATATGTGTGTAATGTGTATTTTAAGAGGTAGTACATATATGTGTACTAATGTAATATTAATGGATGACCCCCTTATATATATTATTAAGGACAAAATTGACCAGGACAGTTGTCAAGCTGACGGGGACTCAGAGCACTGAGCTGGAGCCTTGTCAGCCTTCGGAGTGGGAACATTGTTTAGAAGAACTAGGGTCGGGTGATGGTAGCTGATGGTGGTACGACCTTGGATCGACCGAAGGGTGACCGTCGTATTGGTCGTTCGAGCGTTGAGGAGCTCGAAGTAGACCTTGGGCGCTGGAGGATGATCGTCGATCTGCACCATAGGGAGTCATTAAGGGGGTCGGATCTGGGTTCTGACCCAAATCCCCTCCGATGCTTAAGTTACTAGGGAACTAAAGGTAGAGAAGGAGCTCGGTGTAGCTGTGATCGACCCACGGAGGTTCGTCCTTAGACTTAACGACGCAAGCTCGAATATAGAATGCTAAAAGTAAGAAGATGTAGTTCTATGGATTAGATCTCGTACCTTCTAGATAGAACCTCTCTTTCCTATTTATAGAGGTTCAGGATCCCCTTAGAGACAGTGGGGAGATAACGGCCTCCCTTAATGTGGCCATGATCTTCCACCATAAATGGGAGTAAACGTTACCCATGTCACCGAGATTTCCGAGCCCATCTTCAATCCCACGTTCATGTGAAGCGGTCCCAATGGTCGACTGACCATTTGGGCTTTGACTGAGTCGATACCGGGTTGCTTGGCCCCCATCGCATGACCTTGGAGGATCCATCTGCTTAGGTCAAGCGACGTTATATCGCATTAAATGGAGTGCGGCAGTCGAGAAAATAGCACTCGAGTTCTAGGTGCCAAAACGCCCGCCTCGTCGATTCGGATGATTTGTCGATTTGAAATCCAAGACGTCTTGGTCCTTGGATCTTCGACACGTGTTCCATCATGTGGTAGCTGCTTTGCCCATATATGACAGTTCTAGTGGAGGAGTACGGGGATACCTTCTCCATTCTCTTTATTCAAATTTCCCTTCTCTCGAAAGCAATGGCTTCGTCCTTAGCCGTAGGAAAGAATGTGGTCATCGCCATCCAGAAGAATTAGGATTGGGTCATGGAGCCGTGCTTGCTGGTGAATTTGAGGACCATAGTTAAGGTTGGCCAAATCGACAAGCTTCAGATGAAGTATGTTCGCCTCGATTATTAGATCAGACTGCCTGGGAGGGACGAGAGGGCTCATCGTCCCGACGACTGGAAGGTGGGGGTCTACGTCAAAACCTTCGAGCGGGGCCTCCAATTTCCCATGCATCCTTTCCTGTGGTACTTCCTGTGTACCCTAAACATTTTCCTCTACCAGCTGATGCCGAATGGTGTTGGAATGTTGATGGGCTTCATAGTTCTGTACGTGATGAAGGGAATCAAGCCATCCGTGCGTCTGTTCAAAAATTTCTTTTGGATACCTCCACTCAAGACTCTAGGGTGGTATACGATCTTGGCCTGTCGGGGGATGAAGTTACTGGAAGCTCTCCTCACTTCCAACCCCAAGTGGAAGGACGAGTTTGTGTTTGTGGTCTTCCAGGGGAGGCAAGTTTCTGCACCGGTTGGGGCGCCCCCGATTTGGGGCCTACCGAGGATAAACCACTGACCACTTAGGAGATGAAGGTAGCAGATACTCTGAAGAGTCTGCCAGAGGTCATGAGGTCGGTCGAATGGCTATGCTCGGACGAGGTGTTGCGTTGGACCGTAAGGACGAAAGGTAGATTCGACTGTGCTCGCCAACTGTTCGAATTTCGTCACTCAGGCTAATTCGTTTGCTGCACTAGTAGGAATGACCAGTGCGGATTATCAGGTAGATCCCGCACTGAAGGAGGCGGTCGAGGCTTCGATCAGGGAGGCAGAAGCGAGAATGTTGTCACCCCGGGCTCCGACTGTACGAGACCGGTAGTCCATCCATTGGGAGATCGGACCATGATCACCAAGGGGACTGCCCAGGGGGCTCGCACTCGACCGAAGAAAAAAGGGTCCTCCTCCGAGTTTGAGGTGGTTGCACTGGAGGGGGCCAAGAAAAGGCGGAAGATCATTCTCAATGACTCGGAGTCGTATGGGTCGAACACAACCGTGGAGCAAGCTTCTCGACCAGGGAGTGATGTGCCCCCATGAGGAAGGCTTGATGGAGAATCAGGTTCCGTCGGATCTTTGCATGCATCAGGACTCCTGGCCTTGGGGGGTCTGTCTCCTTTCGTAGGGTTGTTCGAAGACATCCCTGAGGAGTACCGTCCGATGTTCATGGAGGGTCGATCTCATCAGGCCCCACTCGACTGCTCCGAGGAGGAGCTCGTCAGGGCGAGATTCTAGTTGATGCTCGTGGATTCTGCTCTTCTTGACTGCGGGGCCGCTTCCCTTGTAGCCGAGAAAGTGACCCTTCCCGGGATAGGGCCTCCATGGAAAGGGTCGATTACGAGCAGATTGCGTCAGTAGCCATCCACGCCATCATCCAGGTAATGATTGTTTGGGCCTTTATCGAAGTCAACCTCTGCGTATAAGTCTGATCATTGATCATTGTAAGCAGGCTCTCGTGGCGACCGCGGCGTTGTGTCGTCGGGCTTAGGTGTGGCCGATCATGGTGTCACCTAGGAGGCTATCATGTCAAGGGTGGAGAAGTCCCAGGCTGAGCTAGAAAGGATCAGCCAACTCTTCGAGACGAGGTCGTTAGTCGTTCAGAAGCTCGAGCACGAGCTGAACGAGTCTCGAATGAGGGAGGCTGAGCAAATTGCCCTGAGAGAGCGAGCGGAAAATGCTCTGCAGGACGAGAGAGTCGAGGCCGATGTCATTGCGGAGAAGGCGAACCGTGATTTCACTGATACATTTCCAGACTTTGACAAGCTATATAAGCAGGGTTACAAGCGATGCCAGCTGGAGATGAAGAGCCGATTCAATGATCTCTCTACGGAGATCGACGAGATCCCGGTGGTTTTTCCAGACCATAGAGAGGATAAGTCGAGCCATGGTGGTGACGTGTCAAGCCCAGGCACAGATGAGGCAGCTCCCGTGGACGAGACTACCACCACAGCTGGTGACGAAGCAGTTGTTAAAGGGGAGGCGGAGCCCATGGCCATGTTGGAGGGAGATCAAGGGCCTCAACGGCCATTGTAAGATCTGGCCAGTTTGATGGAAATTTTTTGAATGTATACGGGGGTGATGTAAATGAGAACATTTTGTACTGAAGAGTGAAAATAGAATGGGTTTATGTGTCACGACCCCATTCCTGGGATACGCAAGGAGGCAGGGTACACGACGAGAACTAAAACAAATCTGCAGGTCCACTGCGCGCTGCTGGGAATAGTATAATGTAGCATTCAACAACCAACCATCCAAAGAACACAGAGCCACACAAAACCACAGAGAAATATTAAACTAAAACAAACACCGTACAATTTCATATACACCGCAGAGCATCATTGTGCATCAATTCATATAGTACAAGCATCTCTTACCACAAAAGAAAACCCAAGGTACACACAGCTTGTTGGAAGCAACGATCTAGGATCTTGGTTTGATGATGACAAACGTGTCGTTATATCTGACGTGTGTGCTTAGTGTGTTTTAGGATTGGCAAAACGTTACATTTCTCGCCACTTGGAGAAATTGCTATTCATATAGCTATTTGGGTTAGAGAGAGAGCTTTGGCTAAAGCAACTTGGACTTGGTCCAATATGAAGAGATGGAGCCAAATCTTATTTGGTTATTGGAGCATATCCTATTGCCATACAAACCCTTAGCCAAAACCAATTCCTAGTAAAATACAAACTTCCAATCAAAGTCCAAACTTCCAATTACTTGACCACATCCCTTGCCAACAAACTCCTTGGCCGCACAAAAGACCTAGGGCATCCTATAAAACCCCAGCATCCCATTAACCCCAGGGACTCACGACAATACAAATATAAAATAGGAGGGCTACAAAAAGGGGTACGGCCACATTCATAAAAAGCCCTAGTTCTAAATCCTCAGCCGCAAGCCCCATTATTCATCTTCCTTATAGCCAATCTCCCACCCGTTGCTGTAAGCACCTCCATCTCCAATGCCCATAGAACTCAATCATTCATCATCATCTTCGCGATCTTCAAGCACCCATCAACCATCGGAGAATGAGCTCGCCATCAAAACACCATCGCTTGGAGAACTTGAGGGGTACCGCTGTGCCTACACGCCCTAGGAGCAGAGTCGCCACCGGAGTTGATTGCCATTGACTTCATCATCGAAAAGGAGAGGTCTGAACATCCATGCTTGTGCTGCACGTCGTCGCGAGTCATCATCGCCGTATAGCCGTAGAAGCCACCGTTGCCTGTTGTCAGATAATAGAGCGCCACTTGCCATGAAGAACGCCGTCGAAGAGGAGAGCTCGTCACTGCAGTCGGAGCACGTCGAAGAGTCACCATAGTCGCTTGATAGGAGATCACCGCTGCCGAGAAGGAGTCGTCGCCATTGGACGAGAGCTCGTCGTTGCTAAAGACGCATCACCATCGGAGGAGATCACCGTTGCTTGTCGTCCGTGAGAGCTGCTGCTACTGATACAAGGCAGAGGAGAAGTCGGAGAAGCTGAGAGCGCCGCTGCTATCTGTCGCTGCTCGAAAACGTCACGCCGTCGCCGTCTGCCTTGAAGTCGCTGCTCGAACACCCCTGCATGCCCTAAAGACAAAGGAGACGAAGCGAAATCGCGATATCCTCGTGCTGACGTGGACGGAGCGATATCGAAGGTTACGGATCCGTGATCAACAATCGAAACCAACGTCTGAGATTGAAGAAGGGATCGAAGATTTATTCTCGCTGATGTGGACTTGATCCGTGCAAAGAAACGGAGGGGATTTATTCTTGCTGACGTGGCTTTCAGGATTTAAGTGAATTGTTGTGCACACCGACCAATCTATATTGAGATCTGAACTGAAACTTCTTTACACACAGACCAGTGCACAACTTGACATCCAGAAGTCGGATCAAGACACCGTTTGCGTCAGATTGGAGCTTACGACGTGCTGATTGACAGAGACGCCTACACGGACACGAACTGAGAATTTCTAAACCCTTAAACTCTTTTTATTCGTGTCTTAGTGTAACGTTCTCTGTAGGGGAAACTTTACCTATTTTGTGACTATTTTGGGACTTGTCTGGTTGGGGCTAGACAAGTGGCACCCAGCTAGTTTGGGACTAGCTGGTAGAAAGCGTTACTAGGATTGATAGTGAGAGAAAACACAGTGAGTGGGGTACTGAGAGCCTGGCGAGTGTAGAGATGTAGATGGTGCTCTGAGCGTGCTCTAACTTGTGGTTTTGTACCTATTGCACTATAAAATACTAGTATCTGCTTTGGGGGCTGGAGTATGTTATTGGGACGACCGAACCAAGGTATATCTGTGCGTACTCTGTGATTATCTCTGATTTACTCTGGTTGTGCTCATTACTGCGTGTGATTTCTCGTGGGTTGCACGAATTATTTTTATAAGCCTATTCCCCCCCCCCTCTTGGCTAGGATCCAGATCCAACAAGTGGTATCAGAGCAGGTTAGAGGATCTAGTCTAGTCTAGCTATCATGAAAAACCCAAAGTTAGTCCTTCCCCATGGCATGCCTATTGATCGTCCTCCTCTTTTTAGTGGCCATGATTATATATACTGGAAGGCTAGGATGAAAACTTATTTACTGTCCGTTGATGTTGATACTTGGTACATTATTGATAACGGATATTCTATGCCTGAAAGTAATCTGAATTTAAATGATAAAAATGTGTGTGCTATAAATTAGAGAGCAATGAATATCTTATTGTGTGGGTTGAGTAGCATAATATTTGATCGTATCTCACATTGCTCTTCTGCGCAGGATATATGGAGGACCTTGGAAACTGAATATGGAAGTGAGAAATCCCTCAGCCACAATGAAAAGAATCAAAAGGGAAGAAACGCTCCTTTAAATAATTTTGATGCTCCTCTTTGTGACAATACTAAGCGTAAAGTTATTTGTTTTAAATGCATAAAGCAGGGACACTTCGCTAAACATTGCCCACAAGAAACAGCTGGTGTCGTAGAGAAGAAAGGAAAAGATGTAGTGCGAATGTGGGACATGGATAGTGGAGATGAGCTTGAGGAAAATGCATCCCTATGCTTGATGGCAAAACATAATGAGGTAAAATCTGGTAGTAAAGCTGACCTCCTTACTCTTTGTAAAGAAATGTAAGATAAAATAGTAGAGCTTGAATCCGCTATAGATGATTATCAAAATGAGAACTTTGAAATGCAACAATCTGAATATGATATGTCTAAGGAGATTGAAAAACTGAAAATTGAAATTGTTGCTCGTGACTCTACTATTGACATATTGAAAAAGGAAAAATCAAGCTTTAATGATGAAGCACCTTGTCTTTCTTGTCCATCATTAATGAACAATATTACCATGCTAAAACAAGATCTTTTGAAGCTTGAAGGTGAAAAAGATTATGAAATAAGAGAGCTTAATGATAAATTTTGCATGCTAGATAATGATCTTAAGAGAAAAAAAATTGAGTTTGAAAAGAAGGAAAAGGAAAAAAAAGTTAGCTTTTATAAGTAAATGTACTTTGCTTGTGGATGAGAATAAACTACTAAAATCCAAAGTATCTTATCTTGAATTGTCCATTAAGAAATTCTCTATAGGAAAACAATCGTTGGATACAATTTTAGAGAATGAATTATATGGCAATAATAGAAGAGGACTTGGATTTGGTTTGAAAAATGTTGAAAACCCAAAATTCAAGAAATTCCACAATGTACCCTCTATTGCAAAGAACATACATGCAAAGTGCTTTACTTGTGATATTGTTAGTCATACATCATATTATTGTAAATTTAGTAATATAAATATCAAGTTTAAACAAGTATGGATTCCTAAATCTTTAATGGCTAACACTAGTGGACCTTGTTGGAGTCCAAGGTCACACTTAAAACCTTTCATGTAGGTGAGGTGGAGATTTGGCAAGGAGTACTAAATCAGAAGCTTCATTCTTTTAGCTCCTTAGCTAAATAGCGACGCGAAGGTATAATTTTTATCCCTCTTTGCATTCCATTGCATACCTTCATAGCTTATTTTGTGTGCTTGATTTATTTCTGTTTGTGTGCCTGTTTGCATGATTTTTAATGTTTTTATTTCTGAAAAAAAGTTAAAAAATGAGCTTAAAAGAATACCCTTTATGATTTATCTTAAGTGGTATTGTATGAATGTTCATCCATATCCCTTGTAGAAGTTAATTCATTATTGTTGTAGCTACATGAACATGTTGTTCTCTTTTTAGTAGCCATGACATGTCTCATAAATTTTCGAATTTGACTTCTACACCTACATTTGCACTTTCACGATAATTGACTTTTTAGTGCTTTTGGAGATTCTTTGAAGAATAATGGAAAGTAAATGTAGGAATGATTAATTTCTCAATTTTCTATGGGATATGAAGTGTTTAGCCATGAATTAAAATTGCGCACAAAAGAATTGCAAATGAAAAAAAATGAAAATTGCTCCGTATGAAAAATGGATATACTTCATGGCTAATACACGACCCACGAGTATCCAACTTATGATAAATGGGTAATCATTAGTGTTGGTGTATATAACTCGTCAAGCAATGCCACCCCACATTTAAAAGTCCTTTTAGGCCATGTTTTGGGGCTTGGTAACTTGAACTCATCTTTGATGAGGTGGGAATAACCAATCCTATTGATGTTAGTTGTTGGTTTCAAGACTAATGTTATTTTGATGATGATCAATACATTATGTTAGTGTGCTAATCAATCTTATGTTTTAGTCTCAGTTTATCTTAATGATTATATGTTGATGAGACAAACCATAAGGCTTGGAGGATATTACAAGGGATATCTTAAAGACCTCCAAGAGTGATGGTGTGCTCAAGCTTGGATGAAGTCATGAAGATCATCTAATGATGCCAAAGCTTGGAGCATGATGATGGATGGACATCTAGAGAAGCTTGGAGCTTGATGAAGGGAAGCTCATCAAGGAGTGCCAAAGCTTGGAGATGATGGGGAGCATCAAGGTTTTGAGAGCTTGAAGACTTAGACTCTAGGAGATGCAATTTGTGATCCATGTAATTTCAATTACTTGCATTTCTCTTTTTGAGTCTAGGATTATTGTAATGCCTTGATAGATGGTCATACTCTCATGCATTTACTTTTAACCATCTTAGTGAGCCTTAGGCTTATCATAGAATCTAACCCAATAGGTTCATCTTGCCCAAAGATTCATTTGGAGTCTCTGGCTCTCCTGCAGTCGCCTGCTGAAGGTTTTACATTCGACTGGGTGATTTCCAGTAGTCTGTCGAGCCTTCTACAGCCGACTGTGATGCACAGCTCAAGTCAACTTTTCTATTGACTCGTCTTGAGCTTTTCGCATCAGTCGACTGATGTTCAATTTACAGTCGCCTGTATTCTTACAGTCGCCTGTGAATTGGTCGACAGTCGCCTGTGCGCTTCTTGCATTTTCTGGGATTTTTTCCATGTTGCAAGACAGTCGACTGTTACTGTTTTTACAGTCGTCTGTATATTTACAGTCGCCTGTGAAATGGCTTTCATTCGTCTGAAAGGCGTAAGTGCGAAATATGCATCTCTCTCTGTCTTTTCTCCATCTTTTACAGCAGTCGACTGATGAAGGGTTTACAGTCGTCTGGCTGATAGACAGTCGACTGTATTATTGATATCAGTCGCCTGTGCATAAATTGGAGAAAGAGTGCAGCTCTCTGTTTCTTGTCCATCCCTGCTGCAGTCGCTTGATGAAGGATATACAATCGACTGTCTGCCTTTCAGTCGCCTGTGTAGTCTCCTACATTCGACTGTCCTGGCTTAGAATATAGCCGTTGGGATATTTTCTAGCCGTTGATCAGTCGACTGTCTATTGATCATCAGTCGACTGTTCTTTCCGTAAACTGCCAAAATCTAGCCGTTGCAGATTTCATCCCTTTGGGTTTTTGGCTGGTTTTATGGGTTCCTTTGGGCTTCCTATATATATGAGTTGGCTTAGTTCATTTAGACTTCTAGGAAAGGGTTAGGAAATCATAGAAGATCTTTGAATCTCTTCTCTAAGCCACTCCTCCCACATTCCCTAATTAGAGCTTCATTCTTATGATATAGCATCTAAGCTCTAGGGAATTTCTCCATGGGATTTCAATCTCATTCCTCTTCTTGGAGAACATCTTTCTTCTCTTCATTTCATACACTCAAGTGAGAAGTGTTAGGATTCATTCCTAGAAGAGAGAAAGATCAACAAGTGCAATCAAAGCTAATCTCAAGCACTTGGCCATTCACTTGCATGCCTTCTTCTTCACATTGGTAAGATCATATCAAGGCATAGGTAAGTGTTGTTTCGTTTTGTTTTTGTTTCGAAACCCTAATTCTCTTTATGGGAATTAGTTACTCTCTTTATGGGAGTTACTCTCTTTGTGGGAGTTTGGTTCTTTCTGTGTGAAAGAACAAATCCTCAGTGTGAGGTCTCTCTGTGTGAGAGTGAGGATATCTCTTTGTGGGAATCCTAAATCCTCTTGGTGAGGTCTCTCTCTTTGTGGGAGTGTATCCCTTTGTGGGATTGTGTATTCACTTCTCTGTGTGGGATTATAGTGAATACTGGTGTGGCTGGACGTACCCAAGTTTTGGGAAACTAGGGTAAAATCTGTGTGTTTGTGATTGTTGTTATTGAGCACTATGTTTAATTTCCACTGCTTATTGTGCATTAATTTTAGTAACTTTTATTTAAGCACTTTGCTTGCTATTACACTATTCACCCCCCCCTCTAGTGTGTGTGTAGCCCCGCAGGGTCCCTTACAATTGATATTCATGAAAATTGGAAAATGTGGATTGATTTGGTTGATTTTCTGAAATTGAATCTCCTTTAGTACTTTATTGTCCATATCACTACACTTACACAAAGGTAGAGAAGTCTTGTTATGAAATTCTATGAGCTTGAATTGTCTATTTCTTTGGAAAACTCATGCAAATTGCACGCTACATTTAATAATGGTTTACTTTTTGCATGGAGTATTTGTGTGACTTCGTTAACCCACTTTTGGTGATTACAAAGAGGGAGAAAGAAAAGATTTGACAGATTTGATGTCGGTATCGGTATTTGTATTATTTGTTGAAGGGGGAGCATGAAAAATACTTTATATATATATATATATATATATATATATATATATATATATATATATATATATATATATATATATATATATATATATATATATATATATATCTATATTATAAAAGAGGGATGTTATCAAGAGAAATTGGATAAGAGATATTGGAAAAGAGAAATTGGATAAGAGATATCTATATTATAAAAGAGGGTTGTTATCAAGAGAAATTGGATAAGAGATATTGGACAAGAGAAATTGGATAAGAGATATCTATATTATATGAGAGGGATGTTATCAAGAGAAATTGGATAAGAGATATCTGTATTATAAAAGAGGGATGTTATCAAGAGAAATTGGATAAGAGATATTGGAAAAGAGAAATTGGATAAGAGATATCTATATTATAAAAGAGGGAAGTTATCAAGAGAAATTGGATAAGAGATATTGGAAAAGAGAAATTGGATAAGAGATATCTATATTATAAAAGAGGGATGTTATCAAGAGAAATTGGATAAGAGATATTGGACAAGAGAAATTGGATAAGAGATATCTATATTATAAGAGAGGGATGTTATCAAGAGAGATTGGATAAGAGATATCTATATTATAAAAGAGGGATGTTATCAAGAGAAATTGGATAAGAGATATTGGAAAAGAGAAATTGGATAAGAGATATCTATATTATAAAAGAGGGATGTTATCAAGAGAAATTGGATAAGAGATATTGGACATGAGAAATTGGATAAGAGATATCTATATTATAAAAGACGGATGTTATCAAGAGAAATTGGATTAGAGATATTGGACAAGATAAATTGGATAAGAGATATCTATATTATAAAAGAGGGATGTTATCAAGAGAAATTGAATAAGAGATATTGGACAATAGAAATTGGATAAGAGTGATGTTATCAAGAGAAATTGGATAAGAGATATATATATTACAAACGAGAGATGTTATCAAGAGAAATTGGATAAGAGATATTGGACAAGAGAAATTGGATAAGGGATATCTATTATATAAAAGACGGATGTTATCAAGAGAAATTGATAAGAGAATTTAGACATGAGAAATTGGATAAGATAATTTGGATATCTATTATATAAAACAGGGAAATTGAATAAGAGAAAATATAAGAGATGAGATTTTGAGGGATAAAAGAGGAGGTGGGGAATTTTGCACACACAACCCCGGTTTTTGTATTTTTGCCTATGGACCCTCCCCACACACACACATACTTTTTATTCTCACCCCTTCCGGCCATTTTTTTTCCAGTTCTATGAAGATTTTGAATCTTATCCTACGAGGACAAAGCTTTGTCCTACGTGGCAAGTTTGTCCTTGGTGGTAATGACAATTTTGGGGGGGACTTAAATTTTGGGGGAAAACTTAAATTTGGGGGGAAACTTGAAATTTTGTGGGAAAACTTGAAATTTGGGGGAACTTGAAATTTGTGGGGGAGAAAAACTCAGCCATTAAATAAACCGTGCCCTATGGGCACGGGTAATGACTAGTATATATATATGGGAGCTTGAGAGAAGGGGGAGCATGCTTGTTCTATGTGATATATTGTTTGTTGTGCATGCTGTGCAACGCATGAATGTCTCATCCATACATCATATTGCATTACACCCTTCAACACACTTCACACACCCATATTTATTGCTCAAATCTTTTATGGGTTTGTCATCACAAAAGGGGGAGATTGTTGGAAGCAACGATCTAGGATCTTGGTTTGATGATGACAAACGTGTCGTTATATCTGACGTGTGTGCTTAGTGTGTTTCAGGATTGGCGAAACGTTACATCTTTCGCTACTTGGAGAAATTTCTATTCATATAGCTATTTGGGTTAGAGAGAGAGAGCTTTGGCTAAAGCAACTTGGACTTGGTCCAATATGAAGAGATGGAGCCAAATCTTATTTGGTTATTGGAGCATATCCTATTGCCATACAAACTCCTTAGCCAATACCAATTCCTAGTAAAATAGGAACTTCCAATCAAAGTCCAAACTTCCAATCACTTGACCAGATCCCTTGCCAACAAACTCATTGGTCGCACAAAAGACCTAGGGCATCCTATAAAAACCCAGCATCCCATTAACCCCAGGGACTCACGGCAATACAAATATAAAATAGGAGGGCTACATAAAGGGGTACGGCCAAATTCCTAAAAAGCCCTAGTTCTAAATCCTAAGCCGCAAGCCCCATTATTCATGTTCCTTATAGCCAATCTCCCACCCATTACCGTAAGCACCTCCATCTCCAAGGCCCATAGAACTCAATCATTGATCATCATCTTCGTGATCTTCAAGCACCCATTAACCATCGGAGAAAGAGCTCGTCATCAAAACACCATCGCTTGGAGAACTTGAGGAGTACCGCTGTGCCTGCACGCCCTAGGAGCGGAGTCGCCACCGGAGCTGATTGCCATTGACTTCATCATCGAAAAGGAAAGGTCTGAACGTCCACGCTTGTGCTGCACGTCGTCGCGAGTCATCATCACCGTATCGCCGTAGAAGCCACCGTTGCCTGTTATCGGAGAATAGAGCGCCACTCGCCGTGAAGAACACCGTCGAAGATGAGAGCTCATCGCTGCAGTCAGAGCTCGTCGAAGAGTCACTGCAGTCGCTTGATAGGAGATCGCTGCTGCCGAGAAAGAGTCGTCGCCATTGGACGAGAGGTCGCCGTTGCTGTAGATGCATCACCATCGGAGGAGATCACCGCTACTCGTTGTTCGTGAGAGCTGCTGCTACTGATACAAGGCAGAGGAGAAGTCGGAGAAGCTGAGAGCACCGCTGCTATCTGTCGCTGCTCGAAAACGTCACGCCGCCGCCGTCCGCCTTGAAGTCGCTGCTCGAACACCCCTACATGCCCTAAAGACGAAGGAGACGAAGAGAAATCGTGATATCCTCGTGCTGACGTGGATGGAGCGATATCGAAGGCTGCGGATCCGTGATCAACAATCGAAACCAACGGCTGAGATTGAAGAAGCGATCGAAGATTTATTCTCGCTGATGTGGACTTGATCCGTGCGAAGAAACGGAGGGGATTTATTCTCGCTGACGTGGCTTTGGGGATTTAAGTGAATTGCTGTGCACACCGACCAATCTATATTGAGATCTGAACTGAAACTTCTTTACGCACAGACTAGTGCACAACTTGACATCCAGGAGTCGGATCGAGACACCGTTTGCGTCAGATTGGAGCTGACGACGTGCTGATTGATAGAGATGCCTACAGGGACACGAACTGAGAATTTCTAAACCCTTAAAATCTTTTTATTCGTGTCTTAGTGTAACGTTCTCTGTAGGGGAAACTTTACCTATTTTGTGACTATTTTGGGACTTGTCTGGTTGGGGATAGACAAGTAGGACCCAGCTAGTTTGGGACTAGCTGGTAGAAAGCGTTACTAGGATTGATAGTGAGAGAAAACACAGTGAGTGGGGTACTGAGAGCCTGGCGAGTGTAGAGATGTAGAGGGTGCTCTGAGCATGCTCTAACTTGTGGTTTTGTACCTATTGCACTATACAATACTAGTATCTGTTTTGGGGGCTGGAGTAGGTCGTTGGGACGACTGAACCAGTGTATATCTGTGCATACTCTGTGATTGTCTCTGATTTACTCTGGTTGTGCTCATTACTGCGTATGATTTCTCGTGGGTTGCACGAATTATTTTTATAAGCCTATTCACCCCCCTCTAGGATAGGATCCAGATCCAACACAGCTCTCTCCTCACCCCTCACCACCCAACCTAAGCTCCAACTACCAACAACAGAATTCCAACTCAACCTCCAGCTCCATCTGCCATCTCCAAGAACCTCACCTAAAAAAGTCAACGAGGGCACGTCAACGCGTGACCCAGTAGGAATTGCCCAGCTCTAATGGCATATTATTCAACCATGTATGCAATGGCATAATCAAAAGAAACATCATCTGCAATAGCAACTACATGAATAACATATTTCATTCTATGCATAGGGATATACATGTTATAAAAGGAAAGAAACTACAATTTACAATTCATACTTTGCTTTCGATTATTACAACTTGCATTAAGCATGGTTGTAGGCTAGTAGTGTCATACATGAGTGGAGCATGTGGTCATCATGGCATGTCTTTATTAAGAAGAGATATAAAGCTACAACATTCGAAAATGGCAACCCACAATATTAAGAGCATGTTTATCTTTAACAGTTGGAATCTAAGTGAAAGGAAAATTAACCACAAGTTTAAGTGTATGTCAATAGCGTTCTTAGAACTATTTGTCAAATGGTTGAGTTGTGCATTGTATGTCAATAGCGTTCTTAGAACTATTTGTCAAATGGTTGAGTTGTGCATTCCACTACTTAAAGGCATCACTTTTCTCTTAACAACACATGAATTTTTCAACAAAACAACTACTTTATGCCTAACACAATCCAATTATTTAAAAAGACCACAATTTGATGAACGAAGGTAAACCCAAACCTAAAAATATAACATCTTGAAGCACAATATGCCATAAACTCATTTGCCCAACACACCACCATTTCGAGCGACTTATGCATTCATGGCAACAATCATACATATAAGGTAACAACCATATCTATAACCAAAATTCACACATAATGCTGAATGATTCCATGATGCATATGAAACACAATGATGCAATGCAATGGGATCCCATGAATGTGCCGGCGTGCAAGTGTATCGTGATTCTATTCCGTCATCAATGTGGAGTCACCTAATGGATCAAAAGGTTACCCACGACGGCTTCTCCCGCCTCCTACCACGACAACTTTGTCCATGCCCGTGTACTCCACCTTCGTGTCCCTAATAACATCATATCACATCCCATAGAAATGGGTATATCTCACATTCTTGCATGTGCCTTCACTTGGGCATTTGCACAAGCAACACAATTACACATCCTTTCATTTATGCATTTCCACAAACATGTGATGAGCGTCATGAGTAAGGCCACAAGAACAATGGTATATCCATTAACAAACCATAATAATAAACTCCATTCCATGTCACAACAATAATCATGTGCAATAGAATTAAGATTAGCAGCAATAGACAATTCAAAACACCACATATGCAATTCAGCTTGCAGAAAAGTGCAGACAGTCATAAATAGTGGCAGTTATCATCTGTTTCCTTTATGAATTTGACGAAATGTCCTAAATAAAAGTTGTAGATATATAGGTTCTGGACCCCCATATAAAATTTCCTGCAGAAATACATCCTAGGTGATTTATGGTGAATTGTTTGGTGAAACTTGTCAAATCTGTTTTCCAGACAGATTCTGAGGGCTGTAAAGATTGCTAATTTAGACATGTTGCAGTCAGAATTTCGAAAAATATGCACTGAGATGAAGTTGTAGAAAGAATTGTTAAATTTACAACAAGTCTAAGAATACAAAATTCCATAGAGTGTGTAGAGACTGAGATAAGTTTTACTGAACTGTGTCCAGTCTGAACGAAATTCAGACAAGTTGTAAAGATGGAATATTTACTCCTAATTATTGAATTGAACCTATGTCAAATTTTATATGATTTTGGGGTAGGATTTTAAGATCTACAAGAACATATTTTTTTCAGAAGTTATTAGTGCCTAAAATAAGAGATAGACTCATGTACACCAGTAACAGAATCTGCCTACAAATTCAGACTTGGTGTTTAAATGAAATTATGCTAATTTAACATGGATTTGCATAATAAACCATTAGAATAGAGATTCCTACCTTTAGGGTGATGAGAGACAAGGGGGTAGCCCAAATCCCTTTGTCTCCTCCTCCTTCAAGTTCCTCCATCTTCATGGCTCTCCCAAGCTCCCAAAACCCTAGCTCAAGCTCCTCCCTTCTTCTCTTATTTTCCTCTCTTTTTCTTTCTCTTTTTCTTTTCTTTTGTTTTTACATTGGGGATTTCGGCCCAACTGCTGTAGGAGAGAGAGAGAGAGAGAGAGAGAGAGAGTGGTTGGGATATAAGGTTTAGTGAAGTGTGTGGGTGTGTGTGGAAACTTCTTGTTAAATGGAATGACCAAAATACCCCCCTTTTTTAAATACCCATCAACCTCCACTTATTTACTACTATGCCATTATGCAACATGACAACTCATCGTTCTCTCTCTTCATAGTGGCCCTCCACCTTCCCCATCTATTTATAAGTCATGTCATAAGAGGAAATTTTGCAATAAACCCCTTTCTTATATCACTTTTGGAAACTAGTCCAATTTTGGGTAGAAATGAAAAGTGATTAGGTATCAATGCGATCTCTTGGGTTTAAGTGCAAAGACTACTACTCCTCTCCCTTCCTTACATCCCCACTTGCCCATCACACATCCCTTATTACTCGACACACACTCTCTTACTTACTAAATACACTACACTTCCGATTATACACCCATTCTCACTCTTTACACCAACTTATACCCACTAACTTCTCTCTAATGCATCACATCATATACTCATGCATACAAGAGGACATCCATATAGGCTTATCTTTGCTTATAGCACACCAATAGGCAACCACGTAGACATCTAATCTGGTATTACTATACATACTACACACTATACTTCAACATACAAGTACAAATACACTGCACAAATATATTACTATACATACCCTAGGTATAGGGAACTAGGGTCATTACATCCTACCCACCTTAAAATAAAGTACGTCCTCGGACTTTCCAACTCAGGAAATAGTTAAGGGTGAATATAGTTATACAGGGTCAATCTCCCCATAACTTATATCTACAACACATTCATATATCAACACTTATACCATTTCACAATATAGACATTCATGGTACTGTACATACGTACACATGCACCTCGTCATATATAGATGTAGACATACAACCATGTATGTCTCCTAGCATATATCCAAGCAAACACAAACATGTCATCACAGATAGTCTTCTGTCTCAATAACAGCACATACATCTATCCAAATAATGGTACATCCATACAAACACTCGGTGTAGTCGTATCCGCTTACAACCAAACATGCAATCATATACATCTTCCGTATATATGTATATATGTGTGTATATATATATATATATATATATATATATATGACAACCCAGAAAAATCCCCAACCCCCTCCCCCCGCCTTCGGCATAGGAGGGTAAGACCAGAGCCCGGCCGAGACTATGTAAACTGGGGGGAAACCGCCTTGCCCTAAACGGCCCCCGGGTAAGTCCGAGAGGGAAGATGTAGCCCCAGGGTAAATAATTCCCCAACAAATACCAACCCATGTAGGCCAGAGGCCTTGAACCCATGACACTTGGTTTTGGAGCGGAATGACTTACCACCAGGACACCCTCTCGTGGGTATATATATATATATATATATATATATATATATATATGGGTAAAGTGTTCCTAGGGTGCCTCCTTAGATTAAATCTAAGGAGTCGCCCCCATTTTCACCCATATCCCATAATTTTTTTTGGATTTTATTTTTCATGGGGTTGTTGTTCACATCATGGATGGTCAACATACCAAAAATCAAGTCATTCCAATGGTTTTGGAACCCCCATCTACCCCTTGCAACTTTGTGGGTTTTTCAGCATGTTTTCTGACCGTTGAAGTTGCAAAGGGTAGATGGAGGCCCCAAAAGCATTGGAATGACTTGATTTTTGGTATGTTGACCATCCATGATGTGAACAACAACCCCATGAAAAATAAAATCCAAAAAAATTGTGGGATATGGATGAAAATGGGGGCGACTCCTTAGATTTAATCTAAGGAGTCACCCTAGGAACACTTTACCATATATATATATATATATATATATATAGTGATCTTCGGGTGCGAAAAAAGGGGTTTTCGCACGGTGCGAAAACATTTTTTTTATTTTTTTGAAATTTTTTTTTTCAAAAATTCTTTTTTTGATGTTTAATCCATACAAATATATACCCCAGGGAAAATAATGGGTGAACCCGTTGGGTATTAGAGCACCCATCCACCCGTTACAAATTTAACGGTATCAAAACGTGCGAATTTGATGAAATGCCTTGATCGAAGGCCAAATGACATTATTTCTCAATGATTATTTTTTGAGGGGGGTATAACAACATATAATGAGGGTGGAAAAAAGAAATTTTGAAAAAAAAATTTCAAAAAAAAAACTAAAAACATTTTCGCACGGTGCGAAATGTTCTCATTTGAAAATTTTCATATATATATATATATATATATATATATATATATATATATATATATATATATATATATATATATATATATATATATTCTATAAAACAAAACCTTTTTTGAATTTTGTCCCAGTCATACGTACAGTCATATAGTTTTTGTCCCAGTCACCATGACCGGTCTAGATTCACTTTGGGGAAAGCCAAGATCAAGCCACGTACGCGCATTTATCCCGCAGGCTGACAGATTTTTGGGGGAACTCAAAAAAATTGGGGAGAACACCAAATATTTTTGGGGGAAAATCGTGCATCAACCCCAGATCAAGCGGACCCAAACTTTTGGGGCACCTTTCTCTCCCTCTCTCTCGGTCTTTCGGCCCCCTCTCCCCCAAAGCCCGCTGCCTGACCCCAAGAAAAGGAGGTCGATCCCCAAGCTTTCGCGAACAACAAATGCCGTCATGGGCCGAAGAGCTCTTCTACATCAAGTGGAGGTCAAGAATGATATAAAGTTTGAAACTTGTTGTGGAGTTCTACTTCTTGGTGATGGGAGTTCTATTTCTTGATGATGATGATGTCCTGCAAGGGATTTTATCCACTTTGAAGAGCTCTTCTACAACAAACGAAGTAACGAAGAAGAAGATATGTTTTTTGATCTGTTTGACTTGATCTCATTATTTGCATCATATTGAGAGAAAAATGATCTTGGCACCAGATTGAAGAAATAATAGGAAGAAAAGAGAATACATGGCCTCTACAGCCACTTGACAGTGCTACCTTCATCGTCACCCCGGTGCCACCAGAGGCATAGGCCTCGAGATCACAAGGTTGGTAGCCACGATGTCCACCAAGTGTTTGTAGTAATTCCTCAAAGGAGAAAGTTATTTTTTTTGTTTGGTTGCATCTCTCTAGCAATGGCTTTCATTTTTATTAAGGAAGAGATCGAGAAATTCCCAAATGGAGAGTTGATGGGTATGTAAGTTATGTGAAGATTTGTGAAGGACTGTGTTTTGGAACTGGAAATATTACACATCATTAGAATTTTGAATTTTGATGTTCTGGCTTAAACCAAAGAAAAGTATATACACCATTACACGGTACTATCAACAGGCTATCCATAAGGTATTAATGTCTAGTTGTTTCTTGACTTATAAGCATACATGTCATCTAGCATTATTAACATCTCTGATTGATAAGTAGGGATCTACTGAAATGGTGCAAAAGAATTACTGGTTTAGGCCTTGATAGAGTGAAATTTAATTTGGGAGTTTTTATATTAATAGAGTGAAATTGAATTTCAACAGCATTGCAAGAAAAAAAAATTAGAGTCTTTAATCCACCTAATTTTTATATAGCAAACTTCCTACTTTTTCCCCGTACATATTTATAATATCAACTGATGTAATGTGATATATTGTTTTTATGTAGTTTATAAACAATAGGCAAATTTTTAAACCACTTGATAATGTCATAATAGAGATATTCACATGCAGTAATCTTGGTTAACATCATTCTATATGCTGGCTAACTTATCAAAGCTTGATGTAAACTTTGAAAATTAAATGCAGCTAACAATTTTTTTGTTAAGAATGAAGAACCAAAGGAAGAAGGAGAAGACGGGGATGTGAAAAGAGATGGGTTTTTCGATTGTTAACGGGTTTAATCGCGGGATAGTTAGCAAACAGTCCTTCAGTTTGCATCGCAAGGGGTCATTTGAGTCTCTGGTGCTGTCTTCACCCTAGGAGTGTCCAATCGTTCAGGTGATAGCTTGGGCTAGATGTACTCTCCCATTTAAATAAAAGAAGTTGTTTTGATTTAGTATTGAGATTGTTTCTGATTTTGAAGCTGGAATTTTGTTTACACATGTAGTATTGGTTCACCGAGAATTGAAAATATGGAAATTTGGTGATTGTGTTGCATATATACATATTCAAGCTAAATTATAAGGCAGTCCTTAGTTTGATTGTTGGTGCATTCTTTGGTTTATTAATTGTAAGCTAAACTACTATCAAAATTATAAGCCAAACAATGAAACTTTAGTATTTTTGTCTCTTTTCATACTCTTACCATGTGTGCGCATCCAAAAGTTCAGTTACATATTCCTGATAATCTATTAACATACGTTGATTGTAACCTATTATCCATCAACAGTCTGACATATGCTGAAAGAATGTCAAAAAACTGTTAGTGTCTGTTATGTGCTGCAGTTTGGATTCAGTTTTTAGGGGGAAATGATAATCAGGTTGTATATAACTAGAAAAGCTGTTAGATCAACTCTAGAATGAAACTAAGATATATATATTTGAAACAATTTAAATACAAGTGGATTTATGTTTATTTGTACTTGTAAGAAGCATGCTTCTTTTATTATGCTTCTGAGTTTCCAATTTGGGCCTGAGTAGCATTAGCATACAACAATATAACTAGGTAAATGAGTGTTTGTACTTTCACGCCCAGAAAACATGGTTGCACATTGGATTTGGTAGTGTTTTGGAAATATTAAGTTTACTTCATCTGAGTCAACTATCAAAGAGACATGTGAAAAAAAAAGTCAAACTTTATTTTGATTACATGCATATGTAAAGTGATGTGTTCTTTTTCTATAGATTGATGCTTTGATTTTTCTGATAGCTGATGCATTGGTGTCAACTATGCTTGTTGCTTTGAAACTAGAATCCAAGAATAACCCAAGTTTGCTTCATCAAGACCTGTGAAAAAAATTCAGATTTGGGGTTCTTTGGGTGTTATTAATTTTGAAGCAAAAAAATCTAGCAAAAAATTCAAAGTTGCCTAGATTTACTGAAAATTCAAACTGGTTTGTTTGTCATTCACATGTTGCGGCTATGGGTCTGAACCCTTCAATCATCTCGGGGAGGAACTGTAATATTTGCAGTTTCATCTACTTAAAATTAAAGAGTATCTCTGGTGCCTTAAATTAAGACATTCTTCTTTGTTTCTGCTTGATATAGCTTATAGATAAGCATGAGCTTTGAAATTTATTTATTTGATCTTCAATTACGTTTGTGCTGTAGATTGGAGTAGCTTTTATGAAAAAAAATGTTAATCTGAATATAACTACACAAGATATTAGATCAACTCTAGAATGAAACTAAGCTATATAGTTGAAACAAATTAAATAGAAGTAAAATTTATGTTTATTTGTATTTGTAAAAAGCATGCTTCTTTTATTATGTTTCTGAGTTTCCATTTTGGACCTGGTTAGCATTAGCATATAACAATATAACTAGGATCTCATGATACCTCTATTCACTGTGAAGGGAGATGAATTGCTGGGATCTCATGACACCTCTACTTCTGAATTTTTTTGTAATTTTAAATTCTTTTAAATTTTTTGGCTCATAATTTTTTGAATCTTCTTTTACATTCAACCCCAAGAGCTGGTTGACTTTCAGATTCTTGGTGACCAACCAGTGCCATTAACATACAATTCACAAGATGACTAGGATGATATCATAAAAGTAATTCTTGAATGGTGAGATCCATGGGATGAAATTTTGTGCATGTTGCAGTGTGTGAATCGGGAATCAGTGAAATACTTCTCACATGGGCTGATTTCAAACAGAGCAAGGACTGAAGAATACTGATGTAACCAAGAAGCAAAATATTATTGGCATTCCTAAACTTGATGATGCTAATGATGCTGTTTGAAAAAACTCAGAAAAATTCACGGTGATTCTAACGGAATGGTAAGGTTCTCACAATGAGTGCTTTTAATTTAATTATATCTTCACCTATTATTATTGTTTCTGCATTATATGTCATAATATAAGCTTTTTGCATTTACATAGGTGACATGAGTCTCAGAACTAGATAGAGATTATCATGGTGTGTTCCCACTGAGAGGAAAATAGCTTAATATTTGTGAAGCAACACACCAGCAGAGAATGCAAAAGGCCGAGATTCAGAATGTTAAATAGATTTTTTGGTTGAAAATGAACAGCTGCAAGCATGTGCTCTTGTGGTGATGGCAGAGAGAGGGATGAAGTTGGTTAGATGCGGAAATTCGCTGAATTTTGTATGCCAGAATTCATTGGACATCGATCTTCTCACGACGATCTTGAATTTTGAAGAATCTGATGTGGCGTTGTTTACAAATGGTTGATATAGAGGTGAATGCATGGAATTCTACATTTTAGGGGCTTTGAGAGGCTAATTCTCATCTTTTTGGTTGTTTGATTGAGAATTTTGGTTTGTGATGTAAAAATGGATTTTGTTTGGATAATTCTGTGATTTTTTTGGATTTTTTTGTTTAATAATTATCGATCAGTGAATTTTTCTGGCTATTCTTATACGATTAAGATTTTATCTTTTTATTTGAACTAGATGTTTTTTCTGGAATTTTACAATTGAGTTACGATCATTAGCTTTAGATCCAGAACTCTTCTTGCTTAAGCTTTATTGATCTTTTCATTACCAATTTGGTTTAGGATTTTGATGTCATAAGCTTCAAAATTTTAAGATTTTTTCCTCTTAATTGTAGGTTTTTTCTTGAGATGCATGTGGTTCTGTAATCCAGGTTGCATTTTCAGACATGAGCTACTATTAATTTCCTCATAAGCACTCAAAAAGGTGAGACCTTTGATCTTTTCACTTACTGAATATTTCAATTTTTGTTGATGGTCTTTTAGAATTCAGTTCATAATTGAATTCATTTTCTTTTTTTTTGAAATTGGATAGATGCTAAAAATGCAGATTGCGATTTGGATAAATGCTATAAATGCTAGAAATGCAGAAATGCAGATTGAGAATTGTCGATTTGTGAAATTGGATAAATGCTAGAAATACTAGAAATGCATATTGAGATTTGGAAATTAATTAAATACTAGAAATGCAAATTGAAATTGGGTGAAATCAGCATTTGTCTGTTTTGATTTGAAATCTTAGGTGACGATCTTCAAATTTGAGTCTTAACTATTCTGTTAAATTTGTTTGTATCGTGAGAGTTCCCTGTTTAACTAGACACACCGCATTTTTATATAATGCAGTCTTTCTTAGGTTTGAACTTAGAGATTAATGATAATAGGTTTGGGGCAAGTTCATCTATGTCAAGTTCCCACCTCGCTTCTCATTTACAACGAAAAAAATCTTTCTCTCCAGCTTTCAACAATGGAGCCACAATGGGTATTTCCAACAAGTTAGGGATTTTTGAGGAGATCGGCCAGGAGGTACCCGAGGATCCCATGGTGGTATTTTGAACTCGAAGAGTGGTGAGAGTCGGGGGCTCACACTGATGGAGAGGCTCAAGGAGCTAATGGGAGAAGAGTATGTATCGTTTATAAAATTAGACCCTTTTACTGTTTATTTTCATCATGATGAGTTTACGAAATGAAGGCTGTTTTCCACCTTGCTTCTCATTTACAAAGGAAAAAAAGCATTCTCCTCCTCCCAGCTTTCAACCGTGGGGTGATGGGAGTTTACAACAAGTTGGGGATATTGGAGGAGCTTGGCTAGGATGTACCTAAAGATCTGATCGTGGTGTTTATGAATGTGAAGAGCGACGTGAGGGCACATGATCGCGCTGATGGAGAATTTCCAGGAGCTAATGGTAGAGCATGTATTGTTGCTAAAATAATGTAGGCCCTTTTACTATTTATTTTTATCATGATAAGTTCAAGAAATGAAGTGTGTTTCGATTTCAATCTTTGAGTTTTAATACATTTTTTGGTGTCATGATGAGTTCAAGAAGTGAAGAAAGAATTAGTACTTAGTGATTATGACATATTTTAAAGCAATTTATGGTGCCTTAGTATGTTTCACGTCATTTGAAGGGTTACATTTTTTTTGAAGTTTTTTTAAAAAAATTCTTTCTAGGATTTTGTCTGAGGAATATCATAAATATAGATTTTGGTTGTTTATAGCCTTTTGGGTAGATTATATTCTTTTTGATTTCAAGTAGGGAGGAGGTGCATCTCTCCCAATCTGGAGGCCATGAACAATTACCGATTTTTGTAGAGGTCCAAATGGTGAACCGAATCCTATGATGTACTGTGGAGGATGGTGGAAGAGCTTAAGATCCATCATCTCTTGCATGTTACCAAACAAACCGGGTCTTTTCCATGTGTTATCTTTTCTGCTGCTACTCCATGTCAGAGGGAGAGGACTTTGAAATTTTTTGATCCCATATTCGGCAATTTTTTGGAAGAGCGCACTTTTTTAATGGAAGCAAATTTTTTGTTACAATTTTTAGAATTTGAAAAGGTCCTTAGCATTGTTAGAAATGAACTTGGAAACATTGATCTACACCACATCTTTATTCCTTCATGTCTAGGAAGTCCTACTCTCTCTGAGTAAACTATTTAAAAGATTACATGTAAGTATTTGCATAATCAGAGAACAAACTATGAGATCATAATTTTTTGCCCATTCGATGATATTTGTTTTGCAATTGGTTTGCAAATGTGTATGCTTGAGTCCTTTGCCAATATGCACCGATTAGAAATCAGTCAAAGAAGGATATCATGTAGATAAGAAAGCTGAAATTATTGTCATCTTTTATGAAGACGGACGAACAAATACTGCCCAAAAGTTAGGATAACTGGCTTCTAAATTTTTATTACCCCGCCATATGACTATAAACATAGCACACTTGATAAATTATATATTTATACTATTCAACAGCTATAAACATTTATCTGGGAAAATCAATTAATGTTCTTGCTAAATTTTGACAGTCTGTTGGATGAAAAGGAGAAATGTACGATCCATGCACTGAGAAGCACTCAACTGTTTATTTCAACTTGCTAGAGGTTTAACAGACGGTTCATGTTAATCCAACTTTTGCACCATCAAAGTAGGAAACTTGCAGGTAAAAACTACATGGAACTTTTGTTTCAATTTCCTCGTGTAGTTTGTATGCACTTAGCAGGTTACTTCTGTTGTTAACTCGATGCTGGCTACAACTCTTAATTAGCTACCATCTCTTTAATCTACTCCATAGAACATTGAGACTTTTTGTAACTTGAAGATGTATTCAACATGTTTCAACTTCAAGTCTAGCCGATCTAGAGTTACCATCACAACATAAACTCCATTGCTAAATATTGTTTTTCCCATTGCTTCTTCTAAGAATAGATATTAGGACATTTTGGCTGTCAAGTTTTTTTCTTTGAAATATTTCTCTTTAAAGGGGAAAAAAAGAAAACGGCCAGTACAATCATTATATTCAAGCATCATCGGACACTGATTAGGTAATGGTTCATATTCATATGCAGTGATTTTTGGCTCATGTTAGTTTTTTTCATGTCTATATAAGTTTTGTTGTCCCTTTTGTTATTATGTATGTTTTAAATTGCTAATTTTGGTAAAATGGTTGATTTTGCCGATTTTGTTAGATATTGTTAAACTACTATATCTTTAGTTTCTAATAATTGTCATTTTTTGGCAACTAAACATATCCTATTGAGTAGGCTATGCTATTTCACATATTGAGTATCAGAGTGTTTTATGAGCTTCTGTGCTATTTTTTGGCATCTAAGCATATCCATCCTCACCATTTCAAACAATCAAAAATTGTGGGAGTAGAGACTTTAGACCCAGGTTATTCTAAGTAGGCCAATGCATCTGATCATTATCCATATTCCATAACCATTCTGTAATGTGTTGTACCCATGAAAACATTATCAAGTAGCATATGATCATGCTAATAGATGGATCCATCATGAACCCTGGACCACAAGCACGATGAGCACTACAGTGATAGGAAAAAATTTTGATACTAAAAACATCGAGGGTGAACACTAACAAATTTTTGAGCAACCGCACATAAAAAACATTGAACTAAATTCTCCAAGAAAACTAAATTTTGGAGGAACTTAATCGGAAGAGAATTAAATTTTAGGGATGAACAAAAATTTTTGGGATGAACTAATAACAATTATTGCATTTTAATTATCACTGTTTGTTTAAAATTAGGGGATCCAAGTTTTTGAGGATGAATACTTTAAAAGACCAGTTGAAATAATTTTTGGGAGGACTAAAATTTTTGGTTGAACTAAATGATTATTGTTGTTCGTTGAAAATTGCGGGATCTAAAATTTTGAGGGGACAATATATTAAATGAAGCATGCCTGAATCTCGAGGGAAATGTTTTTTGGGGTGGAACTAAAATTAATGTGGGAATTAAATTCTCTGGTGGAAACTAATTTGAGGGGGACCAAAATTTTTGGGGAATTAAGTAACAATTATTGTGTTTTACTTATTGTTGTTTGTCTAAAATTAAAAGATCTAAGATTTTGAGGGGAAATATGTTAAACGAACCGTGCCCTTAGGGCACGAGTAATGACTAGTATATATATATATATATATATATATATATATATATATATATATATATATATATATATATATCAAACACCCAACTCTAATACACCTAGGGCATGCCAACTCGTACTTGGGTAGGACACAAGGATCCGCACATGGATCTACACAATCAGCATATACATATATACCACATACTACAAATACAGACGTCACATAATATCTATACGTTGCCTAGAGCTCAATCAACTATATAGTTCTATGATACACACTACTCATAGGTTACCATACATTAACATATATTCGCATGCACCTCTATACTCAGTCATATAATCATGTATGTCCCTAATATCCATCCAACATTCACAGATGTATCATCACACAAGGTCCACTATATCAATATCAATACACATAGATAACCATACAAAAATATATTCATCCATACATAGGAGTAAGCGTACCAGCTTACAGCCATACATGTATCATATACTCATCACATATATCAACACATGACACTAATACTCAAGACATATCCACACATACATGGGTGGAACTCAAGGATCCACACAGGCATCTGCACACTCTACATATGCATATATCACATACAGTATATAGCCACAACACAGTACATCTATGCACTACTCACACCTCAATCAAGTATATAACTCAATTTCACACATTATTCATAAGTTAACCATTTATTAATAACCATTTATTAATACATACAATTCAAACACAATCACATAGTCATATAATCATTCGTACATATATTACAGTCATATGCACATGAGTACATCATCCTAATATACTCAGCAAGCCATATTACACACTTATAGAACTATAGATGTACATGCATACATACCTGCACACATAAATATGTACACACGTTTATATAGAATCAACACTCGAATATCAACCCTCAGGGTGCAATACCTCAAGCTCCTGTTATCCGGTCCCATCCTAAGGCTGGACTCAACCTATCTTAGGACTCAGCTACCCACAAACATACGAACACTAGTCGTACTACTCCGTACACAACCGCAGTGAGGAGACCTGCATGGGCCACCACCTGTCATGACCCCGTTCCTGAGATACACAGGAGGCAGGGTACACGACGAGAACTAAACAATATCTGCAGGTCCACTGCGTCCTGTTGGGAATAGTGCAGGTAGCGTTCAACAACCAATCAACCAAAGAACACATAGCGACACAAAACCACAGAGAAATATTAAACTAAAACAAACACCGTACAATTTCATATACACCTAAGAGCATCATTGTGCATCAATTCATATAGTACAAGCATCTCTCACCCCAAAAGAAAACGTAAGGTACACACAGCTCTCTCCTCACCCCTCACCACCTAACCTAAACTCCAACTACCAACAACAGAATTCCAACTCAACCTTTAGCTCCATCTGCCATCTCCAAGAACCTCACCTGAAAAAGTCAACGGGGACACGTCAACGCGTGACCCGGTAGGAATTGCCCTGCTCTAATGGCATAATATTCAACCTTGAATGCAATGGTATAATGAAATGGAACAACATCATCTGCAATAGCAACTACAAGAATAACATATTTCATTCTAGGCATAGGGATATACATGTTATAAAAGGAAATAAACTACAATTTACAATTCATACTTTGCTTTCGATTATTACAACTTGCATTAAGCATGGTTGTAGGCTAGTAGTGTCATACATGAGTGGAGCATGTGGTCATCATGGCATGGATTTATTAAAAAGAGACATAAAGATACAGCATTCGAGAATGGCAACCCACAATATTAAGAGCATGTTTATCTTTAACAATTGGAATCTAAGTGAAAGGACAATTAACCACAAGTTTAAGTGTATGTCAATAGCGTTCTTAGAACTATTTGTCAAATGGTTGAGTTGTGCATTCCACTACTTAAAGGCATCACCTTTCTCTTAATAACACATGAATTTTTCAACAAAACAACTACTTTATGCTTAACACAATCCAATTATTTAAAAAGACCACAATTTGCTGAACGAATGTAAACCCAAACCTAAAAAGTTAACATCTTGAAGCACAATATGCCATAAACTCATTTGTCCAACACACCACCATTTCGAGTGACTCGTGCATTCATGGGAACAATCATACATATAATGTAACAACCATATCTATAACCACAATTCACACATAATGCTGCATGATGCCATGATGCATATGAAACACAATGATGCAATGCAATGGGATCCCATGAATGTGCTGGTGTGGAAGTGTATCGTGATTCTACTCCGTTATCAATGTGGAGTCACCTAATGGATCAAGAGGTTGCCCACGGCGACTTCTCCCGCCTCCTACCGCGGAAACTTTGTCCATGCCCGTGCACTCCGCCTTCGTGTCCCTAACAACATCATATCACATTCCATAGAAATGGGTATATCTCACATTCTTGCATGTGCCTTCACTTGGGTATTTTAACAAGCAGCACAGTCACACATCCTTTCATTTATGCATTTCCACAAACATGTGATGAGCGTCATGAGCATGGCCACAAGAACATTGGTATATCCATTAACAAACCATAATAATAAACTCCATTCCATGTAACAACAATAATCATGTGCAATAGAATTAAGATTAGCAACAATACACAATTCAAAACACCACATAGGCAATTCAGTTTGCAGAAAAGTGCAGACAGTCATAAATAGTGGCAGTTATCATATGTTTCCTTTATGAATTGGACGAAACGTCCTAAATGAAAGTTGTAGATATATACGTTCTGGACCCCCATATAAAATTTCATGTAGAAATACATCCTAGGTGATTTATGGTGAATTGTTTGGTGAAGCTTGTCAAATCTGTTTTTCAGACAGATTCTGAGGGCTATAAAGGTTGCTAATTTAAGGCATGTTGCAGTCAGAATTTCGAAAAACATGCACTGAGATGAAGTTGTAGAAAGACTTGTTAACTTTACACCAAGACTAAGAATACAAAATTCCATAGAGTGTGTAGAGACTGAGATAAGTTTTATTGAACTGTGTCCTGTCTGAATGAAATTCAGACAAGTTGTAAAGATGGAATTTTTACTCCTAATTATTGAATTGAACCTATGTCAAATTTTATATGATTTTGGGGGTAGGATTTCAAGATCTACAAGAACATATTTTTTCCAGAAGTTATTAGTGCCTATAATAAGAGATATACTCAGGTAAACCAGCAAAAGAATCTGCCTACAAATTCAGACTTGATGTTTAAATGAAATTAAGCTAATTTAACATGGATTTGCATAATAAACCATTAGAATAGGGATTCCTACCGCTAGGATGATGAGAGACAAGGGGGTAGCCCAAATCCCTTTGGCTCCTCCTCCTTCAAGCTCCTCCATCTTCTTGGCTCTCCCAAGCTCCCAAAACCCTAGCTCAAGCTCCTCCCTTCTTCTCTTCTTTTCCTCTTATCTTTTTCTTTCTCTTTTTCTTTTCTTTTTTTTCTCTTGGGGATTTCGGCCCAACTAATGTAGGCAAGAGAGAGAGAGAGAGAGAGAGAGAGAGAGAGAGAGAGAGAGAGAGAAGTTGGGATAAGGGTTAGATGTAGGCAAGAGAGAGAGAGAGAGAGAGAGAGAGAGAGAGAGAGAGAGAGAGAGAGAGAAGTTGGGATAAGGGTTAGTGAAGTTTGTGGGTGTGTGTGGAAACTTCTTGTTAAAGGGAATGACCAAAATACCCCCCCTTTCCAAATACCACTCAACCTCCATTTACTTACCACTATGCCATTATGCAACATGACAACTCATCGTTATCTCTCTTCATATTGGCCCTCCCCCTTCCCCATCTATTTACGAGTCATGCCATAAGAGGAAATTTTGCATTAAACCCTTTTCTTATATCACTTTTGGAAACTAGTCCAATTTTGGGTAGAAATGAAAAGTGATTGGGTATCAATGCAATCTCTTGGGTTTAAGTGCAAAGACCACTACTCCTCTCCCTTCCTTACATCCCCACTTGCCCATTACACATCCCTTATTACTCGATACACACCCTCTCACTTACTAAATACACTACACTTCCGATTATTCACCCATTCTCACTCTCTACACCAACTTATACCACTACTCTCTAAAGCATCACATCATATACTCATGCATACAAGAGGAATCCATATAGGCTTATCTTTGCTCATAGCACACCAATATGCAACCATGTAGACATCTAATCCGTCATTACTATACATACTACACACTATACATCAACATACAAGTACAAATACACCGCACAAATATATTACTATACATACCCTAGGAATAGGGAGCTAGGGTCATTACATTATGTATTCTCGTATGCCATTGTCTTTCTTCGCCTGTTGTCGCTCACGCCCCATGGTGGTCTGAATGTCTGTTGGACCCTTTTGATGGGTTAACCGCTGCTTTGGAGAGATCGAGGATAAACCATCGTACCACCTTTAGAAATTGACCACTAAGCTCCTGGAAAAGGAGAGATCCGCCTGACTCGTGTTCTGACGACATACGTCATGGGTCGTTCAGTAGCGAAGGGATGGCCCTTTCGACTTACGGTTGAGGCTCGAGAGAGTCGTTCCATCGTGAAGGGTTGGCCCCCTCGACTTACAGCTGATGACCGTTCCAGAGTCATTCAGTTGCAAAAGGTTGGCCCCCTCGACTTACGGCTGACGACCGTTCGAGAGTCGTTCAGTTGTGAAGGGGTGGCCCCTTCGACTTATGGCTGACGATTGTTGGGGAGTTTCATTCAATTGGTAAGGGATGGCCACTTCGACTTACGACTGACGACCGTTTAGGGGGTCGTTTAGTGGTGAAGGGGTGTCTCCTTCGACTTACGGCTGACACCTGTTTTGGGGAGTCATTCAGTGGCGAAGGGGTGTCCCCTTCAACCTACGACTGATGCTCATTCGAGAGTCGTTCAGTTGCGAAGGGGTGGCCCTTTCGACTTATGGCTGATGCTCATTCGAGAGTCGTTCAGTTGCCAAAGGGTGGCCCCTTCGACTTACGGCTGACGACCGTTTAGGGGAGTCGTTCAGTTGCGAATGGGTGGCCCCTTCGACTTATGGTTGACGACCGTTTAGGGGAGTCATTCAGTGGCAAAGGGGTGGCCCTTCGACTTACAGCTGACGCTCATTTGAGAGTCGTTCTGTTGCGAAGGGGTGGCCCCTTCGACTTACGGCTGACAACCGTTCGAGTGCTGTTTAGTTGCAAGGGGGTGTCCCCTTTGACTTATGGCTAATGACCGTTTAAGATTCGTTCAGTTGCAGAGGGGTGGCCCCTTTGGCTTACGAATGACGACCGTTTAAGAGTCGTTCAGTTGCGAAGGGGTGGCCCCTTCGACTTATAGCTGACAACCGTTTAAGAGTCATTTAGTTGCAGAGGGGTGGCCCCTTCGGCTTACGACTGACAACCGTCGTTCAGTTTCGAAGGGGTGGCCCCTTAGACTTACGACAGACGCTCGTTCAAGAGTCGTTCAGTTGCGAAGGGGTGGCCCCTTCGACTTACGACTGATGATCGTTTTTGAGGGGAGTTTCTTGAGTGGGCAATGTCTACAAACTTTACAAAGGATTAAAGAAGCAAAGCTCTATTTGATAAAGGAAACATGCTTTATTAAAGAAAACAAAAAACAGAATATGCTTACAGGTGTTTTTCCGATCGACGTTGGAGTCGTTTGCCGTTTATTGCCGCGTTTATTCGTCAGGGGTTTTAGGTGGTTCATCAGTCGACCACCTTGGTGACAGGCAATCTCATCATCTTGCCCTTCTGCTTCGAGGATCATTCCTTTCTAGACGGATCGTTGCCCGAGCCCTTGAAGTGTCCTCGTTTGACTAGGGCGTCGATCTCCTTCTTGAGGATCCAATAGTCGTTTGGGTCGTGCCCATAGTCATTGTGATATTTACAGAATTTGAGGACGTCCCTTTTTTCATATTTCCCCTTTTTTACAGCTCCTTATATCATCTCTTCTCGTAGGGCGTAGACGAGGCCTTCTGTTTTAGGGACGACCGGCTTAGCATAGATAGTACGCTCCTTGCTTCGAGGGCTCCTCTCACTGGGCCTCTTGTCTCAGGACTCTTGGCGGGGGTTCCCAAGTTTAATATCTCTCGCCTCGTGTCTCCGCGGCGGGAGTGGGTGCCTTTTGCATTTGCTCTGCCCAGTTCTTCTGCTTCCTCGAAGGAAATGAACCTGTCTGTTATGTTGAGCATCTCTGCGACAGTATTAGGGAGGAACTGGTGAAGGGCCCTCCTCAAGTGTTTGTTCCTGACTGCCTGGGTGAGCGCCGCTATGATGGTCACGTTTGGCTTCACCTCTACATCGAGCCTTTCGTCATTGAATCTGGAGACGAAGGCTCAGATTGACTCGTTCTCGTTCTGTTTGAGCAGGAAGAGGTGGGACGACCTCTTCTTGGGTCGTCGCCCGACGACAAATTGTTTACAGAATATTTCTGCTAGCTCGTCGAATGAGCCGATGCAGCAGCGGGTGTCACGTCCCCCTCCTTGGGATACACAGGGGCATGGTGCATGACGAGAACTAAAAACGTATCTGCAGGTCAACTGCGCATTGCTGGGAATAGTACATGTACTATTCAACAAATAGCTAACTAACAAACACAGAACGACACAAAGTCACAGAGAAATACTGAAAGCCAAACACTGGACAATTTCATATACATCTCAAACAATCCAAGCATCAATTCATATAGTACAAGCACCTCTCACCCCAAAAGAAAATCCAAAGTACACATAGCTCTCTCCTCACCCCTCACCACCCAAACTAAGCTCCAACTCCCAACAACAGCCCTCCAACCTCAACCTCCAGCTCCACCTACCATCCCCAGGAACCACACCTGAAAAAGTCAATGGGGGCACGTCAACGCGTGACCCAGTAGGAATGCCAACTCCCTCTAGTATGCTATTATGAAAATGCAACTATTCAACATGCATTCATAGCAAGGTGCAAATCAAGTATGGAATGAGCTAAAGGAAGCAGGTGTATGACATAAAGCATTGAATGCATAACATAAACGAAAGTACAACAACAAAAGAGTGTAACAACATAAGTAAAATAAAAGCAAGCGACAATAACTACAATAGGCGATGTATATAACAAGGGTATACAATATGGAAGAGCTACAAGTAAAGAACGTACAAGTAAGCAATATTTAATAATGCTACAAAAGTAATAAAAGATATCTGAAGTGTTTTAGACCCTAAGTAGTGGGTAGACCCTCTTGAGACTGGACCTCACACCCAGTCGGGGTGGAACATGCAAACTCCCCGAGACACGCTCTTACTAAAGGAGCCATGTTTTCCCCTTATTTCCCCTTCACATTTTCTCCAATTCTCCTCATTTTTACCACTCCCCGCCACTCGGGCAAGAACAAGAGGGCCACCAATCACCACAGCTGTCCAGCCCCTCATGTTTTCCCCACAACTTAGTGTCTTCCAATCCCCGTGTCACCCTCCTTTAAAAGGACTTATTCTTTTATCAGCAATTTAATTAAAAGCTAGCATGAAGCAAAGAGTCACATAACAACCACCATATCTCCATTTTCATCACAACCGGCCCTTGGCCAAAGTACAAAATAACATTGCCTTAGCCATTCATTTCCACCCAAATGCAAACCCTTATAGGAAATTAATGAGAATCCCATTACATATTGCCACAAACATACTCCCTGAACCTCATATCATTTAATGATGTCCTTACAACATGTAAGCTTAAACCACAACCATTCACTTGTAGTCAAATTATGCAAAGCATCTCCCTCTTTTCATATTGAACTACATGTAAACATTATCATAAACACATGGATGGCATAATGACAAAGTACTCGATTCAATTGAAAATAACACAATACTACTAGCAAGATGGCATCCTCTTCTAGCAGCATGAAACTAATAGTATGAAACTACTAGAATGTAACTAATAACAACATGAGACTAATAGCAACATGAACATGTTAATAAACATTTCACCTCAACATAAGACTAATAACCATTTCACCTCAACATTTCCACAAACACCTGAGGGGTATTATTAACATGGTTATTAACACACTACATTTTCATTAACAAATAGCATACCTAAACTTTCTTTTAGGTATCAACAACTTCCATGCATATTAGAATGGAAAATTTAACATCACCACACAATTCAACTTCACCCAAAACAGTCCAGCTTGCTGAAATTACAGGAACAACCATAAAATCAAGGTATGTAATCAATTTATCTTGTGAATTTGACAAAACTCTCTAAATGAAAGTTGAAGATATAATAATTATGGATTCACCCATGAAATTTCATGCATAAATATGGACTGAGTGATTTATAGTGAATTAATTGGTAGAACCTGTACATATTGTTTTCCTCACAGATTTAGGGCCTGTATTAGAAGCTAATTTTAGGCATGTTGTAGCCAGAAATTCAAAAAATATGCACTGTGATGAATTTGTAGATAAACTTGTTAACTTTCTAACAAGACAAAGAACATCAAATTCCATGGAGTGTGCAGGTAATAAACTTCGTTTTTCTAAACTGTAACCAATCTGCAAGAAATTCAGACATGCTGTAAATATTGAATTTTTAACCTAACTTCTAGTTTTAATTGGGAAAGGTTGTGAACATGAAAGTTGTTAAGGACATCAATATACCCAACATATATTGTTTTCAAGCAATTTTATATAGCAAATTAAGAGCAGATCATCACTAAAGTTTCAGTTAAACAGCACAGATTTTCCAGCAACAACTATGAACATGAAATCAAATAGCAAGCTATAGGGAGATGTATTCCTACCTATTGGAGAATCAAAACCCTCTCTTAATTTCATGAAACTCCATCATAGCTCTACATATTCAAGCTCCAAGAATCCTAGACCTCTAGATGGATGACTCCTCCTTGATCCGCTTCTCCTTTCTCTCTTTCTTTCCTTTTCTTTTTCTTTCTTTCTTTCTTTCTCCTTTTTTTCTTGGCTTGGGGATAATTTCGGCCATAAGGGAATGAGAGGGGGAGAGAGAGGATGACATCAATGGGAGAAAGAAAAAGAATAGAGTAGAAGAGTGTAGAAAAGAGAGGAAATAATTTGGAGAAATGGAAAAAGATAATTCAATTAAAAGATCCCTCCTCTAGAAGCTTAGGGATTAAGAAGTATGCCATTCTCTCATTCTTATGATCTTTCTATACACACAACCCAATCTTAATTACAAGTATGCCATTCCCTTTATGCACACACCTCTCTAATACATACACAATTCACTATATTACAACAGTGCCATTGCAAAATTAATCAATAAGAATAAAATAGTAATAAGAATACTCTCTTTAAAATATGCTTCACCAAATAAGCATCATAAAATAATAAGCATCATAAATCACAAGTATGCCATTCTCTTTTAAAATAGGCTTCACACAGACACAATTGTTATGCACTCTACTTAACATTCATCAGCAAATAAGTACAAATACTATACACACATCCGTTAATATGCATACCCTAGGTATATAGGCACTAGGGTCATTATAGCCGGGTAACCCTTCATACTAGCTTTCAGCGCTCTTGGTCAGGGTGGCGTTGAAAGCTCTACAAAGGTATGGTTCGTCGGCCCCGTGTAGTAGCATGACATTCAAATACTTCTGAATGTGCGACCAAGGGTCGCCTAAGCCATCAAAAGCTGGTAGGGCCGGGAGCTTGAATTTGGGGAGAAAAGGAGCGGAGAGGATATTCTCCTTCAGGGGAGTCTTCCGAATAGTGGATTGGACCAGCACGGATCCTCTCACTCCAGGTTGTGAAAAGTTGGCTCCGAGGGATCGATTCAGGATCTCCTCCCCTCTTGCGGGTCAATCTGCAAGGTTAAGTGGGTTATAACCTGGAGGAGCTCTGTATATTACCTGATCCAGGATATTGCGGGTCGTCGCCCGGTAATTGGAGTGGGTGGGTTCCCGCTGAGGCATGAAATCCCGATTATAGACCCCTGCTATGTTATATTGGGGGCCATGGGGTTAAATCGTCGAGGTTGATCTATGCCCTTGGGTCCCCCAGGTCCCGGCGGTATACTGAGCCTCTTGTTGGCATTAGGTACGGGTTAGGAGGAGGAGGCGATGCATTTACAGGGAATGGGCTCCCCATGTTTTGGTGTACTAAAGTCGCCAATGCGCCTAAGCTCATGTCGACCTGTACGGTGAATTGGTTGAATTCTCTCATTTCACCCCGAGCACATTTGCCGCCCCTGTTGGTCGAGGCGGGGGCGTGGTGGAGTCTGCGACGTCCTCCAACAAGCCGTTGTTTGCTCTTGGCTTCTCCTTCGGACCTTCGATCGGTCCGACATTGCTGGGTCCAGCTGCCATAGATTTTGGATTACTTTGGGATGTCAAGCTGGTTAATGCTTTCCATAGACAGTGCTAAAATGTTAAGGCCAAAATTGACCAGGACAGTTGTCAAGCTGATGGAGACTCGGAGCGTTGAGCTGAAGCCTTGTCAGCCTTTAGAGTGGGACCCTTGGTTGGAAGAACCAGGGTCAGGTGATGGTAGCTGATGGTGTTACGACCTTGGATCGACCGAAGGGCGACCGTCGCGTTGTTCGTTCGAGTATTGAGAAGCTCGAAGTCGACCTTGGGCGCTGGAGGATGACCGTCGATCTGGCACCACAAGCAATCGTTAGGGGGGTCAGATCTGGGTTCCGACCCAAATCCTCTCTTATGCTTAAGTTACTAGGAAACTTATGGTAGAGAGGGAGCTCGGTATAGCTGAGATCGAACCACAGAGGTTCGTCTCTAGACTTAACGACGCAAGCTCGAATATAGAATCGTAAAAGTAAGAAGTTGGAGTTCTATGTATTAGATTTCGTACCTTCCAGATGGAACCCCTCTTTCCTATTTATAGAGGTTCGGGGTCCCCTTCGAGACGTTGGGGAGATGACGGCCTCCCTTAATGGGGCCACGATCTTCCACCATAAATGGGAGTAAACGCTACCCACGTCCCCGAGATTTCCGAGCCCGTCTTCAATCCCACATTCATGTGAAGTGGTCCCAACGGTCGACTGGCCATTTGGGATTTGATTGAGTAGATACCGGGTTGCTTTGGTGGACCTGGTGGGCCTTGGCCATTTTTCGACCATGTTTCCTCGAGTGCCGGCCCAATGAATATATATATATATATATATATATATATATATATATATATATATATATATATATATATATATATAAGAAGGCGAGATGAGAGATGGGGGTTCTGGCGATAAACCTAGGGTTACCATTGCGGATGTGGGCATTGGCATCGGGATTGAGACGGGTACTTCGTGTGATGATTCTACTCGGGGTGTATCAAAAAGCACGGCTGATTCTCAGGCGAATGGGAGCCCTGTAGTGGACGAGCAAGGGGCCTGGAAAACTGTCTCACGGCGGCGGCATTGAAGCAGATTGGGAGGCATCGGGATGAAAGGGGGTGGAAGAAAAGGTCAGGGTCGTATGGGTAGACCGTGGATCAGGGGGCCTTCTGTTGGTGGAGAGCGTAAGGGGCCATTGCCTCAAGGGCCTGCCCACCAGGTGTTAGGTATAAAGCCTATTAGACCGGATGTTCAACTCAAGTCCTCTGGAGATAGACTTTCGTGGTCTGAGATCTGCACAAATAGGAGGAACTACGGAGCTGAAGTTGTTATGTCCTATGTGGCCCCTTCGATCAAGGAGGATGGTTCCGAGGTTGTCCGTATTGCAAACACTCAGGTGGCTAGGGGAGCAGGTCGTTGGGAAAACACTCTTGTGGGTT